>JAJIBD010000836.1:0-407112 GCA_021461705.1 Cryptotis parvus
GTGTTCCTAGGGCTTATGCCTAGCTCTGTGCTAAGATATCATGTAAGATTAAACTCAGGTCTGTGTCATACAAAGCAAGTGTCTTGCCTGCTATACTATCCCTCTGGGTCCTACCTTGTATCCTTATTTTAGTGTTGTTGGCAGGAGGGAGAAAATACAACAGGCGATTGTGGTAGCAGTTTTGCCTCTTCTTTCTGACTGCCAGAAATCCTTCTCCTGTATCCTAAGATTTTACCACATGGGAGATGGTCTCAGGAATGGATGTCTCCTGACAGACTTGATCCCTGTTTGATTCGTCCTTAAGCCTCAATGCTGCTAAAATTTAAATGTGGAAGTATCCATGTTCTGTTTCATTTCATGATAGAATTCAAGGCAAAGTCTGCTTAGGGAAAGTATCTTGGAAGGCGTAATAAAGCATTTTTTAAAATGCAGGGCAGCAGTTCACACTAAAAAGTAATTATGTTTTTTCTTGTCATGCTTTGCATTACAGTATACTTCATCATTATCAAATAGTCATAGTTGTCTTATTCTTGTTTGAAGGTGATGTCAGTGAAATGTTTTGGAATGATCATACAGCTCTGATACAGATTCAAATGTAAGGTTCTACATGTACCTTTTATTGTCCTTGATTTGTAGGTGAATTTTCAGGAGCATCAATGGGCTCCATGTTTCTAAGACAGTTGATTCTATTGATGACAAAGCAATGAAAGAATGGGAGTTTTACTCTGCCTGTGACCTGTGTGTGTGTGTGTGTGTGTGTGTGTGTGTGTGTGTGTGTGTGTGTGTGTGTAGGGAGCAGGGAGGAGTGGGAGAGAGGGAGAGTTAGAAGGGGGAGAGAGATTATAGATCACATTCAGGTTTTTCCTTTATTATCTAGAAAATAGGTAGATTTTGAGTTGTTGGTTAGGATGAACTGTCTGAAATACAGTGTTTTATCACTAAATACATACTTTTTTTTTTCCCAATACCGGCCTTTCCCTACACATATGTTTGTAATCTTGTCTTAGTTGTTGGCAAGTGATTATGATTCATATACAAATTTACAACTTACTATAGAAAAGCAATATTGGAGAAGTAATCAATAATGGGATGACAGCTTGTGCCAAGCTTTAATCAGTTTTATTAGTCCAAGTGAATATCTAGCCTATTGTGAACTCTGAACTCTGGTGAGAACTTTTCTTACTTAAAAAATTTATCTTAAATTTGCTTTGATAGATAATAAACTTGATTTAAAATTTATTAACCAGTAAATTTTATAATAGTTTTGAAATCTAGAGAGCTTCTTATTCTTTAGGCCACAGTGCATTGGGCCTAATAATTCATAATCTGAATTACGTCCTGAAGGTGAACACACAGAGAAAGACATGGGCATGGGTTTTACTGAGTTTCTGTCTGGGAGATAAGGCTAAGAAGAGGAAAAGGTGTCAAGCTTTGTAGACAAGGACAAGTATGCATAGAGAGGAACAGAGAAAGGAGGGAGGTTTTTTATGAGTGGGGAAAATCATAGTTGAGGGAAGAAGTGTCATTTAACTGTGAAAACGGTATCTGGATAGGTAGAGATAGGATAGTTGTCCTGCATGGGAAATGATGTAGAAACATCTTCAGCAAAACTGAATATGCTTTGGCATGTGGACAAAAGCATTTGACTTGGCCTCTCCTTGTCTTTTGTTATCTTTGCCTCCATTCCAGCTGTGCTGAGATATTAGTAATGTTCTACAAGTGCCATGCTCTTTTTTCCACTTTGCACCTGTGCTGTACAGTGGAGTTGCTGTAGAATGAAATAAAAAATATACCACAGCAAGATGTACAATTATAAAACTGTTCTTGATTAGATTTCATTCACAGTGTTTCAGCACCCATCCCTCCACCAGTGCACATTTCCCATCACCAATGTCCCCTGATTCCCTCCCTAGCCTGCCTCTACGGCAGGCACTTCTCTTCTCACTCACTCTGTCTGTCTGTCTGTCTGTCTGTCTGTCTTTCTCTCTAGTTATCTTCCTACTTTACACATTGTTGCTTGCAATACATACATTTAGACACGATCATGTATATTCCTTTGCATTCAATGCTCAGTTCTAGGTTGATATTATCATTTCCAACAATTATTAGCACACTGGTTCCTTTTCTGTCTTACCTAACCTCTGACTCCCACACACTTGCGGTATATTCCTCCCTGTAACAAGTGCTCCTGATCCATGTTTTGCCTGGCCTTAGATATTAGTATCATACTATTTTTTATATTATCCTGCAAATGAATGCAGTCATTCTATATCTGTCCTTTTCCCTCTAGCTAATCTCACTCATCATGATCCTCTCCATGTCCATCCATTTAGAGGCAAATTTCATAACTTCGTTTTTCCTAACAGCCATATAGTATTCCATTGTATCTATTCTCGGACACTCTGGTTGTTTCCAGATTCTGTCTATTGTGAATAGTACTGCTATGAGCACAGCAGTGCAGATGATGTTTCTGCTGTGCGTTTTGGCCTCCCAGGGTATATTCCCATGAGTAGTATGGCTTGGTCAAATGGGATCTCAATTTCTAGTTTTTGGAGGAATGTCCATATTGTTTTCCAAAAAGATTGTACCAGTTGACACTCCCGCCAACAATGGACGAGAGTCCCTTTCTCTCCACATCCACACCAGCACTGGTTGGTCTTGCTCTTTTGGATGTGTGCCAGTCTCTGTGGTTTGAGATGATATCTCTTTGTTGTTTTGATTTGCATCTTCCTGATGATTTGTGATGATGAATATTTTTCTCATATGCCTTTTGGCCATTCAAATTTCTTCTTTTTTGGAAGTTTCTGTTCATTTATTCTCCCCAGTTTTTGATGGGTTGGTTGTCTCCTTCCTGTAAATTCTACCAGTTTCTGATATATCATGGATATTAACCCTTTATCAGATGGGCATTGGGTGAATATTATTTCCCACTCTGTGGGCTGTTTTGTATCTTGGTCACCATTTTTTTTGAAGTGCAGAAGCTTTTTAGATTTGTATAGTCCCATATGTTTATTTTTGTTTCCAATTTCTTTGTTAGTGGTGTTCATCTTTGAAGATAACTTTACCTTCAGTGTTGTGGAGAATTTCCTGTTTTCTTCAATGTACTTTATGGAATCAGGTCCGATATTGAGTTCTTTAATCCATTTTGATTTGACTTTTGTGCATGGTGTTAGACAGAGGTCTAAGTTCATTTTTTTCACATATAGCTGCCCAGTTTTCCCAGCACTTGTTGAAGAGGCTTTCCTTGCTCCACTTTGTACTTTGTGCTCCTTTAACAAAGAGTAAATGATCATATATTTGAGAATATGTGCCAGGATACTCTATTCTATAGGTCCAAAAGGTCTGTTTTTACTCCAGTACCGTATCATGCTGATTTAATTACTACCGCTTTGAGGTACAATTTGAAGTTGGGAAAGGTGATGCCTCCCATCTCCTTTTTCCCAAGGATCGCTTTGACTGTTCATGGGGTTTATACAATGGGATTTTTTCATTTTGAGTTTCCTTTCTTTCTTTCTTTCTTTCTTTCTTTCTTTCTTTCTCTTTCTTTCTTTCTTTCTTTCTTTTTCTTTCTTTCTTTCTTTCTTTCTTTCTTTCTTTCTTTCTTTCTTTCTTTCTTTCTTTCTTTCTTTCTTTCTTTCTTTCTTTCTTTCTTTCTTTCTTTCTTTCTTTCTTTCTTTCTTTCTTTCTTTCTTTCTTCTCTTTCTTTCTTTCTTTGCAGTGGGAGGAGCTCCCAGTTGTGCTTTAGGGCTACTCCTCAGATACATATTTTAGTGCTACAGACTTAAAGGCCTAGTGCTAGGATTGGCCCGTGTGGTGGATTTTGTGTCCAACTCTGTGGGGCTGCTAGGGCCCCAGGAAGTGGTTCTGAGTTCAGTGGGGTTTCATGCTGAGAATCGGTCAAGCCTCATGCATATCAGTCAAATGCTACAGTCCTTTGAGCTATCCCTGAGCCCCCATGTTGACTTTTTAAATTTCATTTTAAGAGAAAGTTATTACTATAGGTAAATCACATATAGTTGTTCCATCATACAGTGACAGAGTCCTAGAATTTCAGAGTTAGGTGATGCATGTTGGGTATATTTGTTGTTCAACTCCTCTCATGCTACTTTTTACGTTGGTTTTTGTGGCTTTTTCTTTCTTTTTTTGTGTTTATTATGCAAGGAGTCCCTAACAGCAGATGCTTAGGGGACCTTATGCAGTGCCAGCGATAAAACCTATATCAGCTACATACAAGGCAAGTGCCTTACTACTATATTCTCTCTTCACTATCCACCTCCCATTGTGCTTAAGCTTTTTTTGTTGGAAATACAAGTATGGCAGAATAGTAGAGAACAATAGTCGTTGATGAGGAGCTAATGACTGGCAAGAGACTAGCAAGGCAGTTTAATATGAGATTTATTTTAGTGTTGTTAGATGGATGAAGAATGTACAGGAAAGCAGGCATGGGGGGGTGACCATTCTGCTGTTGTTATGCACTTGGGAAGGATGCCCAGAGAGGAGACGCCTGAACTGAGTCATGGAAGCTGAGTGGGAATCTGCCAGATGGGCAAAATGGAGGAGGGAGCCCAGGGTGTGACTCTCCGGTGAATAGTGACATAATGTACATGAAAATTTTGGGAACAGTCAGTCTCCTAGGAGCTGATGTGGGAGGGACAGGTGCCACGTGATGCTGGGAGGGCAGCAGTCCAGCAAGTAAAGCAGATCCAGTCTAGACCAGGAGTTTGAGTTTACTTTTGGGAGGTGGGCATGCTCATCAAAGAATATGAAACGGGGATAATGTAGACATGTTTCCCCTTGAAGGCAGCTATTAGGATTATAACATCTTAATATAAGAATTTTTAGTGAAGAAGCAATACCATGTGTCAGCTAAGAGCCGACTCTTCGCAATATGTAACACTCTGGTAGGCTCTGTGGTGTTTGTGTAATCTCTCCAGATCACAGCGTTTTCATCTACAAGTACAGATGATCATAGCACCAAGTCTTAGCATTGCTGTGAGGATTAGTTGTGAGTTACCACTGGTAAGGATCTTCATGATTATATTATATGTGCAAGAATTAAATGTACAGTTAGTCTGCAGTTTGATTCTGTTAAGGCTAGCAAACTGGAGAGTCCAACATGAACTGGAAACTGAAAATTACTCACAGTGCCTGTAGCTTTCTCACCCCCTAAGAAAATCCCCACATTTCTAAATTCTAAATGCTGACATTTCTTTGTCCCCTCCACATGTCCTTTGTTTTTTCTTGGGAGCACCTGGGGTCCCACACATCTAGCTGTGGTGTTTGTGCCTGTGCACGCCTTGCTGGGCATTGCACACAGGTTGCAGTACTCACTGAGGTTTCTGTTTCTTTTCAGTGGCAGTACTTGCACTTGTACTCTATGGTTGTGGTATTGTCAGCGGTCACTGTGATGCTTGTACATGTGTTCAGCAGAGGTAGCAGCATTTCCTGGCCTGGGCACTTACTCATTGTTTAAAGTTCTGTTTGCCTGGGTTCAACCCCTTTGAAATATTTCTTGATTTGAGATTTTCTTATTTATCTGGCTGTGGGAGGAGCAGGATAAAGTGTGATGTGGTGAAATTTAAAATGAACCACTTGGATGGCAAACAAACAATGAGGGAGCCCCTATTGGCACTGGAGTTTACGGAATCCCTCAGGTAGCATGAATTGTGTTCTGGCATCAGCACAGGGAGAATAATTACATGAGGAACTGTCGGGGAACGCCGCCGGGGTCCCCCGACAGTGTCAGGACAGAGGTTGTCTTCTACCTCCGAGGACGCCGGGAGAAAGATGAAAACTCACGAGTCCGGTGTAGTTCCAAAAATGGCTTTTAATAGTACAAAAGCTCTTCCACAGCAATCCAATATAATGAACAAACTTTAGCTCTGGTCCGAACTTAGACCATACAAAAGAGCCTAAGTCTCCCACCAAAGAGAGAGGATGTCACCCGAACTGAGTCCTACCCAGAAGGGAGCGAAAGGCCAAAGAGCAAAAGACCAAAGCCAAAAAGCCAAAAGCCGCAGGGAGCCAAAAGCTGAAGGCTGAGGAACCAAAAGGTAAAGGTGAAGGGGCCTCAAGTCAGCCCCTTATATACACCAAAGTAGTCCAATCGGGAGGTTGTCATGCCAACAAAGAACCCTAAACAGAGTGTAGTGCCACACCCTATTGCAGGTATAAACAAAGGTTACACCAAGGACTAATCCCGAGATTATCTCTTATGTAAAACACTGGAGAGAGAGGGGGCTGATATAAAGTAATACATCTTAACTTCATGAGCTTCATGTAATCTAGATGGTACCCACAAGGTCCTTATTATTATCTGCACCAGTGTGATTCTGAGTATCTTGTTCTCATGTACTGGAAGGGTCATACTCGCCTGCTTAGAGCAAACTAGTATGATCCTTCCTATAGTCTTCCTATAGTCTCAGCGTAGCCAGGATGCTAGTCTCCTGGTAAATTCTAACTGTCCCACGCTGGGTGCAGTGGGTATAAAGAGGAGCTGTGCCCAATCTAGAAAACATAGAAGTCTTAGTAGATGTATAAGTCAGAAGTTATTCAATCAAGGTGACTTCTGTAACTGCCACACCCTCTAGCAGTGTTTACATAGAAGAGAGATCTCATTAGAATGAACCTTGGCTTAAATAAGATTAAGCTGGAAGTGAGCAAAACAACAAAACTCCCAGATTAGCTAAACATGTCCTCCAACAAGGAACCAAAAACAGGGAATCTATGAAATAGAAGGAGCATCCTTTGCCATAACTGACTTGGTCCAGAGCCTGAAACATCAAGCTGGTATCAGGGATGGCAGTAATAGGTGTTAGACTTTTCAGGACCAATCATTTACTAGTAACCGTGGAAAGTCACAACATTTTATTTGAATGTTTACCTGAAAATTTCACAGATACCATAACAAGTTTTTATGGTCAGCTACCTGATAACAACGCCTTGCTTACTGGCCACACTTGGCTGTACTCAGCAGCACCTTAAACCATGAGTAATTTTGAGTTCTTGACAGGGCTTCTGGAACCATATGGAGTACTGTGCAGAAGGCAAGAGATATTACCTAAGGTACTATGTCTTCAGCCCTTCAGTGTAGTTTTAAAAATTCAGAGCTGAGAGTCAGATATTGTTATTCAAGTATTAGTAAGTGCAAAGTTATTTCACTAACAAAACATTTTTTATAACAAAACAACTTTTTTATAAAAAGATGTTATATATATGTCAGTGGTCTTTCAGTAAAAGTCAGTATTTTTTATAAAAGATGAATTTAGAGCTAATTCATGTAATATTTATTATTTTATTAATGGATAATTATTTTCTTTGTTACTTAAAAGTGTTTTGAATTGTATCCCTATTAGGTAATAATCAAGGTGTTTATGTGTGTGTGTGTGTGTGTGTGTGTGTGTGTGTGTGTGTAGGAGTGGTTTTATTCCACTGAGTTTTTTCAATTGATATTGAAATTTTACTTCAGATTAATTAAAACAGTAGTGCTTTAAATGTTTATAACTTTGTATATAACCTCTCAGGTATAATACATAGGCGAAGTTAGGTCTTGGTTCTAGAATTTGAATGATGAATAAGTGTTATCCTCAGTCATGTGAATCATGAGTTTCAAAAAGAAGATGCAATCTAGAGAAGTTTTTAATGATGAGTGAATGCTGTTAATGAAAAAATAGTGGGTGGTAAATTATAGATCCAAGCCCTTGAAAATTAACCTCTAGCACATGTTATTCATTTAATGTTTTTGCTTAGAGTTAAGTTTTTGATAATAAATTTTATTACTCTCTAAAAGATATTTAAATTCGAAAAATGCTTCTTTCTGGTTGTTTACCTAAAAGGAGTAATTTAGCAGTGGCCATGTGATGGTGGTTTTTCTCCTTTGCATTCTATCATCCCCCTCATCGAGGAACCTGTATTGACATTCTGCGAAGGGAAACACATTGAATTGGAAAGAAAAAAATTTTCATTCTATGTTTCCCCTGCTTTCACTGTAATAGAATTTGTGTTGTTAGTCTCATGTTTAGTTTATTTTTTTAGGTTGCTGAGTGTGTGAATTAATCAAAGGAATTGATGGAAATTCAGCACCCTAGCAGCAGACTGTAAATCTGCTGATTTCTAATTGTTAGGATTTATATGTACTGTTATGTTTTATTTTCCCTCCTTCTATGCTTAGAAAATATAGAATCCCATTTGAATCTCAGGTTCCAAATATACTTGCATGTTTTGGGAGCATGATGGGTAGTTTAGGTGGACAAGTGGCATTATGGTCAGAAACCTAGTTCTTTGGATTTTCTTGCATGTGTAGACAGGTAGTGTGAAATATGGTATTTTGTGCAGGCATTAAAGCTTTGTTGATCTGAGGATAAAATAGAGTGGGGGTGAAACAATTTAACTGTAAGTGTCTGTGGAAACATTGCTTATAGTTGTATGCTAGAGGGCAAGGCTTTGGAGTCTTCAAAATGGTCAAGTGAATTGGCAAGGTTAATTGTTAAGTAATTAATTTTATGTACAATGAGACTCAATTGCATGCTATTTGATGCAACTGATGTTCCCCCCTTTCTATTTTTTTTTGTAAGTTTATTTGAGTTTTAAAGCAGCTCATTCATTGCCAGTTCGAAATTGTTTTCATTCAGGGTCAGAGCGATAACATAGGGCTTTAGACATATGCTTTCATGCAGTCAAGCTCGGTTTGATTTCCGCCCCACATAGTTTTCCCGGCATCTCCAGGAGTAGCCTTGGACCACTGCAGACTATATCCCATTCTCTCCCCCCTCCCCATACAGTCCCACAAAAGGTTTTGTTTTGTGTATGGCTGACTGTGAAAAGGGGAGCTAAGGACCTGTCTCTAATTGTAATGGAAAGCAGTCCTTTTCATTTTCCACCCTAGATAAAAACAATTTAAGATAGCAGAGTTTTTAAAGCACATCAGCTACAATAATTTATTATTTTTTTTCTGAAAATTAGTTGAGGAAAATTTTAACAAGATTATAAAAGGATATTTTTCTGTTCCTATGGCAATTTAATGTTAATGGAATTTACCTACTTTTTTATTGCTTTATTGTTGGATTTATAGCATTCATTTACTTTATTTGGATGTATGTTAGCATTTGATAAGTTGAAGTTTAGAAGATGCATAGTACATGCATTTGCCCCCAACTTATAGGTTATTCAATTTAGCCTTAGTAAATCAGTGTTTTATTTGAATTCACCAAAGTCAATAGAATGCAGCATTTGAACTCAGTTTTACTAATGTCTGGACTTTTGAATTGACATCTATGATAGAATGACATCTATGATTTAAAAAACGTAGTTATTAAGATAGTGGCAGGAATTCTATTTCTCACCATTTGGGGACATTTCTAAACATGAGAAGGCTTTAGTGACACCTCTGCGACACCACGGAAAGCCACACATGGTTTAAAATAGTAATGACAGTGAAATGGCCAAAAAAAAAGCATGTTATGTTTGTTTTATTGAGGAGACATGAATGGAGGTGACGATTTTGCAAGTATTTCTGTTTCTTTTTTGGTTTAGGGTCAGTGAGTCACCATTTTGACACAGGGATCTGCTGTCAATAAATATTGACGGTGAATTCTAGTTACCTGATACATATTCTTTTTTGATTAATATTTTATTATACCACTGTGAGATATAATTACAAATATGTTCATGTTTAGGGGTTTTGGTCATACAGTGTTCCAGCACCCATCCCTCCACAAGTGCCCATTTCCCACCACCAGTGTCCCCGATTCCCTCCCCACTCCCTAGCCTGCCTCTATGGCAGGTTCTCTCTTTTCTCTCTCTCTCTCTCTCTGTCTCTCTCTCTCTTCCTTCTCTTACATATTGTGGATTGTAATACATACACTTAGAGGTCATCATGTGTATCTTTTGCCTGTATTTAATGCTCAGTTCTAGGTTGGTATTAGCCCTTTCAACAATTATTAGCACATTGTTCCCTTCTCTGTCTTACCTAACCTCTGACTCCCACATGTTTGTGGTAATTTCCACCTTTGACAAGACCTCCTGATCCATGCTCGCCTGATCTTGGATTTTTGGTATCATAATATGTATATATATATTTATTTATTTATTGATACATATTCTTATACATCATAAAGGAAGTCTGAATTTTTTAGCTAGTCTCCCTGAAAATGATCACCGTGTATAATTTTCTCATTTTCCCCAGGAGCCTGTCATTTAAAGAATCTTTGTGTTTTTCTTTTCTCAAGAGGGATTAATAAAACCCACATTTGGGAATTTATGAATACATTATTATAGGTGTTGCAATTGTCTAAATAGGAATATTTTCCCCATCATTGAGTAAAGATATATTATTACAGACACAAACATTATCAATGTAAGGGTTTGAATGTGTCCTTCAATCAGCTCCAAGATCACTTTGTATAGCCGGGATTCAATCAAATACCACTTTTAATCAGCTAATTATATAAAGCAGATCAGGTTTTCCTGCCAAACAAATAACTGGGGAGGAATAATTATCTAAGTGTACTTCCCTGAATCCTCCCCCCCTCCCCAAGTCCTTTTGGGAAACCATGCTAATAAGGTTAAAGTTGTGTATGCCTTAAATTTTGAAATAGTTACTCATCACTTAGGAAGAATATTGGAACATTTAATTGTATTTAGGAAAGAACATTGGTGTTTCATCCTCCCTCCTTATCCCTGTCATTAAATTCTCTGCTCTCTGTTTCCTGTTCTGCCTTCACCTTTTGACTCCATGTCTTGCAGGTGCCCTGAGGCTCATAATCCAAGAGCACAGTGACATCATTAGTTTCTCATAGGGACAATTTTCTGGTGCTCTTAGAAATGAACTCTTCTCCTTCCTGTGCTCCGTCTTTAAAGCCATAGGCATTTAGATATTTTAAAATTATTTTAATTTATATAGTCTTACAAAATTTTAGTGTTTAGCTCATTGAGGCCCAGAAAAAGGAAGAGATTTTTCACAAGCAGACTAGTGTTGCAGTGGAGAGAGGAATGGCAATCTGTAGCTTTCCAGGTCTTTGCAGTTAAACTAGAAAATTCAAAATAAGGAAAATTCAAGGGGAAATAATCTTTTGATCTTCCTACTTACGTGCAGTCTCAGTTACAAAAGGCAGTCATATCTCAGGCATCTATTACTCTGAGCACTTGCAATAAATATTTTTTAAAGCTGTGAGAGTTGCAAAAACAACATATTCTTCCAGACCAGGGACTATTAGAAGATATTTGGTAGCATCTTTTAATTGACATTCCACTGCTTACTGTCTCCTACTAGTTTGCTTTTCTTATCCACCAGAAGGGTTTCATTTGAGATTTAGGGATATAGCAGAGTTTGGCAAGATTTTCTTCTGTTAGCAACTTAGCGTATTGCTGGGAACCTGAGAGCATACAATTTTGGGAGTGACTGATAAGGACTTGTCATGATTCTTATTGTTTTCTCTTTGCATTTGCATTTTCTAGGCAGGTTTGGAGGATGTGGAGACTGCAAGGCCATGCTGAGAGTAATTTGTAAGGCAGGGCATAGTTTCAACTTACATGAGTTTCTGAAATCTTACTCTGATATTAATTGTTCAAATGGGACTTGATGCTGAGTTGGTGAAAAGGCAGAAGGCAAATACCCTTTTCAGGGAGACACAAAGAATGACGTGTAAACATGAAGTCATTTTCTGAAAAGCAATGGTAGTGACTGGCATGGCAAGTCAGGGAACTTAGTATTAAAGAGTTGGGAAACTCTTACATTAAGATTAAGCTCCCCTAAAGATGGAAGAATACTGTACCTAGCATTCATGGAGCTTGTAAATAGAAACAAGTAGAAAATTGTTATTACTTTTTGCATTTTATGCTAAAATTGATCGCAGATTTTATGATTTTATGCTATTGTTTACATTTTTTGAATGTAAAATTTAAGCCAGAGATGTGGCTTCAAATGACTTGAGCACCTGTCTGTCGCACAGGGCCCAGAGTTTGATCTCTGGCACCACACAGGCCCTCATGCACTGCTAGTGTAGCCCTGGAGCACAAGTAGGGTATGTGTAGAAGATTCCAACACTGTTGATCCTGAGCATTGAAAAGTTTGGCCTAAGTCGTCAGGTCAGGTATCACTAGAAGTGACCTCTGGGGCTGCTGGCACTCCTGGTTGGTTAAAAAAGTAAATGTTGAAATGGAATATTCATAAAGGTCCTTGGTATTTTCATATTCTCTGCTACATGACTTAGGTACTTTATAGATAGTTTTACATCTTAGTCACGAGTCATAACTTTATGGAAAAATCTAATCTAGTAGTTTAACACGAATTTTCAAAAAGAATCATGCACATCAGGTGCTGTGCATTTAATGAACCTCCAATGCAAAGAATCAGAGTAATATAGCATAAGGAAACTTATTAAATGACAATTTGAATATTTTCCCTGGCTCTTTATAGGTTGTGAAATTGTTTTCTCTGTTGGTAAAATAAATACAAACAAAAACTAAATAAAGAAATGTTTTTCTCATAGAGTAAAACTTTCTTATAAAAATAAGGAGTGGGAAGAATCTTAGACAATATACTCTGGTACTACTTGAACCAGATATGAAGGAGGGACATGAGAACATCTATAACATCTCAAGCTTGGGTGATTACATAATTTTTCCTTTGTGGAGGTTTTCTTCAAAATTACATAGGGTAGTCTGGAGAGATAGTACAATGGCTAAGGCTTGTATTGATTGTCACTAACCCAGGTTTGGTCTCTGGCATCTCATATGGTCCCCCAAAGACCAACAAGAGTGATCTTAAGCACAAAGCCAGGAGTAAGTGCTGAATATCACTGGATGTGGCTCCCTGAAATAAACCCCAAATCTCTAAAACTGAATCATATTAGGTCATCAGGCAAAAACTCCTGTTGTTCCAGGCAAACAGGTTATCTTTTCTTCAGTAAAATGAGACGGCTGGATAGGTTAAGCATAGTTTTCTTCAAAAAGCCCAAAGTGTGAAACAAAGGGTACTTGCCTTTGAAGCATGGAAAGTGAAGATTCTAGTTTCCATCTTCTCTTCATGCACATTCCACCCCTGAATCTTGAAGGATTCTTTATTTTTTTTTCTTTTTGGGTCACACCTGGCAATGCTCAGGGGTTACTCCTGGCTCTTTGCTCAGGAATTACTCCTGGGGACCATATGGGATGCTGAGGATTGAACTTGGGTCGGCTGCATGCAAGGCAAATGTCCTACCCGCTGTGCTATCTCTCCGGCCCAAATCTTGAGGGATTCTTGAGTGATAAGTTGAAATCACTGACGTTTCCTGAGTGGACATCATGCCACATATCCATGTTCAGAAATCTTTAGATGCATACAAACTCTGTATGGCAGGTAAATGCAAATCCTGTCTACAGAAGGATGCAATTAAAAAAAAGTAACAATGATTGGAGGGGCATATCTTATTATCTCTGTCTTTCTAAATTTTTCTACTCTGTTTTTTTGTGTTTTAGGCCACACCAGTGGTGTTCAGGAACTACTCTGCACTTGGTGTTGGGGCTCAGGGCATTGCATTGCTACCAGCTTTTCTGGGGGATCATGCAGTGATTGAAACTTAACCCTAGGAAAGCATTTCACTACTGTAGTGTCTATAGCTCCATCTTTCCTTTTATAATTCCTGTTTTGTCTCTTCCTGGAGTATGAATGTGGAACTATTCTATTCTAACATTTCCATCCTTGGATTTATTCTACCATTCTTACCCTTTTGTTTTTGAAAAACCAGAACTGGCGTCATATAATTTTAGAAGTAGAAATGAGGATATAACCCTTAAAAGCCAATATCAAGTCATAAATTCTGTGTGACCAGGAAAGAGGTCAGGTGACCGACTCCTAATTTCACAGTTATCAAGAACATCCAGGTGCCAAGTCCATCAGCTATACCAAATGTGAGAAACGGCTATTTTATGGAGGGTGTGAAGATATACAAGTGAATAGCATCCCTGGTTTTCCTTTATACTTCCCCAATGGCAGTAGTCAGTTTAATCCATCACTTGTTTCCTGTTCACCTGTATTCTTTCTCCATCCCCCTTATCTTTATTACTGATGCCCCATCCATCTTCCTGCTTGCTTTTTTAAAAAATGGTTAGGAACAATAGTGAAGGCCCACCACTGTTTCTGTTCTCAATTAAATCTGCTTCTTCCCAGGTCTTTGATATATAGGCGGCATCCAGAATTCTTGCAGAGCAAGTGGAATGGGGTAACTACCCCCTCTCACATCATTGATGTACTAGCACTAAGCTGCCAGGGGGTCATTATGCTTCTCCCACATTGGAGCTGGAATGGGAGGGGGGAAGAAAAGCTTCTTATCCCTAGTTTTCCTCATTAGATCTGGCCCTTGAAATTTTGTGTCTCAGCTTTTCTCTTTGATCAGCTAGAGGCTCATCATGGATGCTACTAGATTTGTAGGCTCACCAATCTCAGACCTGACTCGAGGCAAATAGACATGCCTTTTGTTATTTCTTCTGAAAGCATGTCTTTTTCTCTCTTCTGTTGAATTATGAGACTGCCTGGGGCTAATGATATTCCTGTATGGGTATGCTCATCTTTGGAATTCAGTGACTGCTTGGCTGATGGCATTTCTGTTTCTGGTTCATTTAGTTAGCTGGACTATTTCAGGTGCAATTATCTGAAAATGAATGGTTAGAGGGTGATACCTGTAACTGTTTAATATGTAGTCGGAAGCCTACAGGTGGCTGTAATGGTCACTGAAAACTTAGATGCTTCTGGTTTCTCTGAAGACAGGAGTTTCCTTAGTCACTGAGAATCTCTCAAATCCAGAACTAGGGCCTGCACTGAGTGCCACCAGCTACCATGCAGTCGTCCCTTTCCCATATTGATGAGGTACCATGTTGGCACCTACTGCTGCCGGAGGTAGCACTTTACTGTGCATCAGTTAGTTTTAAACAATGTATTTGTTACAAGTTTGTTTTTCTTAAGCACAATTTTTATACTCTTGGAGGTCAAAGTCCTCACGTCTGGTGTCATCAAAGTTGTGTTGCAGAGGGTTGGAGCTTGGGAAATCTGCTTGCTTGCCTTTCCCAGAATCTGGAGGCCCCTAGCACTCCTAGGCCATTCTTGCCTCCCCCTGTTTATCTTTATCTCTCTCTCTCTCTCTCTCTCTCTCTCTCTCCCCCTTTCCCCCTTTCCCTGAATTTTGTTCTTGCTTTTATTTGGTTTTTAACCCCCTCACTTCCCTATCCCTTTATAAGACACTTGTGATATGACTGTGTAGTTAACCCAGGCGATTTAGGGTAAATCTGTCATCTCAAAATCCCTTCTGTCATCACACATTTACTCTCCGTGGATGCAAGATAATTTTTCACAGAGTCCAGGGATTAGAATTCAGTCATTTTGGGGGAGCAGTATACTTTGCATCCTTGGTAGCGCAAGGGTAAAAAGCAGGCCTTACCATCATTTCCACTTGAAGACACTGCAACTTTGAGACAGTCAGTGACTGGTCCGATGTCCTGCAGCTGGGCGGCCCTAGATAAAGGGTAACAGTCAAGGATGTTTAATGCCAGTGCTCATAGACATCATCGCAGTACAATTCCACAGTTACTGACTCTTCAGTACAGGCAGGAGAAAGGGGGAAGAGGCTGCTTTCTGGGGGTCATAGAACTGGTGATATGCAACAGCCCCTGACTGCAGTCTGCAACGCTGTTTGTTCTGCATGTGCTCCTCAACAGATCCCTCGTCTGCCTGAAATTTTTGCTTTCAGCTGGAGTTTCTGTGATCTTTTTATTTGTATCCCCCCCAATATCCCTTGGGAATGGTGATTTTAGCAGTGGCCAAGACAGTGGACGTCACTTTTGTCTTGATTTCTGGGTGTGAGCACGCAAAGGGCGGCGGCGCTGGCCTGTATTTGCATCTGCATTACCTGGTCGGTACCTGATACTCTGCTCAGGTGGCCTGTACCCTCAAGGGGCATCTTGTAGGTTGAGGTGATCATTGCTGCCTTTGCTGGCGCAGAGTCCCTGGCTTGCATGGAATTTTAAACTCCATGCCTGTGACGGAAAGCTAATGTTTTATGGAACTAGTCACAATTTAGTTACCATAACAACTTGGAAATGCTCATTCTATCTTGGCTTACAGCCTTCCAGTGTAATGTACAGCAGTCATTCTGGCCAACTGAAATGGGCTCTCACCGTATTCTTGTCAGGCATATTGATAAATACCTCTGTTTCACGACTCACATTTCAAAGTCATCTCTTTATGCGGCTGACCTTCCCTTTAAGCTGCAGGTTGGATAAAGAGGAGCTGCTGGAGTAGCAGCGTGATTGTGCTGCTTTCTTGTTCCTGAGCTGTTTTATCATATAGTTCTATGTCTGTGTATTGGGGCAGGGGCATGGAAGCAGAGATATTGGTACATGGGTCAGTTCCTTCACTTGAAGCAGAATATCGTACTATTATGTAATGTTATTATATCAACTGCAAAAACCACAAGGCTGTTTAATTATAATTCTTAATGTAATGAATCTGGTATATTCTTGCAAAGGTGAGAGCAGTAGGAAATGATTCTTTCAATTTAAGTTTTCACTATGCACTAAATAACCGCAAATATTTCTTTTCACTAACCTGCAGTAGTATTGAAGTTGGGTGTGTGTGTGTGTGTGTGTGTGTGTGTGTGTGTGTGTAGTGAGGTAGGTTGGTAGAAATTTGAGGGGGAAGCAAACATTACAATTTTGTTGTGTCTTCTGAGTAGATAGGAAACTGCGTTTCCTGTTTAGGAGGGATAATAGATAATTCTTAGGGGAGGGCAAGGGTAATGATGCATTCTTTATACCTCTCTTGGAGATACAGAATCTATATTCACATTCCAAGTTTTTGAAAAGCCCAGGAGCAGAGAAATGTACTTAATTAACTCTTTTCACTCATCCATGGGGGCCATGGGAGGGGTTCTGTTCCAGCAGGGCATCTGTAAATATCTCATAGAATGATATTTGGGAAATGGTGCATTAGAGTAATGAAGAGAAACCGATTCAGGCTTTCACCTTCTGTTCCTAACCATTTCTGTAGAGATTCAGCTACTATAGAATCAGTACTTTTATTCTTTTGTAGTTGATCCAATTTTGCTTCTTTCTTCTTCAAAATGTTAAAATGACATTTTGAGAGATAGAGGATGAGGGGAGAAGCATTGGAGAGAGATGGCTAAAGGAGTGACTCTCCAGGTATAAGTATTAGGGATATACTGTATAATATAACGACTATAGCTATTACTACTATATGATATATAAATAAGTTGTTGAATCCCAAGAGTTCTCATTAAGAGATTTTTATTTTTAATATATACATAATTGCTTACTGAATATATTGCAATTATATATATTATATCAAAATGTGATGATATATGCCTGAGACTTACATAGTTGTTTGTGTTAGTTATTCCTCAGTAAAGCTGGAAATGGCATTACTTATGATTTGTGCACTCCAGGATTCCACTTTTCAGTAATTTTTGCAGCAGTTCCTTAGCCTCTTTCTCTAAGCATGACTGTTTCTTTGGAAAATAAAGAGATCTTTGGAGAATTCTTTTTTTTTTTGCTTGGAGCACTTGGCAATGCTCAGGGGTTACTCCTGGCTGTGCACTTAGGAATTAATCCTGGTGGTGTTTGGGACCATATGGGGTGCCGGTGATTGAACCCAGGTCACTGTGTGCAAGGCCAACTCCCTGCCCACTGGACTATCGATCTGGCCCCTCCTTGGAGAATTCTAAGAATTAGTAGAAACCATCAAATTTTTGGAACAACTAGAACTTAGTTATCTAGGGACAGGTAAAACATAGGATAAAATCTATTTTTAATTATAATTACTTTAATAAAGATATTAAATTCGGTCAGGAGAGATAATAGTGTCAAAGGTGCTTGTCTTGCATATGGCTGTATAAGGCACAGCATATAGTTCCCTGAGCCCTGACAAGAGTGATACCTGAGCACGAGGCAGGAGACAGCCCTGAACATCCCTGTGTGTGGACCACAAAAGAAACAAAAAAACTGTGGTAGTTTAGTGCTATCATGAATAGAATCTCTTTATGTACAGTGACTCATCTCCTATTTAATGATGAAAAACTCAGAATTAAGAGTTTTTTTTTGACTGGAGTGATAACACAGCAGGTAGGGTGTTTGCCTTACATGTGGACAACCTGGGTTCTATCCACACAATCCCATATGGTCCCCAAGCACTTCCAGGAATAATTTTTTGAGCAAAGAACCAGGAGCAACCCCTTAGCATTGCCCGGTGTGACCCAGAAAGAGTTTTTTGATACATCATTACCAATGAGGAAACAAACTGTAGACTCTGGATCCTCTGGCTCCTTCCGAAGGCATTTCCATGTTTTGTTTCTGGCAATGTTTTCAATATTTTTGTTTGTTTGTTGTGGGGGCCACACCTGACAATACTCAAAGCCACCAGTGTTTTTTCAGGGGGACCATATGATACTGAAAAAATTGATCCCAGGGTTTCACACTTGCAAGTTCTTCACACTTGAGCCGTGTCACCACACCATTCCCGCTTCTGGGAATCTTAAGAAATTGAGGTAGGAAGAAACTAAAATGGAGAGGTCTGCATCCTTTTTACTCTGGTCACTTTAATGCCTTGACCGCTTAATATACATATATCTTGCTCAGTAATGAAAAGTTTTGGATGACTTTTTGCATCAGAAAGCATACTTGACTAACTAGGTATGCAGGAATAAAGTTAGTTTCAGCTGTTCACTTTGTAGACATTCTGAAATCCATTGCTGGCCCAAGGTCTCACTGGATATTTGACCATAATCCCTGGTGGTCAGTGTATTGTCTGTGATTTTGCAGAGTCAGTGGCTTTACTAATTCCAAACAGCCATTCTGTGCTGTGTTGTCTCCCTGTGGTTAACATTATCCAAATAACAATGCCACACTGTGCTTTTTCAGACAGTCGTTAATCTCTGATGAAACTTCCCCAAGTCCCATTGGTTAGAATTTTAAATGCCTTTTTATTCGTTTCATTTTTCTACAATAGCATTGTTGGAAATTTTGAGGTAATTGATTTTTGTATTTACATTTTGGTCAGAAAAGTGGTGTGGTTCTAAGCAAGAGTATTGAGTTCAGTCAACACGGTCTATATTGTTATTCAAAAGCATTTTATGCCAGAGTAACTTGATAACAGAGCAACCAAATGTATATTTTTATTGGAAAATTTCAAGTAATTTCTCCTTCAGTGACAAAATTGAGCAAGTGGCAGTCAATAGCTAATAACTTAAACAAAGTATTAACCTAAGATGTTGAAATAGTTAAGGTTTATACACAGCTTGAGGAAAAGAAATAGACACTCATATGTATGATTGCTGGAATGCTGATTTTGTTTATTTGCAATACACATAATAACTCATTTCATATGAGTACATCATTTCTTGGAAGAAATTAGAAAGAGCTGGAACAAAATAGAACATACCTTATATATGTGTATATATATACATGTATATATATTTATCCACTTCCTAGTACACAAACTAGATTTATATTTTTTGAAGAGAAATTAGGAGATATTGTGTTAAAAATCTTTAGCTTCAGAAATGGCAGTACTTAGCATATTTCCTTAGGTGCTATTAGCATGGTTACTCATTTCCTAGCACAGTGTTGAGAAGGTATGCTTTTATGATGACTGAAATGAAATGGAAAAGAGATATTAGCATTGGGATATTTGAAAATTACCTCCCAAGGCAGCAGGTGGTAGACAAAGAAATGTTCTATATTGCTTCTGTGAAGCTATAAACATAAGGTAGGTTGCAGGCTTTAATAGGATCGGAACCCAATGAGATGCCAATGAGATATAATAAAGACTAGAAGAAGTGTGTGGTTCCCACACTCACTTTCTCTCTCTCTCTTTCTCTCTCTCTCTCTCTCCTCCGCCTCACTCTGCCCTCCCCACACAAGTGTGTGCGTGAGTGCACATGAATATTTTTTCTGATTACGTGCTAGCTAGATACTTTTGCTATATGCCATTTAGTCTTTGGATGATTAGTGAGTATTCTTTAACTAATTCAGGCACCTTTTCAGTGATAGAATTGAGTGTATAAGAGCCTAAAATTTTATGAAATTTATTTAAAGTCGAACTTCTACTATTTGCCCATACCAATTTACCCTTCGCCAAGTGAATTCCATGGAATGGGCCACACACTATGGGAGCAGAAAAGGGAAGGCTTATAGTTCGGTCTTCATTTTTTAATAACAATAATTGCTAGAGAAAGGGTGAAAGTTTGTATCGTGCATGTTCTCAGAGGAGGAGATAGTTGAGTCTTGCAGTATTTCTTAGAGTTTATCGGAGGGATAGAGAGTTGAAGCAGCTTGTCCTGTGTAAGGTCCTAAATATGCCTGGAAATTCTACGTGACTGGAGCCTAGAACTCATGGGTGAAGTGGAGGGCAGGATGAGTTAGGTCGTTTTCAAATTTAGGGTCTTGGAAAGACTGTAATGGATTGGTATTTCATAACAACGAGTGCATCAATGTTATGGGAGAGGAGTTAAAAGAGGGCTGAGACTTTGAAAGAATTTTAGTAAGGAAGCATTTCAGTAGCTTATGCTAGAGGAGGTCTTCCGCTTTGCTGATGACATCGTTCTAATAACACCAAACATTAGCCAAGTAGCACAAATGCTGGCTGACTTCGACCGAGAATGTGGAAAGATAGGTCTACAGCTGAATCTAAAGAAAACTATGTTTATGAAAAATGAACTAGTTCTAGAGGCCCCATTCACTCTCAGTGGAACAGACATCTCTGAATGCAGCAGTTATGTGTACCTAGGTCGAGAAGTCAACATGATGAACGACCTAAAACCTGAGCTGCACAGGAGGAAGAGAGCGGCATGGAATGCCTTCAAAGGCATCGAAGAAATAGCTAAAAAGGACAAAGAACCTCCGGTTCCAGGCACATCTCTGACTCCACCATTCTCCCTGCATTAACATACTCCTCAGAGACCTGGGCCCTACGAAAAGCAGGATGAGAATGCTATTCAGGTCTCCCAGAGAGGAATCAAAAGAGCTATGCTTGGAATATCATACCTCACTCAATTGAGAGAAGGAATCGGAGTTCTGACCTCCGTCGCTATTCCAGAATCAGGGACGCTGTCTCATTTGCCAAGGCATCGAAAATCAGATGGGCTGGACATGTAATGTGATTTTGTGATTGGAGACGACCGCTGGACTAGAGCCGTTAGGGACTGGATCCCATGGGATGTCAAAAGATCACATGGCCGCCCACCTATAAGATGCTCAGACTTCCTTGTCAAGACCCTGAATGAATGGTTTGAGGCTCTTCATATTCCTGAATCAACCAGATGCCATTGGGCTACATTGGCATGTGATAGGGTCCAATGGAAATGTTACTGGCGCCCGCTCGAGCAGATAGATGAATAACGGGATGTCAAGTGTTCTAGTGATCAAGTGATCAAGTGATGCTAGAGGAGATGAGGTCCAAAGTTTATTACAATTTCAGTAAGCATGAGAATAAGTAAGGAGAAATTTAGATGCTAATAAGATCCCCCAAATGCCAACATTAGAAATGGGGAATGAAGCAGAGCATTTAGAATTAAGTGAGATAATAAGTATTTAGTGTTTTACAAAGTACCTGTCACAGAGTAAGCACACAGGAAATCACTGTATCACTGTCTTCCCGTTCATCATCGATTTGCTCGAGCGGGCACCAGTAACATCTCCATATGACCTGTCTCATGCAAGTAGAGCCCAAGGGCACCTGCTTGCTCCAGGAACATAAAAAGTCTCAAACCATTCCATCAGGTCATGGGAATGAGGTCTATAATTGTTACTGGTATTTGGCATATCAAATATGACATGGGTAGCTTGCCAGGCTCTGCCGTGCGGACACAGGAAATAGTAACCTAAAAATTCTATTGCTACCACACCAATGATACAAACAACTTGCTTCCTGTCTGTAACAGCTCAGGATTTCATCTCTATATAGCTCCACCTCCAAATACACATCCTTGCAGATTTAATATTCTTAGCTTTTGCTGGTTTAGAGGAATTTTGCCATTTCAGGTTCATGACAACTTGACAGTACATTGAAGTATTTTTCATGGCGTTATCTTAATTATAATATGCCTGCATCTGAAGACCTGGCGTATGTTTTAAATACATCTCAGCTGAGGTTCACATCTGTTTACTTTTGGCTACAATTAAGGGATAAAAGCCCACCCCCTCTGAGTCATTGGTTATTTGTGTAGGATTTTATTATACAAATATTTCCTTTCCTTCTGTGTCTATAGAGTTGTATTTTAATCCTTGTTTAAGATCCAGTGTTTCTTCCAACTTAGCATGTTAGGATATCGGGCTATTCATAACTGGCTGTACTAGCAAACAGTTTTTAAAAGTATTTATTAAGTATAAAACTCATCTTCGCAGGTTGTCCTAACACAAAAATATGAAAAACTGGCCAACTTAAAGATCAGACATTTGGAGTGGGTAGGGCACTTGCCTCACATGTGGCTTACCTGAATTCAGTCCCCAGTATTCCATATGATCTGCTGAGCACACCAGGAGTGTTAAGACCGAGTAAGCTCTGAGCATTGCTGGGTGTGGCTGGCCCAATAACAAAACACAACACAACAAAACAAAACAAAACAAAAAAAAACCCAAAACCCAGACATTTGATTGTCATCAACGTGAAACCTGGGACACACATTTATTTTTTTTTCCTGCTATGTCCTGGAAATCTTGTCTTTTCCTACCTAGCTTGCAAACTGCTGCTTTGTTACTATGTCCACATGTGATATGGAGAGTTTTCTTCTTTTTTTAATTAATTAATTAAAAAAATTAGTATACCACTGAGATATACAGTTACAAAAGTGTCCATATTTGGGTTTTGGTCATACAGTGTTCCAGCACCCATCCCTCCACCAGTGCCCATTTCCCACCATTAATGTCCCCTGATTCCCCCTCCTCAGCCTGCGTCTATGGCAGACAATTTTCACTTCTCTCCTGCCCCCCTTCTATTACACATTGTGGCTCACAATATATATACATATATATTTAGAGGTTGTCATGTATATCCTTTTGCCTTTCAATGCCTAGTTCTACCCTGGTATTTTCATTTACCATAATTATTAGTACACTGTTCCTTTGAGACTTTTCTTCTTATATAGCTACTGGCCTATCTTAAGGCCACCTCCACAGTGACCCAATACAAACCTAGCTACCTCTGAAAGCTCCCATCTCCAAAAAATAATTTTTAGATGGGGAGGGACAATTCAATCTATAACAATGTGTTGGAAAAGTGTGACTGTTCTGGGTGTTTTATATCCTGTCTCTACATTTACTATTGATTTTTAAAATTTGGCAGGGGTTGGTGCTTCCCAAGTGGCATGCAGTAGACATGGGAGCCTGTTCCTACAATTCTCAGACAGTGGATCAATGCCAGGAATTGAGGATACATTATTTATTAGTCACTACATTACTGGGGATAAACCTTACACAGTGGTGGTGCTTGGAGGACTTTCAGGAGCACACTCAGAGATGCTGGGGTTATCCAAATCTGCAACTTGTAATGCTCAGAGGATCATATGGTGCCTGGGATGAACTAGGTGAGCTACAACCAAGACCTGTGCCTTTACCCCTAAACTAATATATGGTGCTGCATTTACCCTTTATAACATGATCTTGATGATTATTTTAAAATTGTTGTGTTGATGGTTTCAGGTATCTTGTAGAGTCCTTCATTTCCTGATGTATGTCATAGGCACAGACCTAGGTTCAATAGTCAATAGCATAGTTTTGCCTTTGGTGTATAAAGCACAGCTGTAATTTTTAACTGGGAGAAAAACATGTGCAGATTGTTATGAGTATTATTCTTAGGGGATAGGAATCAGGGAAGCTGCAATATCAAGGTCTTGGCAAAAAGGATACTCTCTAAGATTCTTTTCAAGGCCAATCTGGTACTTTATGTGCTGTTGAAATGGACTTTGCATCATTTTGTAGTTCTGTACTGTGATTAAGTTAATGACTGAGTTAATCTGTACTACAAGCATGGATACTTTCTCTTTTGGTATATAGTGGAAGCATTTAATTTTAAGCAGGTATTTTTCTTTCCTTTCCTCTTTTTATTTTATTTTTTTTTTCAATTGCAGGGACTAAAATACAGAGCCTCACCATGTGCAAAATGAGGACTCTCTTCTATTGAGCTATATTCCTGGATCCTTAGTTGGTATTTTCCTTGAATGTTGTAATGTATGTTTTCTCATAGTTTGAAATCTCTTTGAAATGGGGTGTGTTTTATAATCCTGTTGCATCATGGGTTAATGATAGTTTCTACCAACTATTATATTATTTCTTATTTTCTTATAATATAGTAATATAATTTATAATTGGTGGTGCAGGATATTCAATGAAGCATAGTAATAATAGATATAATATGTACCTGAGTGACCTGTTCCTTTATTATCTTGGACATGTTATTAGATAATCATGGTCAGTTTCCAAAAAGACTTGGCAGTAATTCAGCTTCTCGAGGTTATTTTTTATTTGTTTAAATAGCTTAATTTCTTTGTGAAATAACTTTTTCTTCCCTTGGTAGATGATAAGTGTTTTGGTAGTTTTTAATATTGCACATTTGATAGGAGAATGCGTTGAGTTTTGTTCTGAGTGTGTGTGTGTGTGTGTGTGTTTGTGTGTGTGTGTGTTAGGGGGAAGGACATACTCACAGGCAATACTCAGAGGTCCATAGACTTAATTTAGTGACACTTGGCCCACTGAGATAGCCTAAGGAGTCAATGCTCAGGTCTGGCAATATGGTGCAGCTGAGGCTCATCCTTACTGGTGAGTTGCTAGAACTGTATCTGTTTTTGCTTAGAGTATCCAGGGATACATTAGGTAGTGTTTGATTTATCTGATTTTATTTTTGGTCATATGACCACATTTGGTTGTACCCAGGGCTTGCTTACCTCCTACTCTGTGCTCAGAGCTCACTCCTGGTGGTACTTGGGGGATCGTATGCAGTATGGGATCAGCCCAAGGTCTGCCACATGCGAAAACAATTACTTTAATCCCCTCACTGTCTCTCTGGCTTGGTTCATCTAATTTTAAATTGCATGGTGTTTTGGGTGAACGTGGGCTAATTCTGTCCTATTTTCTGATGTTCTATATGCAATATAGTAATTTCATATTTCAGATGGATAGAAGATGAAGATATTTTAAGGACCAGTGAAATGATTTGTGTCACCTTCTGGCTTCCTCCAATTCCAGTTTTCTCACTCCCATGCTTGGGATTCTAGATCTTTTGTTGACTTACTCTCATGTTTTACTCTCAAGTTTCATTTCAACAGCACTTATTCTCATCTTACTCTCTGGGAAAATAACATTTTAAAGAGGGTCTTTAAGAAACAGT
The DNA here is from genome assembly GCA_021461705.1 of Cryptotis parvus. Taxonomy (NCBI): domain Eukaryota; kingdom Metazoa; phylum Chordata; class Mammalia; order Eulipotyphla; family Soricidae; genus Cryptotis; species Cryptotis parvus. Next base: position 25,364 of record JAJIBD010000836.1, read on the forward strand.
TACCTTGATTGACTTTGCTGCAAACTTGTCACGGAATTCAGTCTCTTTTCTTTAATAAAGCCTGGATTCTGTTCACAAGAATTGCATTACATTGTTGAATATAATGCTGCTTGCAGTGTCTATCAACACCTCTGTCATTGTTTGTATTCCAGGCTCCAGACCCCAGCTTCCTTAATTCTTAGGCTCTTTGGTTGAGATTACCTCTTGTGTCTAGACTATCTCTCTGATGGGCACTTGGACCCATGCTATGTCATTTTGGGTGGGAAAATATCTTATGAGCCCAACTGACGTTTCCTTGCCCTGTTGCAGTTGGCAGCTACATTCTGTTTGAGACCTTAGTACTCTTTGTTTGGCCCTGACTTCTTCATTCATATATGAGAAACCCTCTCTTAAACAATGCTCTGCTCAGCATTAGTGGGGTATTCAAGAACTCCAATATCTGCTTCTAACTTTGTATTACCCACTCTTAGCAAGCTTTCCATGATATGAAATAATTTTAAACTATTCTGATTTCTCTATATTCTTGGATGGTATATTCTGAATGCTTAAACATTGATCACCTTGCGGAGGGGGACTCTCATCCATTGTTGGTGGGAATGTCGACTAGTACAGCCTTTTTGAAAAACAATATGGACATTCCTCCAAAGACTAGGAATTGAACTCCCATTTGACGCAGCCAAACCACTCCTGGGAATATACCCTGGGAAGGCAAAAACACACAGTGGAAACACCATCCCCACTTTTATGTTCATAGCAGCACTATTCACAATAGCCAGAATCTGGAAAAACCAGAGTGCACGAGAATTGATGACTGGATAAAGAAACTTTGGTACATCTACACGATGGAATACTATGCAGCTGTTAGGAAAAATGAAGTTATGAAATTTTCTTATAAATGTATGGACATAGAGAGGATCATGTTGGAGTGAAATTAGAGGGAAAAGACAGATATAGAATGTTTGCATTTATTTGCATGATATAAATATATATACATATATATATTATGATACCAATATCCAAGGTCAGACAAAACATGAATCAGGAGGTCTTTTCAAAAGTGGAATCTACCACAAGCGCCTTGGAGTTGGAGGTTGGGTGGGACAGAGAAGGGAACAGTGTGCTAACAATTGTTATAAGTGATAATACCAGCCTAGAACTGAGTATTGAATACAGGCAAAAAGATACACATGATAACCTCTAAATGTATGTATTGCAATTCACAGTGTGTAAGAAAATGAAGAGAGAAAGAGAGAGAGAAAGAGAAAGAGAAAAAGAGATAAATCACCATAGAGGCAGGCTAGGAGAGAGGGGAGGGAATTGGGACATTGGTGTTAGGAAATGGGCACTGGTGGAGGGATGGGTGCTGGAACACTGTATGACCGAAACCTAGACATGAACATCTTTGTAATTATATATCTCATGGTATTATAATAAAATATTAAAAAATAAAAAGGAAACCCATAATATGAGATTAATACTAAAGGGTAGTAGAAACAAGGGCCAGGCGGAGTGGTTTATGGTTGGAAGACTGCTTCAAGTGCTGGGTGAGAAGGCAGCTGGGATACAGATGGGACCACTATGACAAAGTAATTGGAAATGAGCACTCTGAATAAGAATTACATGCTGAAAATAAGTAAAGGTGGGAGAGAGGGAGAAGGAAAGTATCTGCTACAGGGTGTCAGGAGATTGACTGGGGACTTTGGTGGTGGAAATGGGGCACTTGTGGAGGGATGGGTGTTGGAACATTGTATGACTGAAACCCGACATGACCAGCTCTGTAACTGTATGTTATGGTGATTCAATGATGAAAAATAAACAGCTACACTTTTTGGAGGAAAAAAAAAACATTGATCACCTTCTTTTTTCTTTGTATTTTTCCACAGTAAGCAGAATGTGCATAGAAAGTGGAATGAATGAATGAATGAATGGATGTACTAATTTTTTCTGGTAATTATTTTTCATTGAATCACCATGAGCCATACAGCTACAAAGTTGTGCATGATTGGGATTCACTCATACAATATTCCAACACTCTTTCCTTCACCAGGGTACATTTCCTACCACCAATACCCTAGAACAACACATTTTCATTTTTGAGTGTTGTGTTTACTTATCTGATTAATCCAGTGTGTCATTAACTTTCTATAAAATTTTTTTTGGGGCCGGAGCGATAGCCTAGCGAGCGGGTAAGGCGTTTGCCTTGCACGCGCCGGCCCAGGCCAGCCCGGGTTCGATCCCTGGCATCCCATATGGTCCCCGAGCACCGCCAGGAGTAATTCCTGAGTGCAGAGCCAGGAGTAACCCCTGAGCATCGCGGGTGTGACCCAAAAAAAAAAAAAAAAAAAAATTAAAAAAAAACTTTCTATAAAATTTGTTTTTTAATTTATGATGTATATGAAATATATTTATATATTCATAGCCTTTAAATAGAAATGTTTATAATGATTTGATTTTTTTCATAAGTCAGGTATATTATAATTAAATGTGTCACTAGAATATAACTTTTTGAGGGGATATGGTTTTATGTATTTCCAATTTCTGGAAGAATGCTACCACATAAAATCCCAATAAATATTGAATAAATGCATAATTATTCTGCTTTGGGAGACAAAGATTTAAAAATTCTTCATAAGTAGAATATTATTTAGAGTTGGTACTTTGCAGCGTTGTTGTATTTAATTTGAAAGTGATTATATGTGTGAATGAAAGTGAGGGGGAGGGTTTTCCAGAGCAAATAGCTACAGGGTAAACATTTTGTAGTCCAACGCCCGATTTCTGCAGCTTGCCCATCTCTCCTAGTTCTTAGGCCAGACCAACAGTGTGTGTATCCTGGGCTGAGGGAGAGTTGGAGGCTTCTGAAACAACTCCTTTCAGCTGGAGGCCCACTGAAACAACTCTTCCAAGATACTGCCATCAGCTTAGGCCCCTTCTCCAAATCAGACAGACTAGCCTGGGCGAGTGTGGTTGGGAAGGTCAGCGTTGGAAGAGTTCCAGGGACAAACCATCTCAGGATCCTTCCTTCTCACAGCCACCTCTGCCACTGGCTCAACAGAGTTACATGAGCACATAGACTTAAATGTGGAAGAGACTTTAATGTTCTTTAGTCCAGCTTCTGTATCACAGAACAGCTAAAGGGTAAGTATCATACATGCAAACAAACTAGAATATTAGTTGAGAAATGTCACAGAAAACCAATGTCTGAAACACAAGAGAGAAAAGAACTGATTTATCAAGCATTTCCCCCTTAGCCCACCACTTAAAGGATTGTTTATAAGGAACTGTGGAAAATTACATTATAGTAAAGTGATTTGTGATGTCCGCTGAAGGGGCACAAAAGTGGCTTGTTGTTGATTGGAGGGATCAGAACCAATTCCTCTGTTGTGTTTATTCAGTCTGTTTCTGTTCCATCTTTGCTGCCAGTGGAAAATGGCCTTGGGATTAGAATAAGGAAAAGGAAATAAAATATTTTTGTTGTGTTTGGTGCCATATTGAAGGGCTCAAACAGTTTTTTGGTTCATTTGCTTAGCCCTATTTTGATTAAGACCATATTTTTTAGAAAAAAGAATAAATGTTAATAGTTGAAATTTTGTAAATTGGCTGGGTGGCATTGACAACAACTCACTGGGTAGTTAATTAGTCTACAGTGTTTCAGAGTAGAGTGTATGATTTTCCAATTATTGGTTAATAACATTTTTAGTGATCAAATAGCAAAGGCCTGATAGTTCATACAGGACCTGAAATGTAATGGAATCATTAATCATAAGATCATACTTTTCTGTAGAGCCTTCTTCTCAGATTATATCCATGTTTAAAATAATGTTAATTTTTCACAGTGAATTTTTTAATGTGTCATCTACCTTTACTTGTACCTTTATACTAGAACAATCAATAACAACTAATTCCCCCACATAAATAGCCCTTTATGAATTCTCTAGTTACAGCTCTAGGCCTAGAGTTACTTCAAACCTATCTAGACCATACTCCATGACTTTCCTTGTATCTACTGATTAGATGTACCTTTTAATTACATGTTATTCAAAAAAATTTTGAACAACTTCACAGAGAAAGTCATTGAAGCTTTCTCTTGAAATACTCAAGGTGTATACATTATGAAACGAACATCTTCTCTAAAATGAAACAAACATCACTTTTCTTCAGTGCTCAGTGTATTTAAAAATGACCCTCAGGCCTCTGTCTCTACTTTCCTGGTTTCTTCCTCAAATTACAGATGTAAATAGCAGGGAAATAAACCTCTAACTGCTTTGCTGAGATATAAAGCAATGATCATTCAATAATGATCATTATTGGATCCCACGGGATGTCAAAAGATCACGTGGCCTCCCACCTACAAGATGGTCAGACTTCCTTGTAAAGACCCTGAAGGAACAGTTTGAGTCTCTTCATATTCCTGAATCAACCAGATGCCATTGGTCTACATTGGCACGTGATAGGGTTCAATGGAAATGTTACTGGCGCCCACTTGAGCAAATAGATGAATAACGGATTCAAGTGATCAAGTGATTTAGCTTTAGTGTGTGCGCTTTAGCTCTGTTTTCGCTCAGTAAAATGAAGGAGCTTTTCTAGTTTGGATATTGCCATTATAAAAATAAATAAATGTCAATATGTTTTGTACTTGTAGAATTTTAGCACTTGTCACAAAATGCCAAAGGATGGCTACACCAATACTTCTGGGTGTGGGCAGTGTACTCACAATAGAATGACATCAGTTATAAAAATGTAAGATTGTACTTTTTCTTAGAGAATTTTCTGAGTTGCAGTGGTTAATTTTACTTAATGTAACCTTGATTAATGAATACTTAGAAAGGTAAAAACAGGCTAGGCATGAAAAGATTTGGTATTTTTTCTCTGCTACTTGCTCTCATGCCATTCCTCTTCCTTTTTCATGCCCCTGAATTTTCTTTTTTTTTCCGATTTTATTTTATTTTTCACCCCCAAATATTATTATACCACTTTAGACATACAATTGGAAGATGCTCATGTAGAGTTTTGGTCTCTACAGTGTTCCAACACCCATCCCTCCACCCAAACCCATCTCCCATCACCAATGTCCCCCCTCACTCCCCCCCCACACCACCTCAACTACTTGGCGGGTTCTGTATGTAATTTCTCTCCTCTTTATCTCTCCTCCCGACAAACTTTCCTGCTCTTCGTGGAATGCAGTGCATTAAAAGACATCACTGTCTCCACTATTTTAATGGACCACACGGCCACAAGCGCCACGCAAACCAGGGCTCGAACTGGTTTTGCTCTGTTGATCTGGTTGTGAGGCAGTTTCCCCAGCATCTGGACAGCGAAAATGGTGGCTAGTATGATGGGCGAGTCTCATCCGGCTGCTTCCGGGACCCCCCAGAGGTGACGGGCCCACTCCCAAAATCCGCCTGCCCTCCTGGGGGTCCCATATTCAGCTGGGCCAGGGGGTGAGCCAAGTTCCAGCCCCGGAGCCGCCTGTGAGCCTCTTCATGCTATGACTGGAGGCCCGAGGACAACTCCTGGGCGGGCCACCAGGCTCGACAAAATGGAGAGGGGAATGGCCGAACCCTGACTCCATCTGACAAATTCCCAGTGATTCCCGCTTCTGGGAGCTGCCTACCTGGGCTCGGAACTGGTTTTGCTCTGTTGATCTGGTTGTGAGACAGTTTCCCAGCGTCCGACAGCCAAAATTGAATCTTAATTTTTTTTATTTGACCTGGCAGCACTCGCTATACTCGGAAAGATACGGCCGGGAAGATAGAACAGAGTGTGGGGCCAAGCCCCAAGAGGGACCCCTCGCCCCTGAATTTTCTAACTTTCTTCCATCATTTCTCCTCTTACCTAATACCAAGCAGTGTGGGTAATAGTTTATTCCACTAGTGGCATAGGGATTTATAAGATTGCTGACACCTAGGCCAAAATGACTCTTGCCTGACTGACAATTGTTAACTCCTAGAGGGCTATGTATGTAGGTAACAAACGTAGAGACGAGAGTGTGCAGAGGCTGTTGAATCAGAAGTTGAAGATTAGGGCCTTTGTCAGCACTTTGGTTTTCTAATACTGGGTCTGTATGGATGGGGATCTAATTGGTTTAGAAATAAATGACAGGAAGAGATCAGTAGATTTGCATTACATTTTGCTTTTAATCACCAGTCTCCTCTATATTCAAGGATTTTGTGGAGTTGGAGTGGGGAAGAGAGTGTAGAGGATAAGGAGGTGCTGTAGAAAGCTGTTGTTTTCTGGTACTGTCCTTACAGAATGAGTTCTGGTCCTGATGTGAAACTATTAAGGGTGAGGATTGGGATCTCAAAAATGGATTTGGATAGGCAGATTTGGAAATATTGGTGCTGATACCTTAGCTTCAAGGCATTAGCAGAGTGAAGACATATTAGAAAAATAACTCACTGTACTAACATTGCAAATAGTGTTTTTGCATAGTTTGTTCCAATTTACAGTAGAATCAGCAAAAGACATATAAAAATCTCCTGAAAATTTTAACGTTACATGAATATATTTTTTGAAGCATAATTAAATATTTTATTATGATACTTTTATCTTGTGGCTTCTTAATTGCTTAACCCCCTTCCATACTGTAGTTGCCATGTCCGGGGGTGATGTACTTGACTGTGGTGCATTAGAGGTCTCACTTGTGGTGTTGGCGCTCACACCATCTGTGATAGTGATGGTACTTGACAATGTGGGCAGTGCCAGGAACTGAATTGGTGATCTCATTATTGCAAGTCTCCACTGTTGAGTCACACCCAGGCCCTCTTGTCCCTCTGGAGTATCTCTTTACAAATAAAGAGATACTAATCTGGGGCTGGATCGATAGCCCAGCGGGTAGGGCGCTTGCCTTGCATGCAGCCGGCCTGTGCAGGCCAGGGTTCCATCCCGGCATCCCATATGGTCCCCTGAGCACCGCCAGGAGTAATTCCTGAGTGCAGAGCCAGGAGTAACCCCTGAGCGTCGCTGGGTGTGACCCAAAATGCAAAAAAAAAAAAAAAAAGAGATACTAATCTAAAATTTATCTCATATAAGGATATAAGGGAAATAACCTGTGAATTCCCACTTGCGGGAACAATCAGATCAGAGTCAATTAACTAGCTTGTAACCATTTCCTATAAAGAGCTATCAGGCATGGTGGGTAGGTGAAGACTCTTCTATAATTGTATAAAAATTTCTTAACACAGTCCAAATCGGTAAGTTTCTATCCTCCTTCCATTTCCTGCTCCCAATAAAGAAAAAAGATGTCTTCTTGGTTGTTATTTGAAATTTGAAAATACTTTCTAAGACTATCCTGAAAATATGTTTTTCCAATGATTTTTAAATGAAATTTAAAAATTGTTATTTGATATTCCTATGCCCACACCTAGCAATAAAACACAAGTCTTGTTGTCAAGTAAGTCTTTGGTTAAATTAGCAGTGAGGCATAGGGTTCTCATTAATATACTGCTCAAACAGGAATTTTTTGTTTCACAAACAGCTTGGGTGAATCAACAAAGCAGAAAAATAAAAAACATAGTCCCACTTCTAGATTTTGCGAGTCAGGAATAGTACATTCTGGCTGTGATTGTGTTTGGATCAGTTTTGTGAAAGAGAAAGCAAACAGGTTTTCATTTCTGCTGACTTATTATGATGTTGAAAATATCATGCTTTTTGTCCTTAGAACATATTTTTACAAATAGAGCTATGAGAGCTAAATATGACTTATTATGGAGATTGTTTTATTTATCTTAAAAAGGAATATCATTCTTGTCAAAGCAAGGAATTTAGATGCCCTAATCAATAACTTGGTTGTTCTTGTGGAACTTGATTATACACAGATTAGTGTATGGTGCTTATGAGCCTGATAAGCTTGAAAGACCTTATTCTCCCAGTATTTTATTACCATGAATTCAGATTAGAGAACAAATAGAAACAATGCAAAAGGATAGAACCATATATCATAATATTTCTAGGATCTTAATTCACACTTGCAGTGGCACAGTTGACATCTATGTCAACCACCTAGTTGCATGACAAACTCCAGCAACAAATCATTGGCATTTTGTGTGGTGTATTTTCCTAAAGCAAATATCAGATAAAATCTGATTTTTTAAAAATAAGACTTCATCATCTATTGACATGTGTAACTTTAATCCATTGGCAAATAGATACCCAACTGTGAATTTATTTCCTGAAATGCTCTTTTTAGGGTTCCGTGTGAAAGTGTTAGCTGTGTCAATTAATTGAGATGAAGTGGCATAATTTATTGCCCAGTGGTGATAACTTTCTAAATACATTGAACATTTGGCATCACATAAATGAATGCCTCACTAATTGCTCAGATGTATGCCTGCTTTTGTAATCAATGAGCTACTTGGGCTAGCCTCAGCACAATTTATTGCCTCATTTTCTATTTCAGACTGTTTAACTATTCTCTGGGTGGTGTCCCTGAAAAATGACAGTCCCCGAGGAGAAGAATCTGTGTGGTGGAGGGCAGAGGTCTCCCTTTTGCATGGCTTTACAATCACTCTTTCATATTCTAAGAAGACAAAGCTGGGGATTTGCATTTAAAGAACCCCTCTCCAAGATTACATTCTGTTGAGTATATCTTCCAGATAATGGACATTTATCATAGTGTCGCTCTTCAATCTGAAAAAAAAGCTGCTGAAGGTAGAGCAGAGAGCCATCACAGTCTTGAGGAACAAGGTAATAAATCAGAACCTGCCACATAATCACTATGGTAACCGTCAGGCCCTGTCACACTGCAAGCATTATTGAAGGGTAGGGACAATGTTCAGCTCATCAAGTGTTTGTGATCATAAACCTGTTGACACTGTAGATTTGATATGACCATGACTGTCTTTGTGAATTGAAAAGGGCTGCTATCAAACCTCATTTTGGAGAAAAACAGTATCGTGTTTAAGGGAACGTTTTATGATTGTAGACGTGAACTTGTCAGTGTCAATTGGCATAATACAATAGCATGTCGTTTTTCTTTTTAAAGGTAAAAACCTAGCTTCTCAACACTGAGACTGAACAGTTTTTTCTATTGTAACATTTATGCTAAGAAATACATGTAGACATGTATAATTATATACTAGAATGATAAAGCTATTTAATTTTTTAAACATTTTAACTATTATAACCCAATATTCAGCAGTTTTAGTCTTCATGAATGAAATAGAAATGAAGAGTCTTGAGGTAATCCTTTCTTAATTTTAGCTACATGTGCAGAACTATGTTTTGAATTATTATAGCAGCATTCTGATTGAGATATGGGTAGCATTAAGGTAAGGTTGTTGATGAATTTGGTGTGAAGCAATTAGAATATAAGGCCCGGAGAAAGAAAGATAATACATTTGATTATAAGATCTAGTTGTGTATTCCCTAAATTATAATCACAACTTTAGGCAACACAATCATGTTCTCTAAGAGCAAAATTCATATATCTAGAACATTTAAAATGAATGTCATGAGATTTAGTATTTTTATTTACTACAAATGTAAATTACATTTACTCATAATAGAAGGTAGATTTCTCCCAAGCATTTTTATTATATGCTTGTTTAGCATTTTAATTAAAGCATGTATATTTAGAACTAATCAAGGTAAGAAAATTTTGTATTTATTATTGTAGTACATTTGCAACTATTATAATTATGATAATATTTTAGCATTTTTCTTCCAGTGGACTAAAAGAACATTGCTAAACATTAATGGCAGCAACTTTATTATTCTGTTGGATGAGAAGTAATAACTTATTCAGAATATTATATCTCAGGTCAGAGAGATAGTACAGGGGTTATGGTGCTTGCCTTGTACATGTTCCACCTAAGTTAAGTTTCCACACTGCTTCTAGTCCCCTGACACATCCAGGGGAGTGATCCCTGAGCAGAATCAGGAGCAAAACCTGAGCATAGCTAGGTATGTCCCCAGTCCCTGTCCCCTTCTAAAAAGAATATTAGTTCACATTCTTCATAAGGATTTGAAATTTATTCCTTTGTCTCTCCTTTTAAAGGAGTGGTTAAATTTTAAATTAGTATGTAGATGCCCTCGCACTGGGCAGAGCCTGGCAAGCTACCCGTGTCGTATTTGATATGCCAGATACCAGTAACAATTATAGACCTCATTCCCATGACCTGGAATGGAATGGTTTGAGGCTCTTTATGTTCCTTGAGCAAGCAGATGCCCTTGGGCTCTACTAGCATGAGACAGGTCATATGGAGATGTTACTGGTGCCCTCTCGAGCAAATCGATGATGAACGGGAAGACAGTTATTCAGTGACAGTGATGTAGATGCCCATTATTATGCTTTTTTTTTCTTGGAAAGAACTTTATAGTTTTATTTCAATTGTTTTCTTTTAAGTTAAGAATTAGTTTAGACAGCATGGTTATAATAGTGTCAGTAGTTTTGATGTATGGTGTTATTGCACCTTCCCCATCACCAGAATGCCCAATTACACCTTTAAAACATCCTGTCCAATTATAGGCAAGTATAGTAAATTTTGGGCTTTTGCTTTGAAATGTAGCAAGGCAACTAGGGGACAAAGGGAATGAAGAGTCAGCTGCATGAATTTTTGAGTCAATATGTTTTATAACCAGCAAAAAAAGAGGCACAACAATAGTAGTTTTCAAATATTTTATTTTCTCCACTGCTATTTTTTTTTCACTTGAAAGGCAGTTTAAAACATGGCCTATGACTGATATGTAGTGGAACTTAGTGATATGGTAGAAATAATGGAGTCTGAACTGGATGATTGTGAGTGCTACTTCTCATTGTCCTGCTGAGCAGTTGTCAAATATACAAATGCTTTAGACCATGGTGTGGTCTGAAGTTAAGAAGCTGAATGGGGGGCTGGAGCGATAGTCCAGTGGGTAAGGCGTTTGTTTACTTTGCACGTGGCTAGCCTGTGCTGCCTGGGTTCGAACCCCGGCATCACATATGTTCCCCAAGCACCGCCAGGAGTAATTCCTGAGTGCAGAGCCAGGAGTAACCCTTGAGCATCGCCAGGTGTGACCCAAAAAAGCAAAAAAAAAAAAAAAAGAAGAAGCTGAATGATTAGAAAGCCTGAGGGCTGAGGGGACCAGTCAGCCAGCATCTGAGCCTCTGTGAAGGAATCTGTAAAGATAGTAACAATAATTATTATCTACACCCAGTTCACGTTTTACTCAAAAATTCCATTACTGTATTGCATTAGGTTCATATTTAGAAGCACTTGCTCTAGCATTTTTATAAATTATGAAGTTTTTAAGGAAATTTCTGTATTATTTTAAAGGAATTATACACATACTCATGGCTCTCTCATTGTGTAGATACTTTGGTAAATATTTGTATGCATTTTTCAACCATAATTATGAGAAGTGTTATGATTTCCATTGTTTGGCATGGGTATTTTTGGCAATGTTTAGTCTTCCAGTCCTTGAACCTAGAAGAAATCGAACTTGTCTAAATTGAAAACAAAGAAGTGAAATGGTCTGTTTGTTGATCACATACATGACCTTAAATGTGCAAATCCCCAAGTATTTTACAAAAATACCTGTTAGAATAATAAAGTTTCAATGTAGAAAATGAACATTTTTTTATTAAAAATAAGTTATCAAGAATAGAAAATTAGGGAGCTGGTATGTGGTTCAGTGCTATAAAGCACTTAACTCGCATATGTGAGGATGTGGGTTTTATTCTTAGAACTGTACAATCATTGAACACTTCTTGGAAGCAATCCTGATTTTTTTTTTTTGCTTTTCGAGTCATACCTGGTGATGCTCAGGGGTTACTCCTGCCTCTGACTCAGGAATTATTCCTGGTAGAGCTCTGGGGACCATATGGGATGCCGGGGATCAAACCCAGTGGGCCGCCTGCAAGGCAAACACCTTACCTGCTGTGCTATTTCTCTGGCCCCACAAACCTGATTCTTAAACTGGGAGTAGCTCCCTAGTACTACTGGGTGTCAGCCCCAAACAACAGAAAACAAACACAAAACTCAGAAAGGAAGTGAAGAAATACAAATGCAAAATAGCATCAAAATAATAAAATACATGGGAAAAGACAGCTAAGATTCATTTACTAGAAACTATATGAGAACCCAAGATTTCAAAATTATATACAAAATTAAATTATACATGGAGCTGTGAACAAACGTCATCATAAAGAAGTCATTAATCAATGGAAAGAGCTCCTTTTAGGTTCATGGGTATATATTTGGATGTTTCTACTGTGTAATACATTGTTTTAGAATTGCTTTCAGAATCTGATTAATGCTAGAACAGTCTATTCAAGTTCAGGTATTTGGAATTTCATTTTTTGTTTTGAGAAAGATAACTAAGGACATGTATTCATTTTCTGGAATGGTAGTTAGGGCAGTGGGAAAGAGAAGAATCTGTGAGCTTACCTTGAATGAAGAAGAGTGGGGAGTAAGCTGTGCTTTAGCGTTCACAGGTGAGGTTTAGTCTCAGACTTTACCCTCAACTAATACCATGGCGTATAACTAAAAACATTTACACCCATTTGTAGTCTATCTCATATGAGTGAGGTGAGTCCAATTATTTGATGTCGACATTATATTGTTAGTATGATTCCTCTTCAATCAATCAAAATGGATGTTACATTTGATAATTTTTTAATTTGTTTATCAAATTGTATGTTAATTCATCACTATGTAATAAATTAGGGGGTCATAGCAGTAGTGCAATTGGTAGGGCACTTGCACCCTGTATGTCCCCTGAGAACCACCAGGCATGATCTCTGAGCACAGAGCCAGGAATAAGCCCAGGGAATTCTCAGGTATAGCCCCAAAACCAACCAACCAACCCACCCACCCACCCACCAACCCACCAACAATAAAATAAATTGGTTTAGTTTCCTAAGCTCATACTTGCTTCACAGAATTTCCTAATCTCATATTTAAGCTTCATAGGAGTCTTCCAAGCAGTGTTCAGTGTACCAGGTGTTCCTCTCCTGTTGATGTTTGGGCCAGCTTGCAAAGTTCTCCATTCTCTGACTCCACAGCATGGTGCTGCTTAGCCTGAGAGTAGGTGCTCTGGTCTACTAGAATACCTAGAGGAGCCCCGGCACCATCTTGGCCACATATTCTTGTATCGGGGAAATTGAGTCATGAGGCGCTGGAAATCTAAATCAGGTCTCTGCAGATTTAAAGCATACAGAACTTACCATCTATTTGGCCCCTAAATTTTCTTTCTTTATTCATTTAGTAATAAAAGTTTTCCTCTATGCACTTCTATACTCATACACATTTTGTTTTTTTTCATTTGTTTTGTTTTATTTCATTTTGCTTCATTTTCATCTTGGCAAAAATATATTTAAACTCGAGAATTCCTTTTCAACTTGTTGATTATTTAAAAATATATTAATTAATTTTCAGACATTTAGGACATTTTTCAGGTCTTGCTATCACTTCTTTTTGCTTAATTCTGTTTTAATCAGGGAATATGCCATATTGTCTTTCACTCATTAAAATTTTGCTCATTAGTTTTGTAGCACATGGTAATATATCTTGGTATATCTTCCATCGTCACTTGTGATTTTCTATTGTGTATCAGGATTTTGATATCATGTTTTTGTTATTACTATATATTCTTCTACATTTTGCTTTTTTTGGTATATATTTCTTATTGATTTCTCAGAGAATTGAGGCTTTCAACTACCACATTTCTCCTTTTTCTCCTTTCTGCTGTATCAGATTTTACTTATGTATTTTATTGATGTTATTAGATGCATAAAAATAGGCTTTTATTATCTCCTTGAATCATTATTTGCTAATGAACTATTCCCTTATAATTTTGGTTTTAATATTTGATATCAAATTGCTTGTTTTTATGCTTTTGTATTATGAGAATTTGTGATATTTTACCCTTTTTAAGTAACCTATAAAACTGTAATGTGGCTTTCTGTAGACAGAAAATAATGTCATCTATTATCATTGTCTAATTTTTATATAGTGTGTTTATATCATTTGCATTTGATGTAATTATTGATGTGTTTTGTTTTAGTTTTTACTGCTGTATTTTTTTCAGCTAATATCTTCTATTTTTCCCTTTCTTTACTACCTTTTTTTTTCAAATTTTTTTTTTGTATTTGAACTTTTAGTCTTTTATCAGTTGAAATTTTAGGTTTATTTTTAAAATAACTATTCTGCTAATCTTATTTTTGTGTCTCCCAGTCATTTTTGGTAAATATATACATTTTGCAGTATAATTAGAAGTCTTACAACCAATTAGCTTCTTTTCCTCCCTATCAAAACAGTGGTAGAATGTTTGCTTTCAGGTGTCAAACATTTAAAAATACTTTGTATAGAAAATAGTTATTTTCTTATTAGTTATTTCTGTGCTCCTCATTCAGTCCTAGTATTTTTCTTCAATACAAAGGATTTGTTTTATTTCTAGTCTGCTGGTGACAAATTCTATATACTTTCCTTTGTCTGAGAACGTCGTTATTTTTATGCCATTCTTTAAGACAATGCACAATGCTTGCCTTGCATTTGGCTGACCTGGGTTGGATCCCTAGCATCCCATGTAATTCCTGAGCATCCAGTAATGATCCATGAGTGTAGGTCTGGTAAGCCCTGATCACAGATATATCTGACTCCAAAACCAATAAAATAAAAATAGAAACTACAACTATCTTCTTCCCACCTGTTTACCCTCACTTCATTCCTAGACAAAATATTTTGGACAGGGGATAGGTGAATTTTCTTGTTCAAAATCTGTTTTACTGAACTTTTTTTTTACTAAAATTATGTTTATTGATAGGATAACTTAGCCCATGCAAATTAGAAAATAAGCTGATTACAGTACTTTTAATATATAATGCAATGTTGAAAAAACTATAGAAAACACATGACTTCAGTTTTATAGTTGAAACAGTAAAAATGGTTATATGGAGAAGATCATCTGAGGCAATAACTTAGTTGCTTGTTTGTAAAATATCTTTAGGCTACCCCCTAACTCACTAGACACACCCAAGCTCAATTAATTGCAGATTTTAATAAGTTCCAAATAGATGGTCAATTTAATGTTAAGAGACTGTGAAATAAAATGTAATGAAATAAAGCAGAATATAAATTAGACATAAAGTGAGTCAAAATATTTCCTGTCTATCCAGCTATACATTTTCTTTTTGTGTTTAGCCTATTAATGTACACTTATAATTATGTCAGAATTGTCTTCATCATTATTTACCTTTTTCACTGTTTCGAAGATACAGGGTTTTGCATCTTCCAGCTATGTGCCAGGCACAATGAAGCACAGGCATGGTTAGTCGGTACTCAAGACAATGTCTACTTTTCCTTTCCTTTCTTTCTTTTGGTTTTTTTTTTTGAACTCACCCAATGGTACACAGGTGCCACTCAGTGATTTCTGGGACACCATGTGGTGTTGGTGGTAAAACATGCACCTCTGGCATGCAAAGCATGTGTTCTGGACCTTGAGCTATCTTACCAGCCCCAAGGTGTAATGAAGTGACCAAGCCTGTAGAGTTTCCCTCCTTCTCGTCCCTCTTCCTTCTACTTTGCCTCCTGCCCTTGTTGCCCTCCACCTCTCCCTCCAAGTGATCAGGGCCAAATTTGGGCTCAGAATTCAGGGATCACTCCTGGTGGTGCTGGGTGGCAATTTAAGGTCATGCTGTATGGGCTAGAGTGATAGTACAATGGGTAGGGCATTGCATTCAGCCAACCAGTAATGCAGCCAAACTTGCATTCCGTGCTGCCAACCAGTATCAATCTCTAGCGCCCATATGGTCCCCAAGCACAACCAGGAGTAAGGCCTGAGCAGCAGCAGGTGTGAACAACAACAAGAACAACAAAATCACACTAGAGTGGCTGGAATGAAAGTACAGCAGGTAGGGCATTTGCTCCCGACCCGGGTTTGATCCCTGACATTCCATATGGTCCCCACAAACACTGGCAGGAGTAATTCCTGAGTGCAGAGCCAGGAGTAACTCCTGAGCATCACTGGGTATGACCTAACATGACCAGGAGAAACCCCTGAGCATTGCTGGTTGTGATCCAAAAAAGCAAAAAAAAAATGGGTGTAGACAAGCCTGTCTCCTGTCTGCCACCTGCAGAAGCAGCTGGACACTGCAGCCACACCTGCAACACCTCCAGGGGCAGGATGTTAATAATATTGAATATAATATGGGATTTAAAAAATTCTTTTGCTTTTTGATTTGGGTATTTAGGTCTTTGCACTGAATTGCAAAGCATATTCTTTTAACCCTACTTCTATTCCAAGAACTTGACCTTTCTGTTTCTGGCATTGTGTCTTTAAAAGTATCCAAGTAACTCTTCTTGGGATGTGACGCTGTCCACTCGGCATATTTATTCAGAACACCTCATTTTAACCTCCTCTGTATCCCTAAGCCAAAAGGGAACAATATTACCATCAATGTTTGCCAAGAGAAATCGCCAGGGGAATTAGTAGGAAACAGGTTTGTTTAGGGGAGGTTTTATGGGGGTGGGCTAACTCTTTGGCTGTTGACAAATTTTTGTTTAAATTATCCAGGGGCAAAAGAAGGAACTTTTGTCAGCAGTTTTGAGTAGAGGAAAATGTGTTGTCTCTAGAGAAATTATAATTTAAAGCATGTTGTTTTCCATTTTGGAGCTGGTCCTGGTAGCTCTGTATATTTTCTCTTGCTAGCGATGTGAATGACATTCTGCAGCACTCCAACTATTTGGGGTGAGTTTCTTGGATCCAGTTCCATGGTTGTAGCTGAATAATCGCAAGTGCCGTGTTGAGTACACATTTTTCCCTTGAACTTTAAACCTACAAGAGGAACTCATTAGCCCCTCCGCCAAAACAAAGAGGCTGCTAGTCTTGTGCAGCCCTTAAAAATACATTTTTATGTATATGTTTTGGAAGGACACATTTAAATAGTTGCAATATTTTTGGGGTGCACTGCTATTTTGGGGGATAATCACTGTTAGTGTAGACCGTACATATAGTGTGGGCTTAAAATCTGACTCCTAGGCCAGAGAGACATTACAGGATGTATGGTTTGCGTGGAGCAGACCCAGGTTGTTCCCTGGCATCACATACAGTCCCATGAGCATATGAGCAGAGAGTGAATCATAAATATACAGACAACTGAGCACCACATGGCGGGTGTATCATTATGAAGGATTATTTTTACATACAGAAAATTTTAGTTCTCATCTTTCCAAAAGTTCAGTGACTAGCTTGAGTTTTTTTCTGAGTCCTTTGTTATAGACGTAGGTTCTGAATCTATGATAAGCTTTCAATGTCCATCTGTCTTATTACATACATCGCTTGAATTAAAGTAATTTATTCTTTGTATCTTATTTTAGTCTTCACTTTTGTAAGATCAAGAAATATATGTTTAGGTTGGTTTAGACATATTTAATGTCATTGTTAGTATCCTTTGAAATGTCTTTCCTAAAATATAGATGGAAAATCCTATTAAAAAATAAAAGAATACTTAGTAAAGAGAAAACATTGTGTAGCAAGTATTCTGAAAAATTTGTCAATTGATGATCTATGTGAAGGAGCAAAATATTCTCATTCTTTATTTATGAAACCATGTTTACAGGTAATTTCCTCCTAAATACATAAATCATACATACATTAAATATGTGGGGATTTTTTTTTTGGTATACTCTGGAGGCCCCTTCATTTTAAAATTGTTTAAAATTGTTTGATTGATAAAGGAGTTTGAGCATTTTCAGCTTGTTGTGAATAATTTTTGGTTCATATATTATTTTCTTTCCTAATTTAGTGAGAAACTGTTAATTTATTCATTTTTATTCTATATTTTTTGGTCTTTTTGAGTCACACTTGGCGATTCTCTGGGATTTCTTCTGGCTCTGTACTAAGGAATTACTCCTGGTAGTGCTTGGGGAATCATATGGGATGCCGGGATCAAACTCGCGTCAGTCGCGTTCAAGGCAAATGCCCTACCCTCTGGACTATTGCTCCGGCCCCAACTATCGAAGTTATTGTTCCCCAGTTATGTGCTACCATATGGATCATCAGCCTTGCGAGATTTGTTATGCTATTGCTTCCACTCCAGGAAAAGTCTATTCAGTGTCTGTGCTGTCCATGTTTAAAACACCCAAATACATCAGATGGTGTCTGATTCTGAGGTTCCAAATAGTGTTGGAGATTATCTAAAAAGATATCACATGCATAAGTGCGATGATAGGCATGTGAGTAAAGAGTGCTGTAAGAGCTGAGGTAGAGGCACTTGCTTGGGAAGACCAGTCGGAAAAGGCTCTCAGAGGAGCAATGTGTTAAGGGAACTAGGTTGTAATTAGAAGAAGGGAGGGAACATGGACCTAAGCTGGAAAGAATGGCTAGTGTGTGCCATTCTAATTCATTGTGTAAAATCATTGACTGTGTGTGTGTTCACTGTAAGATACAGTGAGTTCTTCCATAACATTAGACATGCATTTCCTAAAAAATCATTATTGTGGGATCAGAGCCATAATACAATCTGATGTGCTTGCCTTATATGCAACTGACTTGAGTTTGAAACCCTGCATCGTATGTGGTCCCCAGGGCCCGCCAGTAGTGGATTTTGAGTATAGAGCCAGGAGTAACCCCTGAGCATTGCTGCCTGTGGCCCCAGTCAAACAAAAAACCCAAAATCATTATTGTAAAATTGCCCAATGAAAACAAAAATACTTATGGGAAAATACTTTATGACACATAGGAAAGAAGAGAGAAACTTAATAGACAACAGTTTTATATATATTAAGAAATAAGTAATATGTATATATACATTAAATATGTGGGGTTTTTTGTATATTCTTGAGTTCCCTTCATTTTAAAATTCTTTCACTGATAAAGGAGTTTCAGCATATTCAGCTTGTGTGAATAATTTTGGTTACTATAATTATTTCTTATCTTATTTAATGAGAGACCGTTGAGTTATTTATTTTTATTTTATATTTTTTGGGTCATACTGGTGATGTTCTGGGAGTACACCTGGCTCTGCATTGAGGAATTACTACTGGTAGTGCTTGGGGAACCATATGGGATGCCGGGGATCAAACCCGGTCGGCCTTGTGCAGTGCAAATGTACTGTCACTCTGGTCCCCATGATATCATTTCCATACCTGTATTTCAAATCATAATGCCAAAAGGAGAAAGAGATAGATAGATAGATGATAGATAGATAGGTAGATAGATGATAGATAGATAGATAGATAGACAGACAGACAGACAGACAGACAGATAGAGAAGCACCTATTGTAGAGGAAGTATTAGATTATGTAGAAATTAAGTTTCCTACAACTGTTGTTTGGTTAGTTTTTGTTGTTAGCTGACTTGGCTTGTAGTGATAGCGTAGATGGGGAAGGGAAGAAACATATTCCCTTTCCCTTTCTATGTTAGAGAATATTTTTGTATATCAGAGGATAAATTTCTAGTATATATACTGGGGTGGGTTGGGTCATGCATGCAATATAAGATATGTGCTCATATAGGAAACGTGTTTATGATTATTAACAAGGTAACTCTGGGGTTTTATTGTCTATAAACAAATGAAAACTGAAAAGGAACTAGTCTCAAGATCACAGTGAAGTTTCACCAATTAGGTTTCATCTCTTCAGTGCCCACTTTCTTGTTGATGGTACCTGACAATAGTATAATCACATTCTTGTAACCAGACTTCAAAGTTTCTGGTTTATTTTTGTTGTTGTTGTTGTGGTGGTGGTGGTGGTGTTTTGGTTTTGGGGTCATGCTCAGGGATTGTCAAGGTTACTTCTGGCTCTGCATTTAGGTGTCACTACTGATGCTGCTTGGGGGATCATATGGGATTTTGGAGACTGAACCCTGGTTAGCTGCTGGCAAGGTAAATGCCCTACCCACAAAACTATCACTCTGACTCAAGAATTCAAGGTTTTTTTTTTTTAATGAAAAGTTATTTTAAAAAAATCCAAAAATAAAAATTTTGGGGGTCACCCCAGTGATGCTCAAGTGTTACTTCTGGGTCTCTACTCAGGAGTTGACTCTTGATAGTGCTCTGGAACAATATGGGACATCAGGGATAACTCCCCACCCACCATGAGTCATATGCAAGCAAGCGTCTTACCTTCTGTACTATCACTGTGGTCCATATTATTTCAAGGCTTGAAATTGATTTAGAGAAGGATAAAATTTACCACACAGCATAGTGAGTAACCTTGAGATCTTACAGTGTCCTTCCATATGTATTTTATTTACTGCATTTCTGTGAGGTAGGCAGAGAAGCTATTATTCTAATAGGTGGCAAAATGGAGATTCTGAGAGGGTTAATTGACTCCCTCAGGGTCACAACCATTAAGTGATAAAGCTTTGATTTGAAATGCAGTCCTTTGTGTCCTAATCAAGGGGATGTTTCCACCATACTGTGTTCTTCTTTATGTACGATACAATTTTTTGTGCAGATAGTAGCTATCCAATCAGGTTACTGCTTCTATAGCACTTTTTCGTTATTATTTTGAAGTTTATTGTATTTCTCATCAGTCTCAATGTAACTTGTGGTATAGGGTCTGAGAACCTAAAATTCCTATTAAGAAGCCTCTAGATATGTTTTTTCTTAAGTTGAATGAATAAGAAATGGCAAAATACTGCAGTGAGTTGTCTTTTGTTTCAAATGATCTATAAGGAGACAATGGATGGGGAGACATCTTTTTTTTTGTCTCAAAAATAGAGAGAGGAATATTTTTGCTTTTAAACACAAGATTTAATTGTGATTTGAAGTGGGAAGAGTTAAAAGGCGTCAGAATCTCTTGAAGAAATGGGAATTGCTTGTTTTTGCCTAGACTGTGTGAGTTTCAGGGATTGGCTGAAGTTTGAAGATAAGTATTTATTCTTAAAGTTCTTTAGAACCACTAGATTTTTTGAGAAAAAGATATCTGTTTGTGGAGCCGGAGCTGTAATACAGTTGGGAGGGTGTTTGGCTTGTATGAGGCTAACCCAGGTTCAATCCCCAGCATCCCATATGGACCCCTGAGCATAGCCAGTATAATTTCTGAGTGTAGAGCAAGCAGTAACCCTGAGCATTGCTGGGTGTGACCCCCAAAAGTAAACGATACCTGTTTGTATTCTTCATTGTTAGTCTCTCAGCTTTTAGGATTCACTCAAATAATGGATAAATGAAGAAATATTTTTCCTGTATTGGATCACCATTACATTATGAAAAGCTAGTATGATGCAATTGTAAAAGTTAATGTGTGGAGTTAAACATACCTAGATTTGATTCCTAGAGTTTCTCTTTATTACCTTATTTCTTTGAACCTCAGTTTTATTTACTATAATGAGTAATTTACTTGCCCACACTAGAAATTATGCAAGTAATGAACTAAGCATGCAAAAATAAGAACTTTTAAATTAAAACTCATCATCAATATCGTCATCTGGAGGTGTTTGAATTTCCATGTTTTCTGTAGATAAGCAGAAACGCCTAAGTTACTGTGTTTAGTTCTACTTCTGAATATGGATGGACTTCTTAAGGATTTGGTTATACTGCAACCATTAACTCTTTATTTTATTAGTTTACTTTAGTATTTGGGTGCCAGTGAACTAACATCTTCTCATCACGTGTATCACTTGTCTTCTCGTTGTCTATCGATTTGCCCAATCAGGCGCCAGCAACATCTCCATTCCTCTCTGTTGTGTGCTACTGTAGCCCAAGGGCATGTGCTCACTCCAGGAACACAAAGAGCCTCAAACCATTTGTTCAGGTCATGGGAATGAGGTCTATTATTGTTACTGCTCTTGGCATATCGAATACAATACAGGTAGTTTGCTCTGCTGTGTGGGTAGGATACTCTTGGTAGTAGATAGGCTCTCAGTTCTTGCATTTACTGATGTACTGCATGGTTGCTTCTAGGCTGCGCTCAACAAGGAGAGCCAGTAGCAGCTCTCCCGGTATCTGTGTCTCTGGTTCAAGGCCAGTGGCCTGGGAGTAGTTTGTGTGCAGGTCCACTGGGCCTCCCGGATGGGACAGAGGTGGGGAAAGGGACCCCAACTTCATCTCCAGAGAACATAATATAATAATACTAATAATAACAATAATAATATTGTTGTTGATTGATGATGATGATGATGATGATGATGATGATGATGATGATGATGATGATGGTAGGAAGCTTGCCTTGCTTGCAGCCAACCTGGGTTTGACCACCAGAACTCCATATGGTACCCACCCGAGTACTTCTATAAGTGATCCAGGAGTGCAGAGTCAGGAGTAAGCCCTGACCACAGTTGGTTGACCTGCTGCCTCCCAGACCCCAAAGCCCAGAAACTATACAATGGCTGGGTTTTATAAATGTTTGCATAATCCATCTTCCCTAAATCAGTAAAGGGCCTGGTACATAAACATCCAGTACATGATTGTTGAAATGAATGTTCTTTAAAATCTACCTTAAAAATGCAAAAATTAAATAAAAAGGCATAAATGACACAAAATGCACACTTAGCTTTAATAATTCAGCATAGAACTTCGGTTAAGGGGCCTGAGCAATAGCACAGCAGGGTAGGCAATTGCCTTACATTCAGCTGACCGGGTTCAATCTCCAGCATCCCATATGGTCCCCTGAGCACTGCCAGGAGTAATTCCTGAGTGCAGAACCAGGAGTAATGCTTGAACATAACTGGGTGTCATCCCAAAAGCCCCCCCAAAAAAAACTCAGATTAAAATCCATATTCTAGGACATTCAAAAATAAAATTTCAATTTGTACTCAAATATCAATCCTTAACATTACTGGCTCCTAAATTAATTTTGTTAATCACTACCTTTTCAGAAAAATATCAGCATATCTCCCCAACCGGGTAATCTATTCAGGCTGGTGCCAGCTCAATGGTTGGATGGTTTGACCTTGTATAACTTCTTCTCATATTGTTAGATAATTCTCATAACTATATCCATATCCATTCTCATATCCATAGTCAGTTGGCAGTTGGGAATATCATCTAGATCTTTTGCAATTGTATCCACACCATTTTAAAAAATTTTTAGAAAACATAGGCCTGATACTGGGCTGTCCAGATCAACAGAAGCCAATGAAATCTTACCTGGACAACCTTTTGTATCTGGTAAGGGAACGTCAAGTGATTTTTTGGCCCCTGCAATATATATGTAAGGCAATCATAGTTTCTCAGCCTCAACACTATGTACATTTTTGGATGGACAATTTTTGGTTGTGGATGACTGTCTTCCACACAATGTGTATGCATAGGTAGATGATATAAGCCTGATGTAGTAACTATGAATTTCTTCAGGTTTTATATATTTTCTCTTGGAGGACAACATCATTCCTGATCAGGAGCCACGGGTGTAAACTTTACCAGGTTTGTTTCTTGCTGGATGCTGCTTGTTTCAAATAATGATTGACTTCTAATTTATTTTTCCTTTCTCACTAACATTCTTTCTCTGTTCCTTGCTTGTAATGTTGAGAATGCACATTTTCTCCAATGGAAAGAATTACTAACATTCTCTATGTTTATGCAAATATTTAGAATCCCAAGCTGCATTGATATTGCTCAATGATGATGGAAGTCTCAAGGGCCACAGTGCTCTCTTAAAAGTAAAAGCATTTTTTGTTCCTCTTTCATAAAGGAATTTTTTGGTTTTCATTAAAAGATAGGATTTTTTTAGTGTATGAAATAGTATAGGAGGTAGTATGATTCTTATGCATGCAGTTGACACAGATTTGAACCATGAGCACCCTGTATGGTCCTCTGAGCACTATCAAGGAATTTTGCCCTCAGCGTTGCTGAATGTTGCTCCCTCCCCAAACACAAAGTGAAAATTTTGTTTTATAGGTCAAGTGACATTGGTCTTTCTACTCTACCTTTATGACCTCTGTCTTTTTTACTCCTTTTCAAGAACCTCAAATACATTTCTTATCTTGTTCTACAATGCAAAAAAATAAACCAGTTTGGCTTATTGTATAAGTACTCCTGTATGTGCGAGGAATGGATGAAAACTCAGGATTTCGATGCAGTTTTAAAAGGGTTTACTTATCATAGGTTCAGGCATACAAATCAGCAAAAGGAAAAGTCCAGTGCTTAGGATTCCAGGCTAGAACCCCAGCCACGTGTAGGCCAAGATGGCGGCTACCACGTATAAAGGCCCTGTAGAGAGGAGACAAAGACAAAACTCCCAAGAAGGGTGCAAGCTCACAAAGAGAGAGCCCAAAAGAAGCGCATGAGATAGGAAGCAGGCTAGTTTTATACCTCTTCAACTCAGACCTCCCTCCCACTGGTATGGAAAGCAGGGAGGGTCATATGCCCTCAGGTAATCTCTCCCAGCACCTCACCTAGGCCCTTTTATATGCTAATGTCTTGAGCTAAGATCTGCCTGGAATTGCCTTTATAGGGTAGAGAAGGGGGTTCTGAGATGGCATGTCTCTGTACCAAAGACTAATACTAACGCCAGTTAAATATTTCTCCAAGCCTTCACAAGTCTCTTTTTACTTCACGGTAGTTTTATATTTTAGTTGCCTTTGAGTATATCAGGGAGCCATGCTTGTTTGCTTGGAGGCAAACAGCATTTCTCTCTGGTCTAATTACTTAGGGATCCTACGTGGCCAGGCAAATATGCTGATAATATCTAGTTAGTCCCACGATGATTTTGGTAGCATGAGAGAATATTTAGCCGGAGCGATAGCCCAGCAGGTAGGGCATTTGCCTTGCACGGCTGGCCTGTGCGGCCCAGGTTCGATCCGGGCATCCCATATGGTCCCCAGAGCACCGCCAGTAGTGATTCCTGAGTGCAGAGCCAGGAGAAACCCTGAGCATCGCCGGGTGTGACCCAAAAAAGAAAAAAAATAATAATAAGCATGAGAGAATATTTATACCAGCCAGTACAGAATACATGGTCAGATAAGACTGCCACATTCAGACTACCCTCCTATCTATGAAGTGACCTGCAGGAGGCAATCCAGGGCAGATGCAGAGGCCTAGGCTTTTAGGTGTCCTGCAACAGGGAAGCTCTATTTGATTAAATTTATTTGTAATTGGAAATAATTCTTAAAATCACTCTATTGCTCCTCTAATCATTTATGGTTAAAATTAAACTTTTTGTCTTAAAGAAAAAAGTGTCATTAATTGCATAGAGGTTAAATGAAGCACTTTCTGTAGATAAGTGAAATAGTTTATTACACAGGATTTATCTTTGTACATTAAGTATCCCAGACAACCACATTTTCTGTATCATGACAACCACTATATCCAGAGTTTTAAAATAAAGTCTCCCCTCCTTCTTGACATTCTTGCAGCTTCTTGGACTCTTACCTAATTGGGCATGAAGTAATATTTTAATTCCATGTTTGGGAAGACTGACTACATAAGTATATTATGCAAAGGGACAAGTCATATATTACTATAAACTCTGGAAAATGGAATTTAAAGTAAAATAATGCTTAAAAATTATATGAGAGACTTTATAAAAGGTGGTATAGTTCTGGCAATGGGAAAAGGTTTATTTTTAAGATACACATAGGTTTAGGGAAGAAGATAACTAGGATACACACACATATAAAACAGACGAGGACATCAGAAATAAGATTGGGGAAGATTAGGAAACTATAGGTACAGATTTTTTGTAGTTATCTAGAAAATCAGAGTATTGGTTTCCTTCTTTCCAGTCTATTACTCTATTATTGCTGGATGACACTTTCACAAAGCTGGGAAAGCAGCAATGCTTGCAATATAACACAAAATAAATACCTTTGTACACTTCATTATTGTGGACAAGTGTAGCAGAGGTAAACTGTAGTGTATGAAAATTGCTTTATACAAAGTCCTGGGCAAGATTTATGCCTCTCCTTCCATGTTTGCATATGAACATATTCAGTATTCATAGACTCAGATTTGGGGCTTCCAAATTGAGTTTTCAATTTTAAAATATTTTCACAGAATTGGGGTCAGAGCGATAGCCCAGTAGGTAGGGCGTTTGCCTTGCATGTGGCCTGCCCATGCCGGCCCGGGTTCGATCCCCATCATCCCATATGGTTCCCCGAGCACCGCCAGGAGTAATTCCTGAGTGCAGAGCCAGGAGTAACCCCTGAGCATCACCGGGTGTGACTCAAAAAGCAAAAAAATAAATAAATAAATAAATAAATAAATAAATAAATAAAATATTTTCACAGAATAATTTGTGCTTCTTAGGTCTTACAGTTTTTTTTTTTTTGTGGGGTGTTATAAGTAACATGAAATAATTTAGTAAAGTTTATTGATCTTACTCCTTATATAGTTAATTTCCCAAGTTTTTCTCTTGTGATTTTAGGAATGTCAGCAGACCCACTATAGATGCAGTGAAAACAGTGCCTACGATCACAAATAGAACATAACATTAAAAAATTCATAACATGTCTTTATTAAGTGCCTACAATATGTGAGGCACTTTGTGATCTATTGGGGGATGCATAAAAAGAAGTAATCAGATACACAGCAGCAACCATTTCCAAATTATAGTGTGCCTTTCTCAGTTTACAAATGCATGATGATTAGAATGAAGCCAATACACAATACTGGAGTGTCTAGTTTGAATACAAATGGTAGTAAAAGCACTTTGCTCCAGCCTCTCTGCACATGTGGTCCATTTGTGAACCTCCTTGTGCTCTCCAAGATGGTACCTCCATGAGTAGAAGTGGCCCAATGTTTGGGATTCATTTCATGTTACTCTAAAAAAGATTATAGGAATATCCTATTTTTTTGTTTTAGCTTTATTTTGTATGCTTGATTCTGGGTTCAAGCTGCATGTAAAGGTTGTGTCATTTTTAGATTGTTTTTGTCGTTTAGGATGTGACACAGAACATTAAAAGTTCATGAGGGTGGCCCTGGGTTCAATCTGCAGCCATGGAAGAAAAGTAGAGGGTGATAGAAGAAAAGAGGATTGATTCTGAGGTTATCTAACTGGACCTATGTTATGTGGGTGACATTTTTATTTATTTGCATCAATAAGATTAGTGTTTCTAGGATGTTAGTGAACACCCATTATACCTCTTCTGAATTAGACACCTTAAAGACTCCTACAGTAAAGGCCAAGATTGATTCTAAGTTTATCTGTAACATTATAGCAGGATAGAGACTATGGAATGAGACAGAGGGAATTGATCATTATTGCTGCTTGAACTGACACAATATTAGAGGCCCAGACTGCCATTTCATTAGTCTTGTCATTTCTACCATAGTTAGAAAAAATGTAACCAAGGTAAGAGATATAATACCAAGTTAGAGATATACAGTGAGTAATTTTCAATAGATAGTATTTCTGTTTGGGAAGGAAAGGGTAAAAATGGGGGATAATAGACTTTTTAAGGTTGGTTTGAAATTAAAGCACTGTGACGTCCAAATTATGATAGAATTTGTCATCAGCATTTGATTCAAACGGCGTTTGATTCAAAGCTACCTATCTTATAGGAAAAATAAAAGATAAGTACATATTATAGTTAGCATCAAAAAAGCAATTCAAATCTGAAGAAAGAATCTGAAGTAGCTGGAATCTTTTTCTTATATTATCTCCAGAGCTGTGAGTGATGTAAATTATGATTGCAGAACTTCTCTCATTGTGGAATTGTTAAAAGCAGAAAGAATACAGCAGTATTTTCAGATACCAGGTGGGATATATCTGACTGGCTTTTGCACTCCAGATTTTAAATTTATAAAACAAGAACAAAATCATGAAGAGAGCATAAACCTTGCCTTGCTTGAACTGTTATTTTTGTTGTTATAAATGTTTTGTAACTCCTTTAAAATTTTTTTTCTCCTCTTTTTTTCAGAAACTTAAAATCAATAATATCATTTTTAGAAAGAAAACTTCAGTGCTCATTGTATTTCAAGAGGATCATTGATTTACATTAAATATGAGAGTTTCCAGGATAGTGAAAAAATATTAAAATTCTAGTTTAGTAATGTGGGAATTTACTTTTGGGCTAAAACTCTTTAAAAAGTTGTAATTTTATGATCCAAGGGCCAATAAAAATTTGGTCATTTGTCTCTTTTTCTCTTTTCTATAGTATAAACTTTGCATATTGTAATTTTGGATTTTTTTGTATTTGCAATGAGAATTCCAAATGTATATGTCACTGTCACTGTCTTCCCATTGTTCATTGATTTGCTCCAGCTGGTGCCAGTAACATCCCCATTCATTGGGACTGATGTCCATTATTGTTACTGTTTTTGGCATATCAAATACACCATGCGGAGCTTGCCAGGCTCTGCCATGGCTCTGGGTTCATCCCAGTCTTTTTCTATGTCCGACCATCAACCACCCAGGGCCCACAGGGCAGAGTCCTGGGTGTGTATACAAGCTAGTCTCCTGTCTGCTACCTGCTGACGCAGCTGGGCACCACAGCCACACCTGCAACCTCAAGGTTGCAGTACTCCCTCAAGTACTGCCAGGAATAATTCCTGAGTGTAGTCAGGAGTAACACCTGAGCATCGCCAGGTATGACTCACTTGATCACTTGATCAATGGCATCCTGTTATTCATCAGGTTTATTGAGCAGGCGCCAGTAACATTTCCATTTTACCCTATCATGTGCCAGTGTAGCCCAATGGCATCTGCTTGCTTCAGGAACACGAAGAGCCTCAAATCATTTGTTCAGGGTCTTGACCAAGAAGTCTGACCATCTTGTAGGTGGGCGGCCATGTGATCGTTTGACGTACTATGGGATCCAGTCGGTAACGGCTCTAGTCCAGTGGCCATGTCCAAATCACATTACATGTCCAGCCCATTTCATTTTCGACGCCTTGGCAAAGGCGTCCCTGACTCTTGATGTCGATGGAGGTCGGAACTCCAGATTCCTTCTCTCACTTGAGTGAGGCATTATATTCCAAGCATAGCTCTTTCGATTCCTCTTTGGGATTGCTGAATAGCATTCTCATCCTGCTTTCATAGGGCCCAGGTCTCTAAGGCGTATGTTAATGCACGGAGATTGGTGGAGTCAAAGAGATGTGCCCAGCACCGGAGTTTTTTTTGTCCTTTTTAGCTATTTCTTTGATGCTCTTGAAGACATTCCATGCTACTCTCTTCTTCCTGTGCAGCTCAGGTTTTAGGTCTTTCATCATGTTGTCTTCTCGACCTAGGTACACATAACTGCTGCATTCAGAGATGTTTGTTCCATTGAGAGTGAATGGGGCCTCTGGAACTAGTTCTTTTTTCATGAACATAGATTTGTTGAGATTCAGCTGTAGACCTATCTTTCTACATTCTCAGTCAAGTCAGTCAGCATTTGTGCTGCTTGGCCAATGTTTGGTATTATTAGAACAATGTCATCAGCGAAGCGGAGGTGGTGTAGTTGCGGACCGGGTATGACCCAAAAAGGAAAAAAAAATAGATGGAGGAAAACAAATAGCAGCAGACAGTAACAGGATATGCGGCTGCTGTGTTCCCACTGGCCTTCCCTGGTGGGCTCCCCTGGTGTGTGTCTGGTCCACACACACAGGCTATACCGTTATTCAGTTAGGGAAAATTTTACAAAAGAATGGTATTTGAGTTTGTAAAATGATGCAAACAGGAGCTGGAGTGATAGTACAGTGGGGAGGACATTTGCCTTGCATACAGCTGACCTGAGTTAAATTCCTTGTATCCCATGTGGAATTACCCCTGAGCACCACCAGGAGTAATTCCTGAGTGCAGAGCCAGGAGTAACCCCTAAACATAGCCAGGTTTTATCCAAAATGCAAACAAAACAAAACAATGTATCTGTACAATTAAAAAAATGATAGTTCTCCTTCATTTATGTGTAGTTCAATCCATTTCTGAGAGACATATGTCTGTTCCCTTATTAAACTCTTATTAAACTGCAATCTTTAGACTACTAAATAGAATGGAATTACTTTTTTGTAAACAACAGGAATATTACATAGTAATTCAGAGTAGTTATTTTTATTATGCTGTGCTGGAAGCATATGGAATTGTTTGGAAAATAAGACCTTGAGTAAATGTCAATAGGAATTGGAAAATTGCTTCATATATAGATAAATCAGTGGTGATCTTACTATGAATGATAAGCTCATGAGGAAAGACTGTTGGAAGAAAGACAAGTGGTGGGCTGGAGAGATAGTATACACACGGCCAACCTAATCTAATCCCTGGCACCACATATAGTGCCCCTGAGCATTTCTAGGAGTACTCTCTCAGCCAGATCCATGAATAAGCCTTGAGCATAGACAGGTGTAATGCCAGTCCCCATAAAAGGAATATGAAGTTCTTTGTTCTAATGATAAATACATATATATTTGTATAATATATATTTGTATACATATATATGTATAAATATATACTTATATACATACACACAAATATACATCTGTATGAACTACAGATATGTATTTAATATATATGAGCTAAAAATATATATGTATATGTCACTTGTCATCCCTTCATCATCGATTTGCTCGAGTGGGCACCAGTAACATCTCCATACGTCCTGTCACATGCTAGTAGAGTCCAAGGGCATCTGCTTGCTCCAGGAACATAAAAAGCCTCAAACCATTTCATCAGGTCAAAGGAATGAGGTCTATAATTGTTACTGGTATTTGGCATATCAAATACGACATGGGTAGCTTGCCAGGCTCTGCTGTGTGGGTGGGATACTCTTGTAGTCACCTCTGATCGTCCAGCATTTATTGAACTGCGCGGCCTCAAGCGGCCTGTGCATGCCATGCTGTGATCAGCTCTTCTGCTGGGTGGAGTTCTGAAGAGAGGAGTCCGGATACAAATATATCAACTGGTTATATACATCTATGCAGCTAGTGTAAGTATATGAGCAGTATATAGTATGTATAACATTGTAGTATTTATCATATAGCATTATAGTAATATATAATATATGTATTTAAAGATGTCTTTAAATACATACTATGTCTACATACTATGTCTTTAAATACATACATTTAAGGATCAGGTTTTTGTGTGTGTGTGCTAAGGATCAGGTTTTCTTGTGTGTATGTGTGTGTGTGTGTGTGAGTTTGTATGTGTGTGTGTGCGTGTTGTCTTTTACCAAGGATTGGGTTTCTTGGAAGCAAGTATGAGGTATATAAAATTAGTTGTGTTAGAATATAAATTACAGGAATGAGACTTTACTGAGTGTTAGAAAAATTCTGCAGGAAGCAACCCAGAAGAAGCTGTTTGTAACTAGGAAGAGGCATTAATGCCATGAAACATAAAAAAATGCTAACAGGGACTTGTAATTTGATGATTTGTAGATGAAGAAAACTTACTGGTTTAAAACGTATTGGATTTTTGTTTCATAATCAGACTTCCAATGTTGAAAGTACAGTTTAAATTGGGGCTCAAATGAAAATGTACAATATTTATTAGGTATAATTCTATATGGTTTTGAGAGAGTATTAAACAGATTGAATTCAATATTTCTTGATGCAGTTGCTTTCTTTTTCTTTGTCTATTCCTTAGAATGCTATTTATGATGCATTCCTTTTTACTTTACAAGCACCTCTTCTTTGTGCTTTTGTTTGGAATTGAAATAAAATAAAAACATTAGAGCTATACAATGCTGTCAGGACCATAATGAAATCTACTTTTATTTATGTGTGCTTAGAGGGTTGGAGCAGGCTGAGCTGCTAACAGTGATGTTAAATATTGTTTGACACTCCCCTCCCTTAAATCCTTTGAAAAGAGCTGATTTTTTATGGTCAGCAAAAGAGCCTTAGGGGACAATGAAAGAGGCATGTGGCTTGCTCATACCTGGGATTATTTTATTACTAAAACTTGTACAATTATTGGAGGAAAAAGCAGCCAAGGGATAAAGTAATACTGAGCTATTTGCAGTAAAGTGATGATAAGGAACTCAGCAGCCTAGGACTTTACAGAAAATCTTGATTGTGCCTATAGATTTCAGTGATATAAATGTGTGACCCAAATATGACATATTGAGATCATAGTATGAGAATGAAGCTGGGATCATATTTCCTAATTTTTATATCTAGCAAAGTTACTCTAAATGAGCAATTTAATATTTTAATAGCTTAGCTATTGATAATCATTATAATGATAATTATTTTATAGCCTGCATGACCCAAAATATGAACTAACTTCCCAAAGAGAATAACTATCTTATTGTGACTTTATGTTTTTATTGGAATATTAACTTTATGGGAATGAATCAAGGTACATTGTTTTATTTATTTATTTACTAATTTATTTGTTTATTTATTTATGCTTTTTGGGTCACACCTGGCAATGCTCAGGGGTTTCTCCTGGCTCTGCAATCAGGAATTACTCCTGGTGGTGCTCGGGGACCATATGGGATGCCGGGGACAGAACCTGGGCCAGCATGGGCCAGTTGTGTGCAAGGCAAACACCCTACCCGCTGGGCTATCGCTCCGCCCCAAGGTACATACCTATACTAGAAGAGTGAGTGAGACCTAACGTTTGGAATGCTGAGGTTCATAAAAATTAGGGATATATAGGAATATGTTATTATTCTGGTAACTTATTGGTAATTCAGACTTCACTTTTTGCCTGATGACTAAAATATCTGCCTTTTTAAAGAGCTCCTGAATTTGTTGGTAGAAGATGGAGTTTCCAAACAGGTTCAGACAGGTTTATCTATGCTTTACAGAACAGATATTTAAAAAGACATGTATAAAATGTATCTCTTTGGCATGCCAATTATTTCAAGCTGAAGTTCTTTGGGCTAACAATGAGCTTATTTACCATGTCCGTTATCTGGAAGGGATGTAAGTTGGGAACACCTAGAATTAGGAATTTTTACAAGAAAATGGGTTTATTCAGTAGAAATCGTATCTATATGGCAGGCAGAAATATAATCACTCAGAATTTTTTACTCATTGTATGAGGGGTCATCATCTATCATGAGAGTCCCTTCCTCTCTTCTTGAAACTCCAGGGTCCTGTCCCATTTCTTTGTTTAGGATATATCTCCTTATTTTGACCATTCAATTTTTAGAATTTGCAGCTATTTAGATTTTATATATATATATATATATATATATATATATATATATTTATATAATATATATATTTGCTAAATATTTTCTTTCTCTAATGTTAGTTTTTGATTATTCTGGCCTGGTATCATGGTATGTAGTTTTGGATTGTTAGACCAGAGAGCCAGGGATCAAACCTAGAGCTCTCACAGAAAGATGTATGAAGTAAGTACGTTTCTTCCTAGGTAATGCTGTTTTGTTCCACTAGAATGAGATAAACCCAGAGAAGGAAAGGCAATTTCTTTCTGACCCTTACCTTTATATTGTGAAGACAGTGTAGAATTCTCACCAATTTATATGTTGAAACTTATCTCCCAAAGTTAAGTTAGAGTATGGGCCTTGGAGGTTATTTATCATGAAGATGGTACCTCATGGCTTGATTAGTATTATTTTAAAGAGGTGCCAGAGAATTCCCCTCCTTTTTCTTACAAGTGAGTACTAAGAAAGAACAACTGTAAACTAAAAAAACAGGTTCTTATTTGCTTTTAGCTACTGACTAGCAATATTTAGATCTTGGACTTCCCACCCTCCAGAACTGTGTAAATAAGTTTCTACTGTTGATGAATTCTTCAGTTACATATTTTGTTATAACTGTATGAATTAGGATAGCTTGTAAATTAAAGTTTGGATAGCACAGATTTACAGAGTTCCATAATAAAATGGGCCAGAGATGGAAATTATAATCCATGGAGTGAGGGACACTGAGCCGAGGATAGTCAGACAAATTAAGGGTCAGGATCAAAGGATGATCCTAACAATTTCAATTTGTTTCATGTAGTAATAAGAGCCTTGAATGGAAAGGATGGTTGGTCATCTTTAGTGATTTAGAGGTGATAAGGTAACCAGTGCTTGGAGTTTGCTTCTTTGGAGTATATGTCACGTTATATATGGTAAGCTGTGAAGCTAAATATGGATGACCATGAAGTCTGGAATTTATTAAATATTGTAATACATTAAAAGCTTGGAATTTCTCTACAATGAAAGATTTCAGTAGAGTCAAGTTTGGGATTCTGAATGTCATTGGCCGAAGGTGAGTTAGCTTATCAGTTATGGCAAACCACATAAATTCTGCTTCTAAGAGAAAAGTCATTTTTATTGCTGGAATGTTTGTGGAATCTGATTTAGCTCTATTTATTTCCCAGGTCAGGTCAGAGATGCTTGTATATGTTGGCTCTTCAAAGATGCCATGATTTCATCTCTGAAGATGAGACCAAAAGCAAGAAAATAAATAAAATAAGATTTTGAGAATTTGGTATTGAAGAAGCAGTTAGACACACATTCTCTCTTTAGAATAACAGGAAGCTATGTATCTCAGAGTTAGAGATATGCCAGAAATTATTTCTTATTAATATTGCTTGTTCATAATTTACTCCTGAAGTTGTGCTCAGGCATTATGCCTGGTTGTGTTTGGGGACCATATGAAGTGCTGGAAATTAAACTGAGGTGAGCTGCATGTAAGGCAAGGGCCTTAGTACCTGTAATATCTCTCTGCTTCTACTTATAGTTAATTTTTAAAACATTGATATAATTTTAATTATTATGAACATTTTAGTGATTTTATTACATGTAGTCATTTTTCTTTAAAATACACAAAAGAAAATATAAGGAGCTAAAAGATTATAGAGAAGTACTTGAAATAAATTTATACTGTAGTATAAAATATTTAGTAAACTATACTTCTTCATATACATTCTCTGATAATTTCATTTCCACTCTCTCTCCATTGGTAACCATACTTATGGCTTGCTATGTAGCTTTCCATGTCCTGGTGGAGGTGGGAGAAGAATTATAATCATGATAGTATTTAGAATTTTCAGAGAAGAGCAAAACAGTTTAGTAACAACAGATCTTCTGAATGATAATTGGATAGGGTTTTAAAGAGGCCATAATAAGAACCAAAAGACAGTATCTTTGAGCTTCTAGTATCATAGGCAGGAAATATTGAGCTGAGTCTCATTATATTTTGTTTGTGCTTATTGTGTCAATGAGATCAGAGGTATGTCATGTTTGACATTGAGAATCATACTTAAGCCTTATTTATGACACCCATCTGTATTCAAAGTTCAACTTGAATCCCCTAAAGAGTGGACCAGAGAGATCTTATACTAGTTATGATGCTTGAGTTGTGTGTGGCCAACGCAGTTTTGATGCCCAGTACCACATATGTGATCCGTGACCATAGATCCAGGAGTAAATCATATGCACAGCAGGTTGTGGCCCCAAAACAATATCAAAAGAAACTCTTTAGAATCATGTACTTCTTTTTTAACTCTCAACAGAGCGGCCAACTACAACAGTCAATACACAGAAATTAAATTCATTCCTGTATACAAATAATGGATCAGATGAGAAAGATACTAGAGTATCTCTCCCATTTTAAAGTCTAAAAACGTCAGTTATCTAAGAATGAACCTGAAAAAGAGATAAAAAGACCTATAGCAGGAAAACTTTAAAACCTCCAAACACTTTTCATAAGAAAGATGTTGAAGAAGACCTTAGGAAATGGAAAATCATGCCATGTTCATGCATCGGACAAATCAATATTGTAAAAATGACCATCCTTACAGTGCTAATAGATTAAGACCAACCCTATGCACAATACTCAAGGACTTAGAACAGTAAGTTATAAAGTTTGTAGGAGTCATAGAAGATCTTGAAAAGCTATATTGAAAAAATAAGAAACTGGGAGGGATCTCATTACATAACTTGGAAGCAGAGTGGTCAAAAGAGCATGGTACTGCAGTAAGAACAGTTTTTCTGATCATTGAATCAGAACAGAGTATGCAAGGACAAACCTTCATATACGAGGTCACTTATTTTTGACAAAGGAGCTGAGATCATGAAGTGGAATAAAGACAGCATCTTCAGCAAATGATGTGAGAATTGCATAACCGTGTGAAAGAAATTAAAGCTGCATTCGTATCTCAGACCTTACAAAATTGTCACTGAAAGTGAATCTAATACTTTGAGATTAGACCTCACTCTATAAAGAAATATAGGAAGAATGCTTCAATACCTGGATATCGAAGGAGTCATCAGTGTGAGATAATGAGATTGGCAAAGGTTACAGAATTAAAACTAAACTTGGATGGCTCTACATCAAACAAAAGTTTCTGTATCACAAATGAAATATGGGCAAACACTAAAAGACAGCTGAGTGGGGGAATATTTGTAAGGAATTATAAATATTATAAGGAAAATTATCACTATCACTATCACTATCCTCCGCCCAAGGTCATCTATTTGCTCCAGGAACATAAAGCCTCAAACCATTATATTAGCTCATGGGAATGAACTAATATAATTGTTACTGGTATTTGGCATATCAAATAAAACAGGGCAGCTTGCCAGGCTTGCCATGCAGGTGGCATACCCTTGTAGTCACCTCTATAGCACTTATAGATGAACTGTGCTGCCGAGACGGGCTGTGATAGGCTGTCGCTGAGTGGAGTTCTGACGAGAGGGAAGTCCGGATGTGGAAAATGGCGGCCCGATGGAGTGGGTGGGGGTGTCATCTGGCTTGTTGTGTGGCTCTGCTGGGGTGGCGGACCAGGGCTAGAACCCGCCATCCCTCCCAGGCACCTCGTGAGCAGCTGGGCACAGGGAAAGCAAGTAGCAGCTCTGCCCCATGTCTGTATGTCTCTGGTTCAGCATACCTGTTGCCGCTGCCGCTGGGGAGGGGTGGGCTTCCTTGGGGCCGAGCCGGTGCAACCCCTCGGCGCAGGACTCCCACTCGGGCTTCTGAGAGCTGCCAACACAGCTGGAGCCCCTCAAGGCGTGTGCAATCCGCGGCAAAAATTATAAATATTATAATTTAAAATTATAAATTAAAATTTAATTATTATAAATTTAATTTTGGGGGCTGGAGTGATAGCCCAGCGGGTAGGGCGCTTGCCTTGCATGCTGCCAGCCTGTGTAGGCCCGGGTTCGATCCCTGGCATCCCATATGGTCCCCCGAGCACCGCCAGGAGTAATTCCTGAGTGCAGAGCCAGGAGTAACCCTTGAGCATTGCCCGGTGTGACCCAAATAGAAAAAAAAAAGAAAAAAAGAAATTTAATTTTTTAATTTTTATTAAATATTTTATTATACCACCGTGAGATATACAATTACAACGTTGTTCATGTTTAGAGGTTTTGGTCACATAGTGTTCCAGCACCCGCCCTCCACCAGTGCCCATTTCCCACCACCAATGTCTCCAATTCCCTCCCCCTCCGATAGCCTGCCTAAATGGCAGGTTCTTTATCTCTTTTTTCTCTCCCTCTCTCTCTTTTTCCTTCCTTATATATTGTGGGTTGCACTACATACACTTAGAGGCCATCATGTGCATTAAATACAATTATATAATTTATATATAAATTATATATAAATACCATAAATGTAAATATATAACTAAAAATTATAAATTTATAATTTAGAAAATTATAAAATTTAAAATTATAAATTTAAAACAATAAGAAATTATGATATATATTATAAGAAAAAATAATTATAAGGAAGCGAATGAAAGAAATAAAGTGGAGGGTAGGAGATGAAGAGACAGAGGAGAGGCAGGGGGGGGGGGCAGGTATCAATAGGATTCAGGTATATCAGTGATATAAGGAAAGATAGAGCTAAATATCCAGCCCACAGAATCAACAATACTGAAATCATGAGACCCAAACTTTAACAACTAAAATTAAACGGTGTCTGTCAAGATGGCAGCCTGGGGCTTGGGAGAAGGGGAAGGGAACCTGGGAACACTGGTGGAGGGAAGTTGGCGCTGCAGTGATATTGTGCTGGAGAATAGTATGTCTGAATCTTAACTATGAGTAACTTTGTAAATCACAGTAATTTAATGAAATAAAATTTAAAAAATTGAAATGGCTACTAGTAGTAAATTACCAAAGTATTTTAGAGAACAAATTACTCCCCTTTTTATTGCTGTAGCTGATGTTTTGATAACAGCAGATTTCACACATTGGTTGTGCTTTTACTTTGTTGTTGTGGTGCTTGCTGTGAGAAGTAGACTAAGTTGCTGTGCACACAGTTGTAGTGCATTCAGATTCTGCTCACTGAGGGCTGCACTCCTTTTAATGTTGTTTGCACATGAGATCTCAGCCAATCTGCTGTATTGTTTTCTGTAGTTGTCACACAAGTGCTTACCATGGCTCATAATACTTGTGATACTTGTACAGCTTTCAGTGCTGCTCTCCAGAAGCTGTCCTCCTTCAAGTTGTGTTCCTGCCTACCTGACTGCAATTCAGCCAGAAAGTGCTTGGGGCCATTGATCCCCAGAATTGCCAGGCATAAACAGCAGAATTTCCAGGATCCTACTCAACACATATGCTGGCCCAAGGAATTGAATTCATAACCTTATATTGCAAGGAAGGTGCTCTAAGTCATTGGCATATTACATCAGACGTCATAATAATTTTTGAAATGTAAATGTATTTCAAAATACATTTTTAAAAAGAGGTTAGTTGTTATATGAACATTCATTTGAGACTTTTTATCTTATGTCTTGTTATTTTAGCTTCATTTGGCCCAGTTTACTGTGCTCTGTGTATTTACATATTTTTTCTTATTGGAAGATGCACTCCTTGGTTTAAATCAATCTTGGCTGTGCATGTTTATTATGGGTTCAGGCAGGGAGCTGGAAACTGTTCTGAGTAATCCTGATCATTTTCTCTTGTTCTTTCTTTAGAACCACTAAAGCATTTCCTGAATTATCTCCATTAACATTGATTTTCATTGTGAATGTTCATAGATAATTGAAAAGTAATTAGATTTTTATTTAAAGATGACTTGTTAATGATTCACCTGAAGATGTTTTTCTAGGAGAAGAAAAAAGCATTAAAATTGGTATTCAAGTGACTGTCAAAAGATTATTCTACACATCAAATGCAGTATTGCAATTTATCGACATGTATAAATGTATAGTGGACATAAAATTGCATTAATGCCTCTGAGTTTTAAAAAATGTC
The DNA here is from genome assembly GCA_021461705.1 of Cryptotis parvus. Taxonomy (NCBI): domain Eukaryota; kingdom Metazoa; phylum Chordata; class Mammalia; order Eulipotyphla; family Soricidae; genus Cryptotis; species Cryptotis parvus. Next base: position 64,244 of record JAJIBD010000836.1, read on the forward strand.
TAGCCACTATCTTTTAATCGGTTAAATGTATATTTGATCTTTAGAGGCAGACAGTTTTCCTTGGGAAGAGAAAGGAGGACAATTGTCTTTAATAAGTTAATTTATGGAATGCATTTCTAAAATGGATTTTGTCTGGCAAAAGTTTATCTTACACATTGTTGAAATTTTCATTAGACAAATATCATTAAATTTTAATTTAACACACAAGGGTGTGAAAAGAATTTAATTTGACTAGGAAATTTACATATAGCTGTTCATCGAATCCAAATACTTTCCTTTCAAGTTTTAATTTTAATGTGTAATAAAAATTCTATCATGTGAAAACGGGTAATTGTTAGTGAGACAGTGTGGAGTAATGAAAGGAACTATAAGGCACTGGTGACCAGTCTAGAGAGTAGTAATTTTAATGTGGTCTTTTTGAAGGGCTAGTTTATTTCATTTCTGTCTAAAAACCCACCATGTAATAATAAATTAGCCAAACAAACTGGATAATAAATGAGTCAACCGAACTGGAGGAAACTTTTTTTGTAAATACGAATTACTTTTGCAGTTGTGTTGGTTTTATATGCAAGGCAGAAGGAGTAGGAGTATGTGTGCACACATGTGTGCTTCTTCTTTGTGTCCTGTGTTTTGTGTGCTTTGATGGCAAAGATAAGGTCTTTGCTCCAGAAAGTGTTTTGTAAATCCCTTTTGTTTTTATGTATTTTTCTTTGCCTTTTTTGTCTCCAGTCAGTAGGATTCTCCTTTGCACCAGTGCCCTAAGTGACAGCCATTGGCAGTAATGAGATTGCAGGCCCCCACTATAATTGAACCTTGTCAGTGCTACCCATTAAGGCCATGGTGTGTATGCCAGCTCATTAATCCAAAGCTTTTTGCTTCTCCTTCATCAGTTCCCTTTTATATGTATCAAGGCACTATTTCAAATCCTCTGTCCTATTGTGTGTGCAGGTTCAGGTATGGAGGGCAGTGTTGCATCCACCTTGGGGAGTAAACCTATTAATAAAGAAATACTCCCATCTGCAAATTGAGATTATTATGTCATGATTACATATTTTTGTGCTTCTTGGGTCATTTATTTACCATTAGATTTGTGTGTGTGTGTGGACTGGGATCAAGCATCTAAACTCATCACAGTTCTGTGTTGTAAAAAGATCTTTTGATTAAGCCCATGTGTATATAATTTATCTTTTACAGTAAAACTTATATATTGTGAAGTCTATACATATAGAACACTCAACTGTCAGTGTTACTTTTCTCCAAAGTTACCAGCAAAAAAGGATAATATCACAAAATTACTGCACTTGTAGATTGTCCAAATTTTACTGAAAACCATTTTCCTTAGATATTGTCATTAGCCCTATGATATTAATATAAAAATAGTAGCAAACTTTTATCTTTTTTAGTTTTCCTTATCACTATCACTATCTTTCCGTTAATCATCTATTTGCTAGAGCGGGCACCAGTAATATCTCCATATGTCCTGTCTCATTCTAGTAGAACCCAAAGGCTTCCGCTTGCTCCAGGAACATAAAGAGCGTGAAACCATTATATTAGGTCATGGAAATGACCTAATATAAATGTTACTGGTACTTGGTATATCAAATACAACACGAGCAGCTTGCCAGGCTTGCCGTGTGGGTGGCATACTCTTGTAGTCACCTCTAAATAAATCATTTATTGATGAACGCGGCGGCTGCTAGGGGCCGTGCGAGGCGGGCTGTGATAGTCTGGTCTGCTGAGAGGAGTTGTGACGAGAGGGAAGTCCGGATGTGGAAAACGGTGGCCCCCATGGAGTCGGGGGGGGTCGTCTGGCTTGTTTTTCGGCTCTGCAGGGGTGGCAGGCCAGGGCTAGAACCCGCCATGCCTCCCGGGCGCCTCATGAGCAGATGGGCACAGGGAGAGCAAGTAGCAGCTCTGCCCCTTTAGTTTTCCTTATGCAGTGTATTAAAATTTCACATTTGTTTTTATTTTTCATTTCTTTTTCATTTTATTTTTCATTTTTCTGAACCCTGTTGCACTTAGAATTCTATGGCACTAAAAGCTGTTTTCTTTTTTTTTTTTTTTTTGGGGCGGACAGAGCAGCACCCACCCGCCACCAGTGCCCACCTCCCCCCCCCCGCCCCCCCCCCCCCCCCCCCCCCCCCCCCCCCAAGGATGTAATTTTCACATGGTAAAACTTTTCTAACATTATTTTGTGTAACTCTGCTTAAAACCCTTCTTTCATCTCATGCTAAACACACCCTTTTACAGTCAAATGTAATTGAATGAAATCCCTTTTGAATAATTTTAAATTTATTATCTAACTGAGGCTTATCTTTTAATGTACCTTCTAACTGGGAATCAAAGAAGATGTACTTGGGCTCTTAAAAGAGAAGGGATTTTACTCAATGTGTCACCAAATTGAAATGCAAATATGTGAGAATATTGCCTCCTTCAATGCAGCTGAAGAAACAGTTTTGGGAGAGTAAAGAAGAGGTGCTATTAATAAAAAAAAAAAGTTTAAAAAATAATCCAGGTGAGGGTTGTATCCAACCCTCAAGTGCTTGAGCCTTATACATCAACAATAAAATTTCAGGCATTTTCAAGAAATTAGCAAGCTTTAAATGAGGGGATCAAATTTACCTGTGTTATAATTTGCTTCAATATAATTTAAAAGTTTAACTTAAACTAGTGAGACAGGTATACTTTTTTTATCAAAATAAATGAATGATGAATTTAAATATTCAGTAGTTAAATTATCTAGTAAGGTACTTTGGCAGGAAGAGTAACTTGGGTCACCTTAAAAATTTTGTTATTTATTAATTTATTTTTGCTTTTTTGTGTCAGGTGTTATTCCTGGCTCTTCACTCAGGAATTACTCCTGGTGGTGCTTGGGGGACCATATGGGATGCCGGGGATTGAACCTAGGTCGCGCGTGCAAGGCAAATGCCCTACCCACTGTGCTATTGCTCCAGCCCCTGCCTTAAAAAATTTTAAAAATTGTGCTGGAGCAATAGTCCATTGGTAAGGCATTTGCCTCGTATGTGACAGGACCTGGGTTTGATCCCCAGCATCATATGATCTCCTGAGCACTGCCAGGAGTAATTCCTGAGTGCAGAACCAGGAATAACCCCTGAGCATTGCTGGGTGTGACCCAAAAAGCAAAAAAAAAATATAATTAAAAATCAAGAAAATTAACAAAAATTAGCTGGAAACCACAAACTACAATAAGGTAGGGTAGGGATTATTAATGTGTTTATTTTTCCTTGTTAAATTCAGAATATGAACCCAGTTATATATATATATATATATATATATATATATATATATATATATATATATATAGTATATATATATAATGAGGTCTATAATTGTTACTGGTATTTGGCATATCAAATATGACATGGGTAGCTTGCCAGGCTCTGCCATGCGGGTGGGATACTCTTGTAGTCACCTCTGATCTCCAGCATTTATTGATGAACCACATGGCGACATGTGACCTCACGACCTGGGCTGTGATCTGCTGGGTGGAGTTCTGATGAGAGGGGAGTCCGGGTGTGGAAAATGGTGGCCCTCATGGAGTGGGGGTCATCTGGCTTCTTGTGAGTCTCTGCTGGGGTGGCGGGCCTGGCTAGAACCCGCCATCCCTCCAGGGTGCCTCTTGATTATAGACCTTATTTCCATGACTTGGTGGAATGGTTTGAGGTTCTTTATGTTCCTGAAGCAAGCAGATGCCCTTTGGCTCTACTGGCATGAGACAGGATATATGGAGATGTTACTGGTGCCCGCTCAAGCAAATCGATGATGAACCGGAAGACAAGTGATATACATATATGTATAATGTATATGTATACACATACACATTATACATATATATATGTATGTATGTATGTATATGATTTTGGTCAAATTTTGTGCCAAAACATGAAAATTCTGCATGAGGAGAGATTTTTAATTTATCTTTCTTCTAGGAATGGTTCCTGGCAAAGAAATGCTCAGTATATTTACTGAATTCATATGTAGAAAAGAAATATTACAAAAAGGAATTTTAGCGTAATGTATTGGTGGTTCTAAGACAGAAAACAAAAAAGGGATCAGAGAGATGGCACAAGTGTTACTATTCTGTAAAGTATTATACAGATTCAGTGTAGTTCCTATAAGGATACTCTTGACATTTTTCAAAGAAATTGACCAAACACTCTTGGAATTTATATGAACAATGAACCCCCACAAATAGCGAAAGCAATCCTTGGGAAAAATAGATGGGTGGCATCACCTTTCCCAACTTCAAAGTGTACTACAATGCAATAGTAATTAAAACAGTATGGTATTGAAGTAAAAACAGAGTTGTAGACCTATGGAATAGAATTGAGTATCCTCAACACACATCTTCAAACATCTATACTGAGGCAATGCCAGCAGTAGTCTTGGAGCAAGAATTAACCTAGAGTATTACTGGGTATCACCCTCAAAAATAAAGGGATACCATAGCAGAATAGCCAAGTAATATATACTTCTATAGCAGGAATATATAGGTTGAAACTTAATCTCATTGCAAGTCTTTACTCTCCTCAACCAGCGGACTTTGTAATTTAATTTCTTCCTTATACTCAGATGTCAAATAACTTTGCTTAAACTCTGCGTTTTTCTGATTTTTTGGGGTTTGCTTTAATAAAAATTGTTAAGTAATGTATTTTTATTTTTCTGGGTTTTTTTTTGGGGCGGGGGCAACCTGATAGTGGTTCTGTACTTACTCATGGTTCTGTACTCATTCTTACTCATGGGTCTGTACTCAGGCATCACTCATGGTGGGAGGTGGGGGGACCATATGAGGTGTTGAGGATTGAAGCAGGGTTTCCCTACAAGACAAGTAGCCTTAATGCTATACTGCTTCTCCAACCGCTAGGTCATATATTTTTCAACTTATATGAAATGAAACATGATTAATCTCTAATAAGTATACTATAACAAATATATATGTATATGTTTTGTGTTTTATTTTTATTTATGTTCTATTTTTATATCATGGTATTAGAAGACAATTGAGTTTCCGTGTCTCTCATATCTCTGCTTGTGGGGATGGAAATATAAGAAAACTTCTCACACATAAAAATGTGAACACATGCCATGTAGGTCTAAGTAATCAGTCAGGAAAGTAGAATGGTATACCCTCTGCTGATTAGAAAAATAAAGAGTTCAGGTAGGTGTGGCAGTCAAGTGGATACCACCCTTTAATTTCATAGCATTCATTGGTTTTATTTGCTTTTTGTTCCCTGATTGTAACCTCATGACTAAGAATTTTCACCAAGAGAATATTGATTCACTTAAAAAAAATTAAAGCCTAATTATAGTGAAAAGAAAATAAAAATGTTTTATGTTTCAAAAATTATATTTAAACATTGGTGGTGGGAAATGGGCTCTGGTGGAGAGATGGGTGCTGAAACACTGTATGACTGAAGCCCAATCATGAATATCTTTGTATATTTCACGGTGATAAAATAAAATTTAACAACTATTAAATAAAAGAAAAAAATATATTAAATTTTTTTCATTGTGAAAGTTTTATATACCTTTTTAATGAAAATTCCATTTTATTTGGCATTTTGATGATGTAAGTGTAAAGCCTTCCTTATTTTCCTGATATTTCTTTGCTTCCTTGTTTTACTCCAAATGTTTGAAAACAGCCACTGTTGTACTTCTGCAAATGTCACAGCAATATGATGTGTAAAAGGTGTTTCAAAGACTGAACTTCTTGAGTCAGTGTTTTCACTGGGATGGATGTAATCGATTGTTTATGGGCCCGGACCACTGGTAATTTGGTTTAAACACCAGCTTACTACACCTTCCTCTCTGGTTTTTCACTTAAGCTCACACACAGATTACAACCAAGATGCCATTGTCATTCAGGAATTACCAGCATCCCAATTTGGGCTCATAATTTTTTCTTTCTGTGAGCTTCCCCTCTCCCTTGCCTCCTCCCCTCTCCTCTTTCCTCTCTCTTGCTAAATAGCACTGCATGTGCAGACACACACACACACACACACACACACACACACACACACACACATATGAACACAGAGTTTCTTGATCTTAGACTCATTGCATTGCTCTTAGACTCTCATGATTTTGGTGATTTTATTTTTTAAAAATCAAAAAATATTATACCACTGTGAGATATACAGTTATAAAGATGTCATGTCTGGGGTTCAGCCATACAGTGTTCCAACACCCATACCTCCACCAGTGCCCATTTCCCCTCTTCTCCCTTCCCCCCTCCCCTCCCCTCTCTCCTCCCTCTCCTCTCCTCTTCTCCCCTCCCTCCCTCCCCTTCCCTCCCTCTCCTCCCCTCCCCTCTCCTCCTCTCTCCTCCCTCCCCTCCCCTCTCCCTCTCCTCTCCTCCCCTCCCCTCTCCTCTTCTCTCCTCCTTTCCCTCCCCTCTCCCTCCCTCTCCTCTCCTCCCTCTCCTCCCCTCTCCTCCCTCTCCTCTCTCCCTCCCTCTCCTCTCCTCCCCTCTCCTCCCTCTCTCTCTCCTCTCCTCCTCCCCTCCCCTCCCCTCCCTCCCTCTCTCCTCTCCTCTCCTCTCCTCTCCTCTCCTCTCTTCTCCTCTCCTCTCCTCTCCTCCCCTCTCCTCCCCTCCCTCTCTCCTCTCCTCTCCTCTCCTCTCCTCTCCTCTCCTCTCCCTCTCCTCTCCTCTCCTCTCCTCTCCTCTCCTCTCTTCTCCTCTCCTCTCCTCTCTTCTCCTCCCCTCCTTTCCCCTCTTTTCTTTTTTTTAGACTTTTTTTTGTTTGTTTTTTTAAAATTTTTTATTTTTCCAACTACAGGCAAGTTATATACAATTTTTTAAAAAGTTCATATTTGGGTTTGGTCATACAGTGTTCCAGCACCCATCCGCCACGCAGTGCCCATCTCCCACCACCAACGTCCCGGTTCCCTACATTCAAGGTGATGAAAGTAAGGTTCATGAGTCTGTTTCTTTTAGTCCAAACTATAAAGATGAAGCTCTTGTATGGATTATTGGGGTGTGGACAGTTGCAGCATTTCTGAAGGGATTTTGGAACTGTGTAATAAATGTTTTAACTATGTACATATTTTCCAGAAATATTTCTCAGAAAAATTGTTAGGAATATGTCCAAGGATTTGACAAAAGAAATATTTCTTTTCAGATAGGAGAATCAGAGAGGAAGAATTATTCAAGTTTGAATAACGTCACTTCTTCTAAAATTTGACATTATTCCTAATGTAACTAGGAATGCTTTGTAATGTTTCCTTCCTATACAGAAATGTAATGTTTCTTCCTACAAAAAATGTTTACATAAAAATGAGAATACAGTTTAATTAGTAACTTTGTTTTCTGGATATTTTGGTTGAGAAGGGATCTTGTATTGAGAAGGAAAAACCAGAATTCTACTACTTTAATTAAATTATAATTATAATGAAATAATACGCAGTAATTCCGTAGGATCCTAAAATGTTAAGGTATCATGACATTATATGTATATGTTTATATGTAAATCACATTCCATAGTGATGTATTTTAATGCCAAAGTAACCATTATTCTCTTAATAAGCCAACTTGTATTTTTACCACTTTAAAAGTGGTAAAATAACTTTTTTAAAATATTTAAAATAGCGATTATGCTCTTAAATAAGCCAACTTGTATTTTTACTGCTTTATTTTTTCAATCAACATTTTTTATTGGCACTTTGATTTATTCTTTGTTGACTTTTAGATATACAGTACTGTATCACTGATCCCACCACTAGTGACAACTTTTCTCCACCAACTTGCCAGGTTCCATCCCATCTCCATATCCCCACTCTCCCACAGCCTGCACCCCCAGCCTGCCCTCTTGACTGGCTCCTTTCTAAGTTCAGTTATTAAAGTTTGGGTCTCTCAATTTCAGAGATCAAACCCATGTTGGTTTTATGCAAGGCAAATGTTCTTCCCATTTTGCTCTTTTCTCCCATCTTCAGCTATCTAATTTTTAGTCTCTGTCTACGTGTGGCCATTAAACATTTGAACAGGGATCTGCTGAGAGAATAAACATGCCCAATTCCAAATATATATTTCTTTAAAATACTCACAAACTAAGACCTAATTAGATTATAGTAAATTCATACACTGAGAAGTATACAGGCATTAAAATGGATAATATAGGAACCTGCAGGGAGATATCCAGGATAGACTAAGTGAAATAAAAATGCAGCTTATTTGTACAGAATAAGTAATAAATTATTGAGTTACCTCTGAGGAGTAGAAATGGGATCTGAATTGGATTCTTCTGTTTTCCTTTCATAGCTTTCTGAAATTTTCTCTATATGTAGGCATTTTTTTTCCAAATACGTGTGTCAACATCTATAATAGGAAATGTGTGTCATCTAACTATTTGAGATCAGGGATGTAAGAAGAAAATTTATGGGAGAGAGAGATCAACTTATTGCTGTAATTGTTCTGATGTTGTTGTTACTTGGACCACACCCTGTGGTGTGCCATCAGCTTATTCCCTGAAGCTCTGTGCTCACAGTTGCTCCTGGCAGTTCCTGGATTGGACCCAGTTCTTCCCTCAAGCAAAGCATGCTTTTATGTGTTATTTTAGCAATTTCTCTAGGCCCGATAATTTTGAGGTTTTTGTCAGATACAGAGCACCAAGTCAGTTCAAAATGCAGCATAATTTGTTGAATTTGATTCAGTATGTTGAGTTTGGTATAAAATCAATCATTTCAGCTTTCCTATAAACCAGTTTAGAGTTATACATTGGGATTCGAGTGTTTTTACAAAAAAAATTAGTTTGGTAATTTGCAAGGATTAAAATACTTGAAGTGAATTCAGAAGTGTAGCCTTTAACAAGTTACATTGCTTTCAATTTCATGTAAACTAATTAAGTCTGACTTAATTTTTTCTCAGTGAGGTCAGTTTCTATCTCATTTTATTTGTAGCATATAGAGTATGAAAGCCAAACTAAATTCTAATTGATTTCTAGGAGGAGCATATCCTGAATGAGTTTAGTTAAGTAGATAGTAAATAAATGTGGCTCCCTAAAAACCACTCACCGCTGGACTAGCCGCCCACGCCGGCCCTGAGGGATCCCAGGAGGCAAGGTTTGGCCCATCGCCCTGAGGGCCCGAAGCCAAGAAACTCGCCCCACCGCCACCCCGCCGGACGCTGAAACGACCCACGACAGATACTGAGCAGACCACGAGCCCAAGCGGCCCCAGAGCGGAACACGGGACGCCAAGGACAGGAGCCACTCCCCCTCCTCCATTCCGAGCCGGGACCCGCCCAACGCCGACCGATGCAAGCCAGCTGGGAGACTGGAGCCCGGCTCACGCCGGCCCGCTCGTGACCCGGAGAGATGTGGCCCACGCCCTGAGGGCGCCGGAGGCCAGAGAAACTCGCCCACACACAGCCACCACTTCGCTCGACGGACACCCACGCAGACTACAACCCGCCCAACGCGCCGCGCGTCCCTAAGTGAAGACCGTCCCGAGCAGATTGCGGGAGAAAAAACGAAAAATCAGACCCGGGGGGGGCGGGAGGGGAGGAGGGCATTTAAGGGTGTGAGGGAGTGACCTGATCCAAACCACAAGCATCTTTCAATTGTATGTCTAAATAATGTTTGGGGAAAAAATAAAAAAAAAAAACAAAAAAAAAAAAATCTGCACTTATTAAAAAAAATCTGCACTAATTAATGTTAAGGATTTTTCCTAATTCTGTTTAGAATGGGAATTGTCCCCTCAGTATTTGCATAATTATAAGGCTCTCCCATAGAATGAATAACAATGGGAAATAACTCATTAATGTCTGTTTCTCTTTGGCATTGTTTCAGGGCATTACAGAGGAGACTTTCTATGATATTTTCCTATCAGATACAGAACATCCACTGATAGTTTGGGTACTAAGACATTCCTGATTTTGTCTGACATGATATATCCTGAAGAGTCAATGGCTTCAAAATCAATAATTAAAGGATTTTTGCACCTCCTGTTTTTTATATTGTTTTTAAGTGCAATGATATTAAAGTATATTGAGATTGTTGGCCTTTAAACAAAGCAAACTATTAAAATCTAGTTGGTGAGCCCAAGGTTATATGTTATTGCACTACTGGTTACTGAATGGAATTGCTTTTCAGGCTATATTTTAAATATTCACCACTAAGAAATCATTGACTTTATTACATTTTCAGTGTCATGATATGTTTCACTCATAAATAATCAAATGTTGAGTCTAGGGTATTGAAATTTTATTCATCATTGTCTGATATTTTTCAGAACAGATTGTACCCAACCATATGTTGCGGGATACTGCTGGTGACTAGCAATACTAGCATAATAATTGATTCCTAATTTGATGTATAACTAACTTATATAGTTTTTAAGGATTCAGAATGATCTGCCTACTTAAACACCGAGAAATAAATATATATATTACACATATATGTATATATATGTATTATTAATATATAAAATAATATTCATATATATGTTCTTTGAAATTGATGCTGTGGAACTAATAAACGTATTCTTCTGGTGTTTCAGTGGAAATACAAGGGCTCTTTATTAAGATAATTTAAAATAATGATTAATGTAATTACGCACAATTATGTACTTTCATTTATTGCTGATCAATGCTTAGTTTACCAGTGTAGTCCACTCTATTATTCTTTTGATTATTGCATTTTGATCAGCAAAAAATAATTTAATTGATCATGTTTACTTATTTTTTATCATCTTATAAAGAATTGGACTTTTAACGAGCATTACAAATTTTGGTGATAGTTTTACATGTGAGAAATACATGTTATAGTAACTTTACTCTTAAGTGGAATTAGTCATATTAAACTTTTTTTTCTCTTTCCCTCCTTTTCCCTTTCCTTTCCTTCCCTTTTGTAGTTTGGATCACTAGGGTCATGTGATTGTGATGCTTACACATTTTGTTGTGGTACTTTCTGGCTGTCATGCATGATTTGGATTCTAACTTTTCTCAGTTAAATACCAGATAAGTTATTTATGCCTTGTTTCTCTGAAAGAGTAAATTAAGATTTCCCTCTATGTTACTCAACCAGTTATGCACTTTATCAACAGCTACTGTCTTTTTTCTGTCCACCATAAATATGGACCGCATAATAAAATATTTAAAAAATAAATTTAAAAAAAACACTTTCTCCCCTCCTGGGTGTTCAAGCTCTATCTGGACTCTGCCTCTTGCCTGGTTGAGATGCCCACTTGTACTACACCCTGACCAGGTGCATGCAGCCTTCCTGACCTGGAGGGCTTGAGGGAGAGATGTGGGTCCAGAGAATGCTTGATCCTAAAGGGAGTAGAGCGAGACGACTCAGAGTCTGTGGGGCCAAATCCCACCTCCAGCCATCCTATTCCACATCCTGATTGGATATCTATCCAGCGGTGGAGGTTTAAAGTGACCTGGAGCTCTATACCCCAACCTTCTCTATCATCAGGATCAAACCTGTATGTTCCACACGCAAAGCACTATTATTCCACTCCTCCATCCCCATTATCTTTGGACCCAACTCTCTTGTATTTTCATTGTTTTCCTGAGAATAGTAGAGAATAAGTTTTTCTGTAAGGTTCATCATACCGAAAAATATGTTATCTCTGCTGCAAAGAAGTCATGGTCATATACTTTATGTGTATTTATGTAAATACAGAGGAAATTTGCCACCCACATGGAAAGCATGGCAAGCTACTCTTGTCGTATTTGATATGCCAAATACCAGTAACAATTATATTAGGTCATTCCCATGACTAATATAATGGTTTGAATCTCTTTATGTTACTGGAGCAAGCAGATGCCCTTGGGCTCTACTGGCATGAGACAGGACATATGGAGATGTTACTGGTGCCCACTCAAGCAAATCAATGATGAACGGGAAGATAGTGATAGTGATAGTGATATCAGTTACAAGATGTCTATTTACTGATACATTTTGCAGTGAGACTGGTAAGATGGATTCTAACTGTATGCATCTGCATACAGAAAGGTTGTCAAGTCCTTTTTTCTTAAGGTTTTCTTTATTTTTGAGAATTGTAGACCTCACCTGTCTACCCAAGTTACATAGACCAATGAGTTTATTAGTACTATTTGTTTTCTGTTGACTTGCACAGTTATAATCCCCAGTTCATCCTGTTATGAACTGCATTATGTGCAATAAGCGAAGAGAACTCATTGTGGAGTACAGTGTTAAAGCATGTATAGACAATTCACTTTCCAAGTAATTCAATTACTTTTGAGATTATATGTTTGGATTATAAAAGCAATAAGATGACCATGACCTAAATTTCATAAAGGGACAATACTAGCACCATTCCTCATTGATATCATTTATAAAGCGTCCACAGCAATTTCTGGAAAGACATCATTCTGACATATAAATGATACAGATGTGGATAATACAAGCATAGTTTTTCAATGAGACTTTTGTGATATCCTTTATATAGAATCTTCCATTTCAGAGGAATGCTCAACAGATGCTGATGTATTTTTTTCACTTGACTATCCTTTTCCTTAATTTTAATTCCTTTCTCTACAGGAAATGGACTTACTGAATGAAAGTTCAATTTTAGCTTGTAAAGCCAAATACAAATAATTTGCTAAGTATACTATTTTTAAAAATGTCATTTTACTGATGTAGTTTATTGCCAAGCTGATATATAAAAACACATATAAACTGCGTAGATATATCATTTGTATTAATTTGCTATGAGTGCTGTAAGTTCAAATGATTTTTTTGTGTTGCAGGACTCTTAGAGTCTAGGCTGTTGTGTTTTAAGAATTTTCAAAAGAAAAATCCCTATACTCAGTGGTTTAACATAATAGGCATTTTTGTATCATGATTCTGGGGGCAGGAAATCATAAACGAAGGATTTGGCAGGGAGATCATGCCAAGAATCTTTTCTTGATTCTTACAGTTTCTGGATTTGCTATAATTCTTTGAGCTCTTGACTTCTAGGTTCATTACTTCCAGTCATATGGTTGGTATTTATTTACACTGCAGCATCTTTTCTATATTTATTTTTCTTGTTCTGATTTAATTTTAATTTAAGTTTTTTATAGTATTGAGATTATATCTGTAGATTCAAATATTGATGTATATGTCCTATTACTAAGCCACAGAACTGAAATACAAATTTTCATATTTTTATATGCTCATAGATCATACTGATTTAAAATATACTCTAGTGACTTCTTTTAATCCTGTTTCCATATAATGTCACATTTTGATGAAGATTCCAGCATATATGTTTTTGGTGTATCATTACTTGATACTATATATATGGAGGATATTTGTTCATGTGTTGACAGTGTTTACTGAAGACACTTTATAGGAGCTAGAGAAATAATACAGGCGGTTGCAAACAAATCTCTAAAGACTTTCTATCATTTTCATTATTTTTCACTTGCTTAAATAATAGAAATATTTTAGATTAGATTAGCAGTACAATTCATCAAATTCTGAGTTTTAGGAATGCTAGTGCTACAGAATGAATTTTTATGAAAGGAAGTATCAAGTGAGAAAATATTTTTGACTAGAAAATGGTTAAAATACTTGATAAATTCAAATGTTTTTTTTTAACTTTTTGAACTAAGAAGTATTGCAGGACTTCTTAGTGCCTAGGCTATTGTGTTTTGAAAACAGTAGGAGGTTACAGTGTTTTTCAAATTTACTTGACCCACCCAATCAAGGAATGATCTTCTGAGGAACCAATTTTGTGTCAAATTGTATGTTTTTCTTCAAACTTCATTAGCAGGGGACATTGATGAAAGGATGATGTGCATACTTTGTATGCTAGAAGATTACCTTCATATCTCAGTGTCCCCAAAAGGACCTCTGGTGTGACACAATAGAAAAATTTATCACTGTAGTATTCTAAGTTATGAAGACAAGATATTCGTGATCCTTGGGACCATAAAAAAGGCTTTTAGTATTTTTGAAATTCTCTTTAGACATTTTAAATTTCTGCAGATTTTTTTTTATAACAAAGGCAAGGAAATGTTGATCAGTAGACTCTATTTTCAAAGGGGATTGGAACATCCAGCTGGGCTCAGGACATACTCCTTACTCTCAGGGGTCACTTCTAGTGGTACTCAGGGGATCCTTTGCAGTGCTGGGACTAAACCTGGGTCAGACTGCCTTCAGGGCAGTTTACCTGCTATACTATCTTTCAAACTGCTATATGCTGTTCTTTGCCATTGAATTAGACAATTTAGGTTTCATAATCTAATCTTAAAATGCAAAAGTATTGCTCTTTTGAGATATAGACTTTAAATAGGTTTGAACTCTGTTTCATATCCCTGGGAAAGTTATATACACACACAGACAGACACAGAGAGAGACAGAGAGACAGAGAAAGAGAGAGAGACAGAGAGACAGAGAGAGTGGGCTGTTAAAAAGTGGAATATGCAGATGTTGTTTGGGGGCTTGAAAGTATATATACTGTATATTTGAGGGAAATATCATGTTAATCATTGTGAGGAAATAAAAGGCTGTGTATCAAATTGGGGAAGTTCTTCAGTGAATGTACCTCAATTAGCACTTTAGAACTGGATGTATACTTTTTACTTGTTATGTATATTTGTCACCTGAGGAATCTGGAGAATTAAGTGGTTGAGTAGTGTTCCTTATGTCATTACAAGCTGAACGATATTTCTTCAATGAGTTTCCTGGTCTTAATTAATTTGTATGTGATATGCAGGATTGGGAAGATTCTAGTGTTTGCAGACAGGAATATTATTGTGGTTATTATTACCCTACTAGTTTGAAGCTCACTGACATTTTGAAATCATGAAGTTATGATTAATCTGAGTAATTGTGTATACTTTTATATATATTAGCTCTCCTAATTTACAGAAATAAAATTCAAAGTTTCATAGCATTCTATAGAAGTACCCTAAGAATCACTGTTACTGTGCATGTAATTTATTAAACTTTATGGCCCAATTTCTGAACCAACATGTAGGATTTATTTATATGACAATATGACTCCACCTCAGTGAGTCAATCAGAGGTATGTCTTTGCTTTAACCACATATCAAATAATTGTGAGAAGCAAACATAAATTTAAAAAATTTTTGAGTTCTAGAATAATTATATTCCAGACTTTCAGTTTCAAATATCTCATTAAAATATGTCTGTTTTGAGTTTTGCGAATGCTTGTTATTAAATAAAATAAGAAGATCAGCTCTCATTGACATTTGTTTTGCAGCTAATAACTTTATGCTCAAGACATTCTCTGTGCCTGGCAAAGCATTTAGTCAATTGAATGAAATGGTACTGGTGGACAGAATGATAGGAAGCCTAAGTGGATATTCTGTGGAAGCATTCAGTTTGAAAAGTTACAATTTTCTCTAAAAATTGAGAACCAAGCCAAGGCAATGATTTTTAGTCCCTTTGTGGGGCCTCTAGCCCCAGAGACATTGAGTCATCTTACCTGTAGGCAGTCTTTGCTTGGAGAGTAAATATGGATGCCTTGAAGAGTTTCTCTTTTGTGCTTCAGTAATGGCTCAGTTTTAAGGTGGATGTAAAAACTCCTTTCTGTCTCAAAAAGTTTTCAGTTTCTGCATATTAACAGCAGCATAGAAATGTTAAACATAGCACTATTATTATCATCTTACTTAAGGCTACTCCCTGTGAAGAGTGAGCCAAGAACTTTATATTCATTTAAGCTTATTAGGGAAAGGCTGGAGAGTTGGACAACAGGAGTATCTCTGGGGTAGATGCAAACTTATCTCTGCAGTGGCCAACTAGTGTTTCCCTTCCACTGAACTCCAGCTGCAGATGTTCTTAATATCTGACTGATAAATGGAAATGTGGCTCATCCTTCCAAAAAATGCACATCGTTCACCACGTTCCAGCAATAGTGTCTGGGCAGAACATTTTTATGGGTTTTAGGCATTTCCTAACATGTTGGAAGTAGTAAAAAAGGCATATTTGAAGGGTATATTATAAAAAAAATACTATTGTTTTGTGCATTCAGTTTCTGGGAGGAACAGCCATGTAGTTGGTTTGGTCCCAAGTATGAAAACACAAGAGACTGTTGTTTTTATGAGATCATATGAAAATGTTTTTGTTTATTTAAGTTATCCTGGTTTAATTGGAGCAGCTGTGGAAATGTATTTTGTTAACTCATCTAAGCTTAGAAAAAAATTAAATCAGAATCCTATTGAGGACTAGAATTGCTCCTTAGCCTTGAATTGTGACTTTCAGTTTTCAATAAAAAGAATTAACCAATTTCCAAATGTTAGGCCTTCTGTTTTGATAGATGTAACTCAGTCACCTGAAGAAGTTGACCCTGCCTAGGGCCTGTTACTTCTTTGAGCATGTCTCACTAAGGTGCTTATCATGGGCATCATAGACCTACTGTACAGTTCAAAATGTCTTGGAGCATTCCAAAGTTGCTTTTATGGAGAATATGGTTGTCTAACTCATGCCAGATAGTGATGTAGCCATTTTAAAAGAACTAAAACCCATTTTAGGTATAGTACTTTTTACCAAAAGATGCATATTTATTAGTGTTATTATAAATGTGTTAAGAAGATAGAGGTGCAGCCACACATAACTGACATGATTTCATCTCTGACCCATGATATCCTTGAGAATTGAGATGCCCTTAACTGACCAAACCATCACTTGGCAGCTGTCATTTAGCTTGAATACAGAACTTAACCTTTTGAAGTGTTTCTTCCAGTAAAAGAATAGATTGACTTTTACATCTGATTCGTTGTAATCAAATTTGTAACTAATGAGTTACGAACTTGAGGGATGGGAACATACTTTGACTGTGATGCCTGCACAATCCTGTGAAATAAGAAAGGCATTTTCTTTTTTTCCTAAGAGGAAATAAAAAGGAGCAAAGAGGATGGAAATTCTTCTCAAAGCTGCAGTGGCTTACAGGAAGGTAAAGGCCAAGATTTTGACTGACATCCATTTTACCAAAAAGCAATTAATTGCCTAACAGTCTTTCAGACTTTGGAATTACCTTTGAATTATGAGAAGAGATCATTTTTCTTTTAAATTTCAAGTCTTAGTCAGACCAATGATGCCGTATTTGATCTTTCATGCTTGCACCATCTGGTCCTCCGTGTATGCTTCTGATGCCGGTGTACGTGCATTGAAAGTACAGACCGTCCTTTTAGTCCTTCTTCATTTTGGTAGCATAGTTTGGCCCTGAGATTTTTATCAGCCTCTCCTTCTCATCCTTCTTAGCACTGCTGTATTTAGGACTCTTTCAGGGTCAGAGGGACCGTCTCCTTCATGTAAAATTCCACTTCATAGAACGGGGAGAAAGGGCTGCAAAGTTTTAGAAGAGAAATCCCAGAATGACCACCAACTGGGAGCTCTTTCGTACCATTGCAGCAACATCGGAAGATGCCATCATTGATGACATCGACAAAGAATACAACTGACTGGTTCAGCACCTCTATGATTGTGTGAAGAATGCCAAGAGAGAGAAAGCCACAAAAGGATGGCTGTCTTCAAAAACTCTCGAGCACATTCGCCAACATGCAAGACGCAAGCCTCCGGCAAACAAATGTTAATGTCCAAGCTTGCAAAGCAGTGCAGAGAAGCTATAAAGGAAGACCTCAAAGAGAGAAGAGCAATACTGGCCAATACAGCAGAAGCCGGGAAAAGTATTTGTAACGCCCAACTCACTTTGCCAACTATAAGACAAAGATAACTGCCGTCTGATGTCCTGATGGATCTATCGCATCTTCCAGAAAGGCAATGGAGAATATTATCTATGACTTCTACTCGAATCTCTTTGATAGCCACATCCACCTGCCCACATAACAAATTCTACAGGATGGATATGTTGTTCCCAACATTCTCCCTTCTGAAATCCAACATGCCATTTCATTGGTAAAGAAGCGAACAGCACTTGGCACAGACCAAGTCGGACCTGAATAACTGAGGAATCTGCCATCACTATTCATCAATACACTGGCTCGCCTCTTCACACGCTATCTATATGAATGCAAGGTGCCCTTGAACAGTTCTACTGTTCAAGAAGGGAGACATCCACAACATTGGCAACTATCACCCAATCTGCCTATTGTTCGTCATCTACAAGCTGTTCACTCGAGTCATCCTGAACAGGATTGGCAGAACATTAGATAAAAGACTACTATGCAAGCAAGCTGGGTTCTGAAAAGGGTTAGTACAATCGACCATATCCACGTGCTAACTAAGCTCATTGAGTTTTCTAGGGAGTTCAAGATGCCACTTTGTCTAAAAATTCATTGACTTAAAGAAAGCCTTTGATTCTTTTGAGACCGAAGCAGTCATCGAAGCCATAGCCAAACAGTCATTCAAACTCAATACTTCAAGAACCTTTGTGAGTTGTATTACAGATTCACCACCAGGATCTCACCATTCTACAAGGAAGCAATCATTGACGCCAAAAGAGGGGTTCGACAGGGTGATACCATCTCACTGAAACTCTTGAGCGCCACCCTTGAGAAGGTTATGTGACAATTAGAATGGGAAGAAATGGGAGTGAAGATAGACAGTCGGCAACCACACCACCTCTGCTTGGCTGATGACATTGTTCTAATAACACCACACATTAGCCAAGTGGCACAAATGCTGGCTGACTTCGACCATGAATGTGGAAAGTAGGTCTATAGCTGAATCTCAACAAAACAATATTCATGGAAAATGAACAAGTTCCAGATTCACTCTCAATGGAACAAACATCTCTGAATGCAGCAGTTATGTGTATCTAGGTCGAGAAGTTTACATGATGAACATCCTAAAATCTGAGCTGTGCAGGACGAAGAGAGCAGTGTGGGATGCCTTCAAGAACATCGAAGAAATAGCTAAAGGAACAAAGCACCTCCTGCTCTGGGCACATCTCTTCGACTCCACCGTTCTCCCTGCATTAACATATGTTTCAGAGACCTGGGCCCTACGGAAACAGGATGAGAACACTATTCGGGTCTCCCAAAGAGGATTCGAAAGAGTTATGCTTGGAATATCATGCCTCACTCAAGTGAGTGAAGGAATCTGGAGTTCCAAACTCCATCTACTATCCAGAGTCAGGGATGCTGTCTCGTTTGCCACGGCATCGAAAATCAGGTGGGCTGGAGATGTAATACAACTTGTAGATGACCGCTGGACTAGAGCCATTACCAACTGGATCCAACGTGACATCAAAAGATCACAAGGCCTCCCACCTACAATATGGTCAGACTTCTTTGTCAAGACCCTGAACAAATGGTCTGAGGCTCTTCTTATTTCTGGAGCAAGCAGAGACCTTTGGGCTACACTGGCATGTGACAGGGTCAAATGGAAATATTACTGGCCCCCACTCAAGCAAATCTATGTATATCGGGATGTCAAGTGTTCACGTGATCAAATTTCAAATACACTAAAGTGTAGAGTCACAAGTGTGCACTGAGTTTATTTGTCTTCTTTTTTGTAACATTGGAAAATGAAATTTAATAAAATATTGTTTGTATAATATCATGAACGATTTTAATTGTAAAAATTATCAAAGAAAAGAAATCTTAAGAAAAGAAAAAATCTGAACAGATGGTTAAAGTGAATGATGTTGAACACTCTTGTTCCTTGGATTCATGGGCACTTTGGAAGAATGATATTATCTAAGAATCAATTATCTTAGTTTGTTATAATGAATGATTCCGTGCCTTTACATAAAATTATATGAAAAAACTGAGAAAACTTGTGAGATAAAATATATGAAGTTATTTGTACTATTATATCTCATGTGTTTCCGATTTATTATATAATTTGTCACTTGTATCACTTCTCTTTCCATTGTTCATCTATTTGCTCGTGCAGGTGCCAGTAATGTCTCCATTTGTTGGGAATGAGGACCATTATTGTTACTGTTTTTGACATATCTAATGCACAACACTTAGGTTGCCAGGCTCGGCCGAGCTTTATTACTTAGGAGCCTATTTTTATAATGAGCAAACATTGAATTTATCCTTTTGTATAGATTATACAAAATATAATCTTGTATAATCTATACAAGATTTGTATAGATTATCCTTTTGTATAGATTATCCTTTTGTATAGATTCTGGTAAGAAGTTGTGTAATGGGAGACATTGTTTTAAAAGTTTTAGGCTGTGTTAACTTAGTTGATTCATTTGTTGTTGTTGACTAAAAGACAATATTCTTGAATCTTCTGTTTCAAAGTGTATCCTTTAACTTGTTTTAACTTTACTTGCATTTCTTAGACAAAGTGACACTACACTGTTCATATTTTTTCCTTTAGCTACTAAAGAGTCCTCTGGTATTATTACTAGTACTTACTGATGACTATAATATATAGAGCAATGATTTTAAGTACTAGACCGTATGGTCCCCTTTGGGTAGGGATATTTTAAGGGAGCTAAAGTAGAAATTCATGAAGGCATTCCATGAACACCTTCAAGAGCTTCGAGGAAGTGCTAAAGAAGATGAAGAATCTCTGGCTCCCGGCACAACCTTTAGACTCCACCATTCTTCCTACACTAACATCCGCCTCAGATACCTGGGCCCAATGAAAACAGGATGAGAAGGTTATTCAGGTAGCCCAAAGATGAATCAAAAGAGTCTTGCTTGGAGTATCATGCTTCACTCAAGTGAGAGAAGGAATCGGAGTTCCAACCTCCGTCAATGATCAAGAATCAAGGATGTTGTCTCGTTTGCCCCAAGATGATGAAAATCAGATGGGCACGGCACATAATGCAATTTAGGGATGACCGCTGGACTAGAACTGTTGCTGACTGGATTCCACGGGACATCAAAAGAACGCATGGCCACCCACCTATGAGATGGTCAGATTCTTTGTCAAAAGCCTGAACAAACGGTTTGAGGCTCTTCATGTTACTGGAGTGAACAGATATCATTGGGCTACACTTGCATGTGACAGGGTCAAATGAAGACATTACTGGTGCCTGCTTGAGCAAATTGATGAACAATGGGAAGATAAGTGATAAGTGATAAAGTAGAAATTCATAGAAGAGGGAGACCGTAGCACAAAATGTATGGGCCAACAAGTAGAACAAGGAAGGTTATAAGGGGCCACTGTTGAAAAATTTGGGAGACATTGCTCTAGATAATACTGCTACTGAAGGGATAGTTGAATTAGAATGAGGTCATGCAGTAAAAAGTATTCTCTCATTGCATTTTCTTATTTCATTCTTTATTATCCCTCCATTACAGTGTGTCTTAATTCTTTGGTTTTTATATGAAAGCTTTTGAACAATGAGTCTTAGTTAATCTGTTAACCAACTGAAAAACCTTGGGCTGCTTATTCAATCTTGTTAAACCTGTGGTTGCATTTGTTCACAAAATGGATTATTGGCACTTATCTGTATTGGGTTAATTTAAAAAGAGAATATATATACATATAATATGTAATATGTAATGCATAATGTGCAATGCTTAATATGTAATATATAATAGGTAATATATAACATATATTATATATAATATATATGTATATTATACATATATAATATGTTAAACATAATATATGTATAATATAATATAATATAATATAATATAATATAATATAATATAATATAATATAATATAATATAATATAATGTAATGTAATGTAATGTAATATAATATAATATAATATAATATTATATTATATTATAATTATAATATCATAATTATGATATATATTATATATAACATAACATGGCTGAAGCCAATGGCGCTGCCCCCAGCGCTGACAGCCCCAGGATGGGTGATGTGAGGACCTGTCAAGCCAAGAAGAATTCTGAGGCACAGCTGGAAGAGGAGGAAGAGGATGAGGAAGATGGCCTCTCTGAGGAGGGGGAGGAGGAGGAGGAGGAGGCTGAGAGTTTTGCAGATATGATGAAACATGGCCTCACCTAACTTGATGTCGGCATCACCAAGTTTGTAAGTCCTCATCAGGGCTTCTCAGGCATCTTGAAAGAAAGGTACTCCGACTTCATTGTTCACGAGATTGGAAAAGATGGACACATCAGCCATTTGGATGACCTGTCAGTCCCAGTAGATGAGGAGGACCCCACAGAAGATGTATATACGGTTTTGACAGCTGAAGAAAAGCAGCGTTTGGAAGAGCTTCAGCTTTTTACAAATAAAGAAACCAGTGTTGCTATCGAGGTTGTCGAGGACACCAAGCAGAAAAGGACTGTCATCCATCAAGCTATCAAATCGCTGTTTCCGGGCTTAGAGACAAAAACAGAGGACAGAGAGGGAAGAAATACATCGTGGCCTACCACGCGGCTGGGAAGAAGGCCTTGGCAAAGAGTCCTGAAATTAAATCTAGCAAAGAGATTTTAAAGCTTGATGATAACCTAGAGGAAGAGAAGAAGCATCCAGAGGAGGCAGACTCTCAAACCGAAAATCTGCCTTAGAGTTAATACCTCCGAAGGTGGAGATGCCCCGCTAATGGAAAGGGATGCTCAGTTTGAAGGTTTCCCCAGAGCTCTTACAAGCTCTGATGAGGACCAAGTGGAGGAACGGAATTCCCGAGCCCGTTCAGGTCTCAAAAAGCCTTGTCATTCTTCCTGTTCTCAATTTAATGGCCAAGGAGCAAAGCTCTGGAAGCTTCACAAGATTCCTGACGACCACTTATTGTTTTGGCCTTTTATGGTGCTAACTTTTGTGATTTTCATAATTGTTAAACTGCACCTCTCCCAACGGGAGCTGAGTACAAGTTCTGGAGAGCAAACTGTTAAGTTTGAAGTACAGGTTTTCCCGGACATTTGGTTTAAGGAAATGAAAAGGCAGATTTCTTGGTGGCATCTTTATTTAATTCAGCTGGAAAAGAGCTTTAGGCTCTATCTGCAGTTGCCTGCCACCTTCTTGTGCACCATAGCTTTCCATAGAGACAAACTGGACTAAATTGTCCTTAGTTTGTCTGTGCTCCGTCCAATGTAGCTAGAAGTTGCAGACAATTAAGTTATGTGATTGGATATGAGTAAGATAATTAAGTTATATGATTGGATAAGAGTATGCCACCCCGCACGGCAGAGCCTGGCAAGCCTCCTGTGTCGTATTTGATATGCCAAATACCAGTAACAATTATAAACCTCATTCCCATGACCAGATGTAATGGTTTGAGGTTCTTTATGTTCCTGGAGCAAGCAGATGCCCTTGGGCATAAGACAGGACATATGGAGATGTTACTGGTGCCCGCTTGAGTAAATCAATGATGAACGGGAAGACAGTGATACAGTGATAACATAACATAACATAACATAACATAACATAACATAACATAACATAACATAACATAACATAACATAACATAACATAACATAACATAACATAACATAACATAACATAACATAACATAACATAACATAACATAACATAACATAACATAACATAACATAACATAACATAATATATCACACATAATATATGTATAATATATATGTATAATGTATAATGTATAATATATATACATATACATAACCTACATTCATGTTTAGATTATTGGCTATTACTATTTATATTAGTTATAACTAATAAAACTTCAGTCATTGTCACTGTCACTGTCTTCCCTTTCATCATCGATTTGTTCGAGCGGGCACCAGTAACATCTCCATATGACCTGTCTCATGCAAGTAGAGCCCAAGGGAACCTGCTTGTTCCAGGAACATAAAGAGCCTCAAACCATTCCATCAGGTCATGGGAATGAGGTTAATAATTGTTACTGGTATCTGGCATATCAAATGCGACACGGGTAGCTTGCCAGGCTCTGCCATGCGGGTAGCATACTCTTGTAGTTATCTCAAAATCCAGCATTTATTGATGTACCAAGTGGCGGCTTGTGGCTGTGCGAGCTAGGCTGTGATAGGCTGGTCTGCTGGGTGGAGTTCTGACGAGGGGGAAGTCTGGATGTGGAAAATGGAGGCCCTCCTGGAGTGGGGGTTCGTCTGGCTTGTTGTGAGGCTCTGCTGGGGTGGCGGGCCAGGGATAGAACCTGCCATCCCTCCGTGGCGCCTCATGAGAGGCTGGGCACAGGGAGAGCCAGTAGCAGCTCTGCCCTATGTCCGTGATTCTCTGGATCAGCATAAAACCTCAGTAGAGAAATAAAAAAGGGAAAAATTCAATTTGTAAAAACTAGTGAACATTTCCCTTAATGAAAGATAGGAACCCATGTATGTCTTTTTCTTTCTAAGATATACAGTTTTTTTTTTTTTTGCAACTTCAAAAAAGAGTCTCAGAAAAGTTTAGTTGAATGATGGGTGTGTCCTAAGGACTTTGAAATTTTTTTATTTGAGTCTGTGTGTGTGTGTTTGTCTGTGTGTGTGTTTGTGTGTGAGAGTTGTATCCAGGACCTCATACATGTAAGACACGTACTCTACATATGAGCTACAACCCCACCCTATTTTTTTCCGCTCAGGAAATGCGTATTTAGTCTCTTAAAATCTTAGTGCTTTATAAAGGTCAGAGAAGTCAAAATTTGGTTTAGTTCTTTAAAATATTTCTTTGTTTCTGACATTGGCCATGGAAAACTTTTTTAACAAAAAAAATGAAACAATGTTCCAATTCTTTATTAAAAATGCCTTAGTGCCTTGCAGATTTAACATGAATTCATGTTGAAATTCTTTTATAATGGTCACAGTTTAAGCATCATTAGGTCATGAAGTGAATAATTTCCCTTTATGAAATGTTCATTATTAAGGTGATTGTTAACAATTGCTTAAATGTTTGAATTTTTTAGTCTCAGATTAATTTTATTAAATGCAGAAATTTGAAATAAGTTTTTCTGTGTTCTCATTCTTAACCTATGTAATTTCCCTCCAAGTTATATTTTCTATCTTAATTACACTTCTATACTTCTGAGCTCAAGGGCAGATTAATTCATGCTTATAGAAATAAGAACAATTTGGAGTTATTGCATTTTATTAATACAATGAGAGATTTAATTGG
The DNA here is from genome assembly GCA_021461705.1 of Cryptotis parvus. Lineage (NCBI taxonomy): Eukaryota > Metazoa > Chordata > Mammalia > Eulipotyphla > Soricidae > Cryptotis > Cryptotis parvus. The sequence continues at coordinate 89,139 of JAJIBD010000836.1, forward strand.
TCTTTCTATCTACCACAAAATATTGCTAGATATCCTGACAAGTGAGACATATAATATCTTAAGAATCTCCCAAATTTGTATGAATTTGATGTTATGTAAGTCTTAAGTATTAAAATGAGATATTGTACTATGTTATTCACAACAGTAGGAAATTGTTTAGTAGATCACCTAGTCTTCATGAGACAAAGAATCTTAATTTTAAATTTTCTTAATTGATTCCATCTGGGTTGGATAGCTTTCATTAACAATGTATGAAAGTTACTTTAATGGTGGAAAGTTTGGGGCAACATTTTTAACTTCCTGAAATATAAAACAGAGATATAACTGATATCATTTTCTTCTCACTCAGAAACGTAGACAATTGAGGCTGGAGTGATAGTCCAGCAGGTAGGGTGTTTGCCTTACATGTGACTGACCGGGTTCAATCTCTGACATCCCATATGGTCCCTGGAGCACTTCCAGGAGTAATTTCTGAGTGCAGAGCCAGGAGTAACCACTGAGTATCTCTGGGTGTGACCCAAATAAGCCAAAAAAAAAAAAGGAACATAACCAATTAAGTCAAGTTTAGTACAGAATATTAAAGAAGTATGTAAGTATGGTGAGAAATATGCTAAATAACTTAAGTGAAAACATGCTTGAAAATTTAAATATAACATGATTTTGACAAATTTAATTTATTCTTAACCTTTAGAGCTGATATTCACCCTCTAGTACCATTTGTGTGTATCTGGTCTTCATCATTTTCTTTTATTGTCTCCTCTTAACTTATTCTTTATAACGTGTGCATGATATGCTAGATAGAGGTGCACTGGCACATTTGGTAGTCACCAGCCCCATGTGGTTATTTAAATTAAACAATATTTAAAATATCAGGTTCTCATTTTCTTTATCTAAATTTCATAATCTCAGTAGACATATGAACTAGAAGTGTAAGAGGCAGATTAGAGTGTCTTCTTTGTCTTAGAAAATTCTGGAAAACAGCTTCAACTAGTTCTGTCTTAGAACTAATAGATTAATTGAGAATAGTAAACATGTCTTTTCTAAAATTAGTTAGATTCTGTTCTTCAGTGTTTTAGGTGATGTTCCAGGTATTTTACAACTGTACTGTACTGCTACAAGTTTAAGTTCTTTATTGTTCTATCTGCAATATAAATATTGATATATAATTTCTTTATCAGCAGAACAGTTCTTTCTGTCTCCAACATCAGCTAGAAGGATAATATTTTAATTTTTCCAGCAACTCAAGTTATCGTGTCCTCCCATTGCAAATAATATCCCTTTGATATTTTGCTTTTTAAATTATTGTCTTAAAATTTCAGCATTTCAGACAAAATAACTAGAGCAATGTGATCTATAATTTTACTTAGAGTGGAGATAAGTCAAAGGCAGAAGGGATGATTGCTCTTGTAAGTAAGGTGATGACATTGCTCTTACATACTCATTGTACTTATTCATTGCTCAATAGCAATTATAATAGAGTAGTTAATGAATTTTATTAATATATGCAAAACATTAGCAACATAATGTGTCTATTGCATAATTTGTCTGTTGATGTACAACCTATCAGAAAGTGCTAATCATCAGGGAAATGCAAATCACTAATCATCAGGGAAGTACAAATAAAATAAAGAGATATTAATTCACACAGCAGAGACTAGTACTCATTCAATGATAAAGAACAACCAGTGTTGGTGAAGATGTGGGTAAAAAGGGTCTTTCATTCCCTGTTGATGAGGATGTCAATTGTTTCAACCCTTTTGCAAGATGTTTTTCAAAAAACTAAGAGTTGAGTTTCTATATGATCCAGCAATTCCATCCTTGGAATATATTTAAAAGCATAGATTAGAAAATACATATGCACTCGTATGTTATTGCAGCACTGTATATATAATAGGAAAAATATGAAAGCAACCAAGAGTCCATGAACATATGACTGGATAAAGAAATTGTGGTACATATACACAATAGAATACTATGCAGACTTAAGAAAAGATATAGTTATGCCATTTGCTGCAGTGTGGATAGATCTAGAGAGTATTATATTGAGTGATACAGCCAGAGGGAGAGGGACAGGGACAGATTCAGAATGATCTCTCTCATATGTGGGATGTAAAGACACTCCTTAGGGGAATATCAATTTCCTAGTGATATGAACACAACCATAAGTATCTTTGTAGCTTGTAGTTCAGTGTGATTCATTATAAACAAATACCACCTGTGAATGCCAATAGAACACCAATTTTTTTGTTTATATTTTGATAAGCATTACTTTAGAACTTCAGATGTCTAAGAAATTACACAAATTAGTTTGAACTAGGAGATTTTAATAATAGATAAAAGTAACTGCCTACTAGTTATAATTGTTTATTTGAAAATAATTACTTTCTGGGTATAAATAGAAATAGTGAACTATTCATATTGTGCGTATCGTGTAGAGTTTTTCCTTTGTGGTATATATATTTTCGGTCTCTGAACCCAGTTCAGAGTTTTCCGAAAAGGTCCAATATATGCAACACACTACTTTTTTTAATTGAATCACTGTGAGATACACAGTTACAAAGCTGTTGATGATTGGGTTTCACTATTACGATGTTCCAACCTCCATGCCTTTACTAGTGTATATCTCCTGCCACCACTGTTCTCAGTTTCCAACCTGCCACACCCACAGCCTGCCTGTATGACAGACACTTTCTCTCTGTCTCTCTCCTCTCATTTTAGGTACTGTGGTTTGCAATGCTCTTACTGAAATGTTATAATGTAGATCACTTTATTTAGTTCCAACTCTCAGTTTTGGTCCAGAGTCATTATTTCTAATTATCATTATCATAGTGATCCCTTCTCTGCCTAACTGCACTTGCCCACAATTTCTGGCAAGCTTCTTACTATGGACCCATCTTGCTGGCCTTCATTTCAACTGTCAACTGAATAAATTTAATGAGTACTATGTTGGTTAATTGGGAATTAGGTCTATAATTGTTACTGGTATCTGGCATAGCAAACACGACACGGGTAGCTTGCCAGGCTCTGCCGTGTGGGTAGCATACTCTTGTAGTCATATCAAAATCCAGCATTTATTGATGAGCCGGGCTGTGATAGGCTCTTCTGCTGGGTGGAGTTCTGACGAGGTCCTCATGGAGTGGGGGTTGTCTGGCTTGTTGTGAGGCTCTGCTGGGGTGGCGAGCCAGGGCTAGAGCCTGCCATACCTCCCAGGCACCTCATGAGCGGCTGGGCACAGTGAGAGCCAGTAGCAGCTCTGCCCCATGACCAGATGGAATGGTTTGAGGCTCTTTATGTTACTGGAGCAAGCAGGTGCCCTTGGGCTCTACTTGCATGAGACAGGTCATATAGAGATGTTACTGGTGCCCGCTCAAGCAAATCGGCGATGAACGGGAAGACAGTGATGTTGGTTAAATTATGTCTAAGTTCATTCCACAGAAAATCCCAATAAGGTAACTATCTTAATGTAAAAGAGGAACAAAAACAGTGTATTAACATTTAAGATATAACAAAGTGGCATAAAGAATGACTAGAAATGTTCTATATGTTTCTATGTAGCAGAGATTGAACTTGATCAAACTGAAGTTTCAATTACCCCTCTTTCTTTAGTCTTTAAACTTTAACATGCTGATTTGGATTTATTAAATATTGTTTCAGAAGGAAACATCATGAACTTTTACAATATCAAGCAAGTTTCAAACACAGATAAGAGGTAACTTGAAGATATTTGTAAGACTAAGGTATTTTATTAAAATCGACCTTCATGAAGCAAATAATAACCTAACAAATTTGTTTTTTTTTTTTTTTTTTTTTGCTTTTTGGGTCACACCCAGCGATGCTCAGGGGTTACTCCTGGCTCTGCACTCAGGAATTACTCCTGGCGGTGCTCGGGGGACCATATCAGATGCTGGGGATCGAACCCAGGCCAGCACAGGCCAGCCGCTTGCAAGGCAAACACCCTACCCGCTGGGCTATCGCTCCGGCCCAGTAACCTAACAAATTTGAATTCACAAAACACCTGAGGTAAGGTAGGAAAAATCCCAGGTTGAAATGACTTCAGTCAAAATATAATAATAATCAACATTGTAGACAGACACATAAAAATTTTGAGGTCCACAGAAGGAAAAAAAAGTTTCCTAGGGAAATAGCATTGAGAATTGTAATTGAAAATTACATCACAAATGTGGCCATAGTTTAGGAAGCAGTTTGTATTTCTGTCTCACTTTTATAAGCAGAATCATGAATTAGTTTTAATGTGTCTGTTCTGCTAAAATATATTTCCCAGAAATATTCCCTATGTAAAAATTTCTCAGTATTTTTATCCGCTAGTGTTTTCTTTAATTTTTCTCTAAGTATAGGTTCCTAATAGTTCTAGAATTTTTTTTTAGCTCCGGTTTTACAACAATGTTCTGAGAAAAAAAAAGTCCTATAATTTTCTAAAGAAAACAGTGCTTTAAAAGTTTATTCTGGGCCGGGCGATAGCCCAGCGGGTAGGGCGTTTGCTTGCAGGCGGCCAGCTCATGCCGGCCAGGGTTCGATCCCCGGCATCCCCATATGGTCCCCGAACACCGCCAGGAGTAATTCCTGAGTGCAGAGCCAGGAGTAACCCCTGAGCATCGCTGTGTGACCCAAAAGCAAAAAAAAAAAAAAAAAGTTATTGTGTTTCTAAGTAAGGATTATCTGATTATAACAAATAAACATGGTATTTAAAGATTAAGCTATGGAAATTATAAATATTAAACTCACATAGTGATCTTTAATACATAATGAATTAAAAACTCTCAAATTTTAACATACTTAAATATGGCAGGTATAGGTATCATAATAAACATTTAAGTATTTTTTTTTGTCTATCTGCAGTGCTAGTGGATATTGGGGTTATTCTAGTTAATATTCAGCCAGCAAAGCAGGTCTGATGGTTCTTTGCTGAGCCCAGTGGTGCTGAGGTCACTGAGGTAACTCTGGATATATTTTAGGGTTCCTATAATTACCCTTGATCTTGCTGAGTAGAGCTCAGACAATGTGAGAGATAGAAATTGAGAATTTTTGCATACAAGGCTTGTACTCCATCCATTTCAACTTTCTTTCCAGCCCATAAAAGCCTTATTTTAAATAATGTGGATAGAACTAATAAGGAATTGGGTAATCAACAGTTAGATTCTGGCCAGTGGAAAATTTTCTTTCACAGGACCTGAGTAGTCAATATTGAGATCCATACCAGTAGAAAATTCTCTCTCACTCATTGTGATTAGCTGATGTATCTATAATAAACATTGGGTTAGCAATTAATTCCTTGTTTAAGAAATCCTAAGAGAATCTAGCAAATTATTAGCTCAAATAATTTTAAGTGAAAGATTTTAATTGTTCTTATGAAATTTCCTTTAAAATTGATCATTCTCAGGTTGTATTACCATTATTTGTGAGAATATTTTGATTTGTTCATGAGAACCAGATTCAAAATAGGTATTTATTCACTAAAACACATGTTTTATCTTATATTGGGGTGGACCGGGGCTTATATTGGGGTGGACCGGTGGACCGGATGCTCAGGGGCCATGGCCAGTGAGAAGTTTCACTAATAGTGCCTATGATGCCCTCCGTACATTGCTGGGGTTCCATCAACTGTACCTTTGTAGCTTTTAGGGGTCTCAGAGCCAAGTCCAGCAGTAATTAAGGGTCACCTATTTGAAGAACATGGGAGATCATTATGAGGTATTGGGGCTCAAAGGATCCTACACATAAATACCTTACTCATGTGATGTCACCCAAAAGTAACACATACACATTTTTATTAGATTTTATATTTAGAAGGGCCAATCCAACAAATATTGGGGTACAGGCTCAAGAAGTGGAGGACAGAATTATTGCTAATGATGCAGAGGACCGAACTCAGGACTTCACATTTGAGTAATCTTCCAAATCCAGCACATATATTTAATCAGGATACTTTTACACTCATATTTGTGATATTTTATTTAAGTAACATTATAATATATGTAAATTTCAGATATACATCAACATGCTTATACATGAAAGTCAAAATATTTACATGTGGTATTAAATTCATCAAGCGTTAAACTAATAACTAGGTATTTGATTTTCTGTGGCACAATTGTGAATGGGATCATTTTCTTAATATCCCTTTCTTCTCTTTCATTATATATATATATAATATATATATAGATAGATAGATAGATAGATAGATAGATAGATAGGAAAGTAAACAAATTTTGGGTATTGATTTTGTACCCTGTCACTCTACTCTAGATATCTATTGTTTCTAGATGCTTTTGAGTAGAGAGGTTAGGATTTTCTAGGTACAGTATCATATCATCTGCAAATAGTGATAGCATCACTTCTTCCCTGCCTCTCTGGATGCCCTTAATTTCCTTTACTTTTCTGATTGCAATGGCAAGTACTTCCAGTACTATATTGAATACAATTGGTGAGAGTGGCTTTATAATGAAGGCTTTCAGTTTAACTAAGAATGAAGAGGATCCGTACAAAGCAAACTACAAAATGCTGCTTCAAGAAAAAAATAGAAAATAACAAGGAAATGGAGACACATTCCCTGCTCATGGATTGGGAGAATTAACATTGCCAAAATGGTAATACTCCCTAGAGCTTTATATAGATTCAATATGGTCTGTATAAGGATACCCATGACATTCTCAAAGAAATTGACCAAAAACTCCTGAAATTTGTATGGAATAATAAATCCCTATGGATAGCTAAAGCAATCTTTGGGAAAAAGAAGATAGAGGCATCATATTTCTCAACTTCAAACTGTACTACAAAGTGGTAGTGATTAAAACAGGTTGGTATTGGAGTAAAAACAGATCTGTGGACCTATGGAGTAGCGTTGACTATCCTGACACCCATCCTCAAATACATGATTATTTAATCATTGATAAAGGAGCAAAAAAAGTGAAAAATGGTGTAAGGAAATACTCTTCAACAAGTGGTGCTGGGGGCCGGAGCGATAGCCCAGTGGTAGGGCATTTGCCTTGCACGCGGCCGGCCTGTGCCGGCCGGGTTTGATCCCCGGCATCCCATATGGTCCCCGAGCACCACCAGGAGTAATTCCTGAGTGCAGAGCCAGGAGAAACCCCTGAGCATTGCCGTGTGTGACCCAAAAAAGCAAAAACAAAAACAAAAACAAAAACAAGTGGTGCTGGGAAAACTGGGCAGCTACTTATAAAAAAATGAATTTAGACCTCTGTCTAATACCATGCACAAAAGTCAGATCAAAATGGATCAAAAATCTCAATAACAGACATGAATCATTAAGAACATCAAAGAAAATATAGGAAAAATTCTCCATGACATCAAAGCTAAAAGCATCTTCAAAGATGAAACACCACTAACAAAGCAATTGGAAACAAAGATAAACATATGGGACTACATGAAACCAAAAATCTTCTGCACCTCAAAAGAAAAAATGACCAAGGTACAAAGACAGTCCATAGAGTGGGAAAGAATATTTCCAGTGCCCTTCTGATAAGGAGTTAATATCCATGATATATCAGGAACTGATAGAACTTTACAAGAAAAAAAAACCATCCCCATCAAAAATTGGGGAGAAGAAATGAACAGAAACGTTCAAAAAGAAGAAATTCAAATGGCCAAAAGACATATGAAAATTCTCATTATCACTAATCTTCAGGGATTTGCAAATGAAAACAACAATGACATATCTCACACCACAGAGACTGGCACATATCCAAAAGAGCAAGAACAACAAGTGACTGTGCGGATGCTGGGAGAAAGGGACTCTCATCAATTGTTGATGGGAATGTCCACTGGGCCAGCCTTTTTAGAAAACAATATGGAATTTCCTCCAAAAACTAGATTTTGAGCTCCCATTTGACCCAGCAATACCACTCCTGGGAATATACCCTGGGAGGCTAAAAATATTGCAGAAACACCCTCTGCACCACAATATTCATAGCAGCACTATTAACAATAGCCAGAATCTGGAAACAACCAGAGTGCCTGAGAACAGATGATTAAAGAAACTCTATTACATCTACACAATGGAATACTATTCAGCTGTCGGAAAAGTAAAGTTATGAAATTTGTCTCTCAATGGATGGACATGGTATGGATCATGCCGAGTGAAATTAGCCAGAGGGAAAAGGACAGATATAGAATTGAGTGCATTTATTTGCAGTATTTTAAAAAATAGTATGATACCAATATAGAAGGTCATGCAAAACATGGATCAGGAGGTTTTTTCAGGGTGTGGAATCTACTGCAAGTGTGTGGGAGTCAGAAGTTAGGTAAGACAGAGAAGGGAACAATGTCCTAATAATTGTTGGAAATGATAATACTAGCCTAGAACTGAGCATTTAATATAAGCAAAGGAATATACATTATCACCTCTAAATATATGTATTGCAAGCCACAATTTGTAAGATAAGGGAGGGAGGGAGAGAGAGACAGAGAGAGGAACACAGAGAGAGACAGAGAGATAACAGACAGACTGGGAAAGGGGGAGGGAAGGGAATCAGGGGACATTGGTGGTGGGAAACAGGTGGACCAGGCACTGGTGGACGTATGGGTGCTGGAACAGTGTATGGCTATAAGCTAAATGTAACTTCTCCTGTCTGAGGAAGGGTCAAATGCCCTCAGGTAATTTCTCCCAGCACCTGACTCTAATGTCTTGGGCTAATATCTGCCTGGAAATGCCTTTATAGGGTAGAGAAGGGGGTTTCTGAGATGGCATGTCTCTGTACCCAAGACTAATACTAATGCCAGTTAAATATTTCTCCAAGCCTTCACAAGAGTCTTGCCTACTTCATGGTAGTTTTGTATTTTAGTTGCCTTTGAGTTATCAGGGGAGCCATGCTTGCTTGCTTGGAGGCAAACAGCATTTCTCTCTTGTCTAATTACTTAGAGATCCAACGTGGCCAGGCAAATATGCTGGAAAGATCTAGCTAGTCCCACGGTGATTGTGGTAGCATGAGAGAATATTTATACCAGCCAGTACAGAATACATGGTCAGATAAGACTGCCATATTCAGACTACCCCCTATCTATGAAGTGACCTGCAGGAGGCAACCCAGGGCAAATGCAGAGGCCTAGGCTTTTAGGTGTCCTGCAACATGGTATAAGAGAAAAATTTAAAAAAATAGTGATTTATTAAAAGAGAAAATTAATCACTGAGAATACAGCTCTATCCTCCACCATATATTTCCCCTTATTCTTCATTTACCTACTTTCTCTCCTCCTTTTCTTTGTTAATATTTAATTTTCATTATAGTTTAAAAGTTTATTATTGTATTATTTTGTTTCTTAATATATTTAGGACTTACGGGTGAAATCAAGCAATGTTTTACTTTCTTTGGATTACTGAATAAACACAATATCCTTCAGGTACAGCATTTTGTTGCATAATGGCAAGATTCTTTTTAATTCAGATCTCATTTTCTTAATCTTACCAAGACTCACTGTTTTTCATCATCAGTGTTGCTAGGCTTTTTACAGTATATTGAGAATTGCATTAAAAAATGAAAAATAAAGAAAACAGTGCCATTCCTGAAAACTACATTCTAAATAAAAATGTAAAATTTCATTAAAAGCAAACTTTTGAGGGGTTTAAATTTGAATCACATAGTTTTCTCGTTATATTCTGTACTCTTACAGAAAGTTGCCTTCTGCAATGTCAACATCATCTACATAGTGGCACATTTATTATAATTGGTGATCTGACAATGATACAATGTTGCCATCTAAAACCCCTAGTTTTTATTAGAATTCATTTTTGTACAAAATGAGTTTATAAAAATTAATAAAGTCTCACAAACATTGCTATGTTTTATAACAATGTTATAATCAAGAGTAATTTTATGTCCTAAAAATTTGTGTTTTGTTAATTAGCTTCTCCTTGCAGCCACAGATAATGTATTTACTGTCTCCATTGCTTTCTTTTTCCAGAGTGTCATTTAGTTTTAATCATACTGTTGGTGGCTTTTATAGATGAGTTATTTTTATGTTTGTTTCATTTTTATTTAGTAACTGTGAGTGAAAAAGTTATTTATGATTTGGTTTCAGGCATACAATTTTTAGAACCAATATCTTCCCTCCAAATGTCTACTCCCCATCCCCCACTGTTAGCCTCCCACCCACTAGTCTGCTTCAATGAGATTTTTTTTGTTGTTGTTGCTTTTTGGGTCACACCTGGCGATGCTCAGGGGTTACTCCTGGCTCTGCACTCAGGAATTACTCCTGGCGATGCTCGGGGGACCATATGGGATGCTGGGGATCGAACCCAGGCCGGCAAAGCACCGCCCCCTGCTGGGCTATCGCTCCTGCCCTATGAGATTTTTTTTTTTTTTTATTATAACACTGCGCAATATACAATTAAAAAGATGTTCATGATGTTTCAGTCATACATTTTCCAGTAGCCGTCCCTCCACCAGTGCCTTATTTCCACCAGCAGTCCACAAATTCCCTCCCCTACCCTAGCCTGCCTCTATAGCAGGCACTATTCCTCTTCTTATCACTTCTCTCTCTCTCTCTCTCTCTCTCTCTCTCTGTGTCTCTCTTACACATTGTGGTTAGCTCTACAGACATTTAGGAAATGTCATGTAAATCCCTTTGTGCACATTCAATGTTCAGTTCTAGTGTGGCATTAACATTTCCCACAATTAGTAGAGCACTTGTATCACTTGAATCACTTGTCTTCCCGTTGTTCATTGATTTTGCTTGAGCGGGCACCAGTAACATTTACATACATTCTGTCATGTGCTAGTGTAGCCTAAGGACATCTGCTCGCTCCAAGAACATTGAAGAACCTCAAGCCATTTCTTCAGATCATGGGAATGAGGTCTATAATTGTTACTGGGTTTTGGCATATCAAATACGACACGGGTAGCATGCCAGGCTCTACCATGTGGATTCAGTACAATATAATAGAAATTTTTATTATGAAATATTTGCTATAAGGTTTTTTTTTTTTGCTTTATGGGTCACACCTGGCAATGCTCAGGAGTTACTCCTGGCTTTGCACTCAGGAATTACTTCTAGCGGTGCTCAGGGGACCATATAGGATACCGGGATTGGAATCTGGGTTGGCTGCAATTGTGTTACTGTCAATGTCTTCTTTGAAGTCTATTAGTAGTTGTTTTAAGTATTTTGCTGGCCCCTCATTGGGTGTGTTTGTTTAGGAGTGTGATTTCTTCCTGATATACATATCCCTTGATTATTAAAAAATGACCTTCATAGTCCCTTTTAATCTTTTCATCCTGAATTCTATGTTGTTAGATACTAGTATGGCCACAGCAGCTTTTTTTGTAGGAATTATTTGCGTGAAGAACTGTTTTCCAGCCTTTGACTTTGAGTTTTGTGCTTGCTCTTAATCAGATGTGTTTCTTGTAGGTAGCAGAATACTGGATTCAGTTTTTTTAATCCAGTTTGCCACTCTGTGCCTCTTAGACCATTGACATTGAGAAAGATTATTGTCATGGGATTTTGTGTCATCTTTCTGTTTATACTTTTTGTGTTTTGGGGGTTTGTGTTATCTTACAGTAGACCTTTCAGTCCTGTTAAAGTAGGTTTTGTGTCTATGATTTTTTTTAGCTGTTGCTTATCCATGAAGTGGTTTATCTTCCCTTCCAATCTGAATTTGAGTCTAGCTGGGTAAAGTATTGTTGGTGAGGCCTTCATTTCATTGAGTCTTTTCACAGTATCCCACCATTGTCTTTGGGCTCAGAGTGTTTTGTCTGAAAAGTCTGCTGTGATTCTTAGGAATGCTCCTTTGTATGTAATTCCAGTCTTCTTGCTGTTTTCAGTATTTGATCTCTATTTGTGGTTTATGTCATTGTAATTAAAGTGTGTCTTGAGTATTCTAATTTGGATTTCTTTTAGTTGGTGCCCTTTAGACCTCCTGAATCCATAAGCAAGCGTCTTTAATTCTGGGAACTTTTCAAAAATGATGACTTTGACAGTTGCATCTTCATCCGGATTATCTTCTTGCTGCTCTGGGACCCCAATGATCCTTATGATATTCCTTTTAACTTCATCCTGATTATCTCTTATTGTCTGTTCATTTATTGTGAGTCTTTTTCTCATCTTCTAATGTTGTCTAGAGATTCTCTACATCTTGGAGCTCATTAATTCTTTCTTCAGCAGTTATTACTCTGCTGCAGAAGCCTTCCAGTGAGTTTTTAATTTCACTTACCATGTTTTTTAATATCTGTCTTATCTGTCTGAGACAGACATGGGGCAGAGCTGCTACTGGCTCTCACTGTGCCCAGCCGCTCATGAGGTGCCCGGGAGGGATGGTAGGTTCTAGCCCTGGCTCGCCACTCCAGCACAGCCTCACAACAAGCCAGGCGCCCCCCCTCTCCATGAGGACCTCCATTTTCCACATCCGGACTTCCCCCTCATCAGAACTCCACCCAGCAGACCAGCCTATCACAGCCCAGCTCATCGAGATCCACCCCTGCTGCAGTCTTTTTTAATCTGGACCAGGTATCCTGATCCAAAGACAGACATGGGGCAGAGCTGCTACTGGCTCTCACTGTGCCCAGCCGCTCATGAGGTGCCTGGGAGGGATGGCAGGTTCTAGCCCTGGCCCGCCACTCCAGCAGAGCCTCACAACAAGCCAGACACCCACCCTCTCCATGAGGACCTCCATTTTCCACATCCGGACTTCCCCCTAGTCAGAACTCCACCCAGCAGACCAGCCTATCACAGCTCGGCTCAGGCGGCCGCTTGCGGCCACACGGTTCATCAATAAATGCTGGAATTTGAGGGGACTACAAGAGTATGCTACCCACACGGCAGAGCCTGGCAAGCTACCCGTGTCGTATTTGATATGCCAGATACCAGTGACAATTATAGACCTCATTCCCATGACCTGATGGAATGGTTTGAGACTCTTTATGTTCCTGGAGCAAGCAGGTGCCCTTGGGCTCTACTTGCATGTGACAGGTCATAGGAGATTTTACTGGTGCCCGCTCGAGCAAATCGATGATGAACGGGAAGACAGTGATACAGTGATACAGTGAGTCTTATCTGCCTGTATTTTTATTTGCATTTTCTTGATTTTTTGCTCTCCTATCCTCTTCTATTTTATTTACTTGTATCCCATTGCCTCTTTGAGCTCCTTACACATCCTTAATGATTCTTTCCTAAATTTCTTATCAGAGAGGTTATATAGCTCATCATTATTGCTTGACACAACTGGACTAGCAACTTCAAACACTGAGCTTGGTGGAGTTCTGCGTTGCTTTACCATTATGACCTTTTGCAGGTTGCAAACTGTGTGAAATTGTGTTACTATATAGTACAGTTAGGGGGTGCCTAGGCTGTTTCCAGAGTTTTGTGGAAGGAAAAAAAATATCCTATGTTCACTGAAAACTTGTAACACTGTACACCAAGTAATGTGTGCGGACGCTATTGCATCTGTGCAGTTTTGAATTTTGTGATGTGAGACCTAAGACTTGGTGTGGCAGAGTGATTGTATGGCAGCAGTGGGGGAGGGAAATGGCAGGTGTCTCCCAGGCAGTTCAGCGCACTCTGGGTTCCTGGCCCCCCATTGTGACATTCACGGGCTTTGAGCTGGGGTCTTGTGGGGTTGACTGGCACAGGGGAAGATCACACACCTTAGATTAGGAGTGGCAGGTGATTGAACGGCAGCAGCAGCAGATGAATTATTTTGTATTTAATAATATAATCTTAAGCTGAAAGCATGTAAAGAGATATACATGATATACATGACAACCTTTAAATATCTGTATTGCAAACCATAATTCTCAAAAGTAAAGAGAAAGAGAGAGAGAGGCAGAGTGAGAGACAGAGAGAGATAGAGAGGAAGAGAGAGATAGCCAGTAGAGACAGAGAGAAACTGAGAGAGAGAGAGACAGAGTTCTTGCCATAGAGACAGGCTGATAAGATAGGTGGTTGGCAGGAGGGAAACTTTGGACATTGGTTGTGGGAAATATACACTGGTGAAGGGATGGGTGTTGGAACATTGAATTACTGAAACCCAATCATAAACAAGTTTATGACTGCACATCTCTTGGTCATTCAATAAAATAAGTAAATAACATGCTCTTTAAAGATGGGCCAGGATGACTGAAAAGAATGTTTTGAGCATGTGTGGGTTCTCTTGTACCCCCACACACAAACGTCATAGAAATGGAACTAAACATAGCATGCTATGAGGGCTCTTACTTCAAAATAAGAACATAGCCATTGCCTTGGATATTCAGTGCTGTGAAAAACAGAATGAATGAAAGGTTCAGCATAGTGAATAAATTCCCTTGATGGAATAGGGAGATGCAAACACAATAACCTAAAGTGAAGTGAGAGAGTACTGCTGAATACAAAGGTTTTCTTGAACCTTCATTTACTGACTTCTAAACAGTCTCAGGACTCACTGAACTCAATACAGTGTATGTTTGTATCTGGTTAGGAGAACCCAACAGGGTTTCAGTCTCAACTCCATCCCAATAGACTCAAACACAGCCTTGGACCAATCCAGAGTGTTCCCAGTTGAGGAAACATTTGATGTGTTTGCAGTTGTGGCTGGCTCAAAACTAAAAGAAACCTATCTATGAGGGTTTCTAAGCCTCCATTTCCAAGCTAGGGTGGAAGACTGAACACAAAGACTTCAGCGTTGTTCCCTTCACTTGCTGTGCCAGTAAAAGAATGGGAACCGGCAGTATCTAGCACAGTGTGTGGTTTCCCCAAACCACAGGTGGGAGCAGCAGTACTTGAATTGAGAGTGGGGGGGTACATACCCAGCTGGAGATGAGTCTTAACCATTAGGTCATGATTTAGAGCAGCTATCTTCAAACTGGAACTATCAATGCAAAAATCTGATGGGAAGCATGTATATCCCATAACAGCTTACTAAAGATAAGATATTACCACACTTTCCAGTCACAGCCCAGGCTTGCCAGACTATGGTATTACATAAGCTGTTACATGCCAGAAAACTGTAGATCTCAGGTCAAAGTCCTAGATAGCTATACTTTTGTGCTATCATAGCTTCATGGAGTAATCACTTCAGATACCTTGTCGCCAGCTCATAATCACAGGTACCAATTTGATCTTGTGAGCATTTACAAAATCCTTTCAAGGCAATCATTACAGCAAGAAAGCAGTAAAGTCACAGAGCAGCCTGGTTTTGCAAAAGAAGAGCACTGTATATTGATAATTAGGATGTATTTCAGAATTACCCCTTTAGCTTCCAACTTGTATCAAGAATAATTAAAAAATGGAGAAATACAGCCACAACAGCATATTGAGGCAGAAGCTCAGAAAAATTCTCAGGGAAATTCTCAGCTCTATCAGAACTTTCTAACCTGCTCAAGGATGATTTTAGAGTAAACTTTTTCTTGTTTTCTGAACTGAGGGAATCATTTAAAGCAAGAGTCAGTAAAGTCAGATTTATTGAAAAATAAAAGCATTAAAGGAGCTAAAGAATGTAGTGGCAGTGGAAGAATGGAAGAAGCTTAAAATTGAATCAGTGACTTTAAAGACAAAATACATATCATCAATAAAAAACTAATAGAAGAGACATTTTATACAATTAAATGCATTTAATATATATGTTTGATAATAACAAGAAGAATAGATTCTGCATTATAGAAATTCTAGAGAGAAAGGCAAGAGAGAAAGAGGCAGAGAGACTGGTGGAAGAAGAAGTAGCTGATAACTTCCTGTTTTGGAGGACAGAAATGTGTGCTGATTCAGAAGGTTTTAAGAGCACCAATCTATATATATTCAAAAGTAAGAATATAGACACACTGTAATCAATACAACAAGAACTAGAAAACAATCTCCTTAAAGCAGCAGGGAGAGAATTCAGCAGTCACATGTAGGCAAATACCATAATATATGCAGCTGATTTTTAAGATAAAATTATATAGCAGGGATAGAATGATATAGTTAAAGTATTTAATAAAATGAAAACTCCTACCAATGTTTCTCTACCATGCAAAGTTAGCATTCACGTTTTAGAAAATGATAAAAAATATTTTCAGAGAAACATCAGAGCATTTTCTGAGGACATCTATTGCATTTTAACTGTCTTTAAAAAGGAATACAGAGTGGACTCATTAAAATCTGGGAAACCTCATTTGGAATCAGAGTCTCAAAAGTCTTAAAATGATTTGAAGGTGAAGAGTATGTAAGAATCACAAACACTGAACTTATGTACCTTAAATGTGAATCATAAACAAATATAGAAATTCAGATGTAAATTTTAAGGTTTTTAAAAGGCAAAATCAGAAGGGAAAAAAAGATAATGAAAGCAGATCATTACATAACATAGGATTAAAATGCAAGAAAAAAATAACAGAAATCCAAAGGAGTAAGGTCAGGGCTGGAGCGATAGGGCATTTGCCTTGCATGTGGCCAACCCAGATTCGATTGCTGGAATCGCTTATGATTCCCGGAGCACCACCAGGAAAAAGTCCTGAGTGAAGAGCCTGAGTAACCCCTTAGCATTGCTGGGTGTGACCCAAAAAAGCAAAAAAACAAAGGAGTAAGGTCATGTGGTAAAACCAATAATCTCTATAGTAAAATAAATCTTTCAGAATTGATAATTTAGGTCGATATCACTGGACTGAACCTTTCCTATGAAAAGTCACAGAAATGGCTAGATAGATCAGAAAACATGTACAATCTTTTGCTTTTGAACTCATGATAAACAAGCTGAAAGTGAAAGACTTGTAAACAATTATATAGGGTAATCTCATATACTGAAAAAAGCAGGAATTATCATACTTGTATCAGGCCAAATACAATTAAAATTAAATAAAATTGGGCATTACAAAAACTATTAAGGAATAAGTAGATCAAGATAGTTTACTATTTTTGGCATATATGTGAATAATAAGGGTCAGTGTTATAACCCCAAAGAAATTCCTTGACAGTAGCAGCGTACTAGGAAATTTTCTAGCTTATTCTTAGGATTGGAGAGATAAGCTAGGCAGAACATCAATAGGAAACAAGGACAGAAATGAGTATCAGAAGAACTGGCATTAGTAAACATGTACATGATCTTCCAAAAGCTTAAGTCCTTTGGACTTTGATCTTAAAGCCAAAGATGCAAAGCACTGAAGGAGGAGATTTGAGAGGGGAGAAAAAGTTGAACTGTGGAAGTTACATCAAAACAGTGATAGAGGCTCTACCAGTGATTGGTGGTGTTTGAAAAGCAGTGATTTTGTATATTAAAATCATAATATTAACTATTGTTATCAGGTTCCCTGAACTACAATAAAATCTCTAAAATATGCATGCTTATTTATTTAATGTGATTGCTTAACTTGATTCTTTTCATTTATTTATCTTCTTTTGAGGTGGGCAGGGGGTGGTTTGAGCCATATGCAATGGTACTCAGGATTTGTGCTTAGGGATCACTTCTGGCGGGACTCACCGGGACAGAAGGTCAGTCACTACATTTAAGTCACTACATTTATTAATAAAATTAATATTTTACCCAGTGTACTGTCTGTCCGTACATCATTTCTTTTTATTCGTAAAGAGATGGAATTGTGAGGGGGACCATGTTTACTTATCCATTGTATTAATGAAAGACTTCTTTAGTCTAAGGGGTTTTGGGGGGGCATGGAGTTGGTGGGGCAAACCTGGAGGTGCTCAGGACTTACTCCTGGCTCTGTGATCACACTAACAGGACTTGGGGTAATATATGAGGTCCGAGTGGTTGAATCTGAGTCAGATATGTGCAAGGCAATTACCCTATCCGGTGTACTGTCTCTCCAACCCCTACTTGCACGCTTTTAGAAGCTTGTTTTGGAAGTGAGGTAAATAGAATTTCTGTAGGTAGGCTTTTATGTAAGAAAGAACATCTTTGGTAAAATACTAAGAATTGTGATTGCTGGATTATATTAATCAATATGTTTAAATTGTATGACTTTTCCACACAATCTTCCTAAGTGGCTATTTCTTTTGTATTCCCACCAGCCATAAAGGAGAGTTCCTGTAGCTCCACATTACTGTTAGTGTATGGAGTTGTCCACATTTTGAATTCTGGCTATCCTGACTGGTGAGTAGTATCATTAAAGTGCTGTATTAATTTGTATTTCCCTAATGACATGTAACGGAGGCATCTTTTTTTAGGTGTTTTTGCCATTGTATGTCTTCTTAGGTGAGGTCTCAATGGTTTTAAAATTATTTAAAAATCTCTTTCTGTTATTATCTTTAAACTTTAGGAGTTGTAACTGTGGCTCCAACCCTTTGTATGTTTATATGGAGTCTAAAAAGAATTGGTAGCATATTTATATCTCAACCCTCTGAATAATAGAGTTGTTTCAGGAGATGCTCTGATGACCTGTGTGTGCACCCACCACCAAATGTAACATTACTGACTTATTCTAAATTTAAAAGGAATCTGCTAGTATTGGCTCATTATTGATTTACATGGTTATTAATGACTCTTGGAGATTTTTAGTACATTGGATCTGAAATGTTGAGAGACTTATGAATGGACATCTAATTTGTTCCTTATTTATCTAATAGAAATTTATTCCTCAAAAACTTTTTTGACTTTTATTTTTACAAATACATTTAAAAACATTTATTATGAACTTCTGAAAAGCTTTCCTCACAATGCTTAGATAGTGTTGAGGGCTGGAGATATAGTACAAGTGCAGTTCTCTTGCCTTATATATGACCAATCCTTGTTTGGTCATAAACCCTGAGCATGACTTGGTTTTGCCTCATTCCCTAAAAGTAAACCAGGTGAACAAAATTACAGTCCTGAAACTTTAGTCTGAGGGAGATTTACATCTTTAAATAGTCTCGATCCAATAAAATGTGATGCCTTTAATATAGGTTTTTATATATGTTTTGATTTTATTTATAGTGATTTGTATTTTTGTTGTACCTGCTTTTTATGTATTTTGTTAGCTGTATTTTATGATGATAATATAAAGCACATGTATTTTCTAATTTTAACTTCGTGTCTATTGGATGTAGGCATCTACTGATTTATGTACATTATTGTATTTGAAAACTTTGACAATATGTTTTTCTAGTAGGTTGTTGGGATTGTCACAAGGATGTTTGACACAATGGTTATTTGTAAATAAAGAAATATACTTAATTTTCTAAAATATAAGTGTTATCAGCTGTCTTTGCCAACATTTCCTTTCTATATGTAAGGTACATAACAGTGGCTTTTCTTTTCATTCACTTGACAGAATCTTTTACAGAAAAGAACATTTAATGTTAATGAAGTTCAGTTTATTATTTTGTGGATTGTGGCTGAAATGATTACTTCACTTACTAAATGCATAAGCTAGACCACTCCTACTTATGTTCTATATTTCATTTAACAGCACCATTTTTCTTGTCTTCTGAGCCCAGAGAAAACACATAGTAAATATTAAATTAGGGTTCTAAACAGAAAAAGCTACAGTGCATTGCTGTGGTCCCAGAACAATTATGATGAGACAGGACACTAAAAAATTTACATGAATGTATTTGATTACTATCAGTTTTTATGGGATAAATCTCTCAGTATCCTCAACATCCTAGATCTAAAGTTTTGTAAGAAAAGGCAGTCACCACTCCAGATGTACTGATTGCACTAACAGACCTATTGTAAAATTTGGGCAATGATTAGCTTTCAAAAGTGAGCACCTGCTAAAATAGATGCACTCTTTTTATACCTATTTAGAGCTATGTGCAATGCCACAATCTGTTTCATTATGATACAACTACTAAACCAGTTCACTGGCATGTGTATAGTTAGAAAGCCTTCACGTTATTTCTTGTTCTATTTATCTAAGGTAGTTTGCCACCAAATGCTACTATTAGAAAGTTTATTATGGTAGAAAAATAGAATCAGTGCATTGTTATTAAATTCAGATGCTTGTATACTCAATGTGAGAGATGGAGTGTTTTCACAGTGACCTCAATGTGGAGAACAATGAACAATTATCATGAATAATTTTAGAGTGAATGTATCATGTTCTCTTTTCAAAAACTATAGAGAAAATTAATCTAAAGACTACTCACAGTTTGCAAATAACAAACTTACAAGTTTTTACTTTTCAGTACAGCAGTTCTAATCCTATGCTGAACAATGAACATTTAAGTTCATTTTTTGTTGTTTTAGAGTGACTCATATAGGATCTTGTTAATTGCAGGTTAGCAGTTTTAAATGACAGATTTTCAATGATCTCTTAAAAGAGAAATTAGAATTAGTAGAGGATTTTCTGGCTATACTGATACTTATTTGTACTTGGTTACCTATATACTTATTCCTGGTTTCTGTCCTTGTTCCTTGCAATTAGCAAGATAGTTTGGAAAAAATATCTTCCATATTGTGCAAAATATGACCTCAACTTGTATGGTTGAGTACTTAATAGTGTTCAGCTTATACTTGACCCATTACAATGTTTCTATTGGGAAGAGGGATAATTTTGGCCTTAGATGCAATTCCTCTAAACTGATGATTTAAAAGCACTTTCACTGTAAATATGATTCCAAATCTATGTCTGTTGTTTGGGGATTAACCTTTTGTTTGTGATTGCTAGTCTTGATTCACTCGAGCAAATCGATGATGAATGGGAAGACAGTGATACAGTCTTGTTAATCTAGAAAGTACTAGACTCCTTTCTTGCTTTTATTCTGTTGCTTGGTTCCGTGGAGTCTATATAGTAGAGACTGAGAATATGAGATAATCCTATTTACCGTGTGGGGGGGGTGGAACTGGACCTCTTACTGGAAGAGTTAAATATATGTAAATAAATTGTACAGCGACTTTTGCTTAGTAATGGCCATTTCAGTTGCATTGTCTGGAAAATGCTTATTTTTAATGAAAAATGCTTATTTACACTGGTTAGAATCTTATGCATCTGAGTTCTATGTAATTGAATCATCGCCATTCCCCAGTATACGCTTCCCACCACTGATGTCCAGTGTTCCCCCTCCCAGGGCCTCACCCCTACTCCCCAGTGAAGCCTGCCACTGTGGCAGGTACTTTTCTTATTTCTCTCTCCTTCTGGGCATTATGGTTTGCAATACAGATGCTGAAAGGTCATATTTTTTCAGCATTTACTACTACTGTTCATTTACTACTTTCAGCATGTAGGTCTTATCTAGAGTTACCATTTCCAACTCTCTTTGTCATAGTGGTACCTTCTCTATCCCATCTGCCTTCTTACTCAGCACCTGAGGCAGACAACCGTGGACCAATCTTCCTGGCCCTAGTTTCTGCATTTCTTGGGTACAGGTCTCATAGTTTGTTTCTTTATTTACCTCAAATAAATACTGTCATTCTATGTCTGTCCTTCTCCTGATTCATTTTACTCAGCTTGGTACTCTACATGTCCATCCATTTATAAATGAATTTTTTTTTTTTTTGCTTTTTGGGTCACACCGGCGATGCTCAGGGGTTACTCCTGGCTCTGCACTCAGGAATTACTCCTGGCGGTGCTCGGGGGACCATATGGGATGCCGGGGATCGAACCCAGGCCGGCACAGGCCGCCGCTGGCAAAGGCAAACGCCCTACCCGCTGGGCTATCGCTCCGCCCCTATAAATGAATTTTTTACTTCATTTTTTCCTGGTGACTGCCCAGTATTCCATTGTATAAATGTACTGTACTTTCTTTCATCATTCATCTGTTCTGGAGCACTCTGGTTATTTTCCAGAATCTGGCAATTGTGAATAGTGCTGAAATAAATGTAGAAGTGCAGATGGCGTTTCTGCTGTTTGTGTTTTGTGTCCCTTGGGTATATTCCCAACAGTGGTGTTGCTGGGTCTTATGGAAGCTCTATTTCCAGATTTTTGAGGAATTCCCATATTGTTTTCCAAAAAGGCTGGACCAGTCAGCATCCCATCAACAATGCATGAGAGTCCCTTTCTCATGGCATCCATACAGCACTGGGTGTTCTTGTTCTTTTTATGTTCATCTACTTTTCGTGATCTTGATTTCCTTTCTTCCTCATCTCCCAGTTCCTCACTGGTTCTTTTTCTTAAAGATTTTACTCTCAGAAAGACACAATCATCTTTAGGTTCAGGCTTTTAATGTGAAAAATAACTCTGTAAGCATAGGCAATCTTTAATTGGTCCATATGATCCTTGATAGTATAAATATCAGTTACTAATATAATAGACTTTTCTTTTTCTTTGTGAAAATGAAGTTGAGGATTTTCTTTTTAGCTAATACTATTTTATATAAGAAAAGAACTGTTGTTTTCTTCCTTCTTAAAGCACTTTTTAGTGTATTGGCTCTTATTTTTTGGTATTGAGGTATATTCAGGTATATTCAATACCTTCTTTTTGTAAATATGCTAACACTGAACCATGCTCTATAAGTATGCAGTTGTGCTATAAAATGCTCTATAAAAGCTCTATAAAATGCAGATGAACATTACCTTTGAAGAATCTATAGATGATTAGTTGAATATATAAAAATGATTGATATCACAGGGTTTGAAAGAAACTTATTCTCTCTTATCTACATAGGTTTAGTGATTTGGTTCTCATATCCTGCTGTTTCGTGATATGTATTATTTATTCCGATCCATTATGAAGAGTAAAGTTTGTAAGCACCTCTCTCTTTAACTCCTGGGAAATTGGCCTAACTTTACAACTCATCTACAATTCTAAGTTATCAATTAGCTGTTAGGTTTGCTGTTTTAGAAATCAAATAGCCTTGAAATTCCAGCTCATATATCAATGGATTTCTTTCTAACTGCATCTGAACCATGATTCACTGTGTAAAGTACTGAATTAAATGAAACAGATACTATTTTGGACTCTACTTCTTACTGTCAAAATGAAACTTGTAGTGGATCAATTAGGAAAGGCATTAATTTTTAAAAAAGGCTCTTGTCCTATGTAGAATTTATAAGCCATAAGTGTGTTTCCATATATTTATGTTTAGACTTGATAAGCAACTCAGATCATCTCCCATTTGCATGCAATTTGTAGTGAACAATCATCTGTTTTATAAATTGTTCACCCATGAGTATTTATTGATTAACAAGAAAAGAAATATAGACACCACAGAGTGGATATTTCATCTTTGAAAGATGCATTTTAACATGAGATATATTGATTTTTAAATAAATCTGCCCTGACTACTTGATCACTTGATCACTTGATATCCCGTTTTTCATCGATTTGCTCGAGTGGATGCCAGTAATATTTCCTTTTGACCCTATCACATACCAGTGTAGCCCAATGACATTCTGTTATTTCAGGAATGCTGAGAGCCTCAAACCGTTCGTTCAGGTTCTAGATAAGGAAGTCTGACCATCTTGTAGGTGGGTGGCCACGTGGTCTTTTGATGTCCCATGGGATCCAATCTGTAATGGCTCTAGTCCAGCGGTCATCTCCAGATCGCATTATATGACCAGCCCATCTGATTTTTGATGTCCTGGCGAATGAGATTGTGTCCTTGATTTTTTGAATAGCGACAGAGATTTTTTTCTTTTTTTAATATATTTTATTATACCACCATGAGATAAACAATTTAAAAAATGTTCATGTTTGGGTTTCGGCCATACAGTGTTCCAGCACCCATCCCTTCACCAGTGCCCATTTCCCACCACCAATGTCCCTGGTTCCCTCCCTCCTCCCTAGCCTGCCTCTATGACAGGTTCTTTATCTCCTCTCTCTCTCTCTTTCTCTCTCTCTCTTCCTTCTCTTGCATATTGTGGATTATAATACATATACTTAGAGGTTATCATGTGTATCTTTTTGCCTGTATTTAATGCTAAGTTCTATATGGTAATAGCACTTTTGACAATTATTGGCACATTGTTCCCTTATCTGTCTTACCTAACCTCTACTCCCACACGTTTGTGGTAATTTCCACCTTCAACAAACCTCCTGATTCACATTTCACCTGAACTTGGATGTTGGTATCATAATGTGTGTTGTATATATATATATATATATATATGATATATATAATGCAAATGAATGCAGTCATTCTATATCTATCTCTCTCCTTCTGGCTAATTTCGCTCAACATGGTCCTCTCCATGTCCATCCATTTATAGGCAAATTTCATAACTTCATTTTTCCTAATAGCTACATAGTATTCCATTGTGTAGATGTACCACAGTTTCTTTATCCAGTCATCAATCCTCAGGCACTCTGGTTGTTTCCAGATTCTGGCTATTGTGAATAATGCTGCTATGAACATAAAAGTAGGGATGGTGTTTTCTCTGCGTATTTTTGACTTCACAAGATATATTTCCAGGAGTGGTATGGCTGGGTCAAATGAGAGTTCAATTTCTAGTGTTTGGAGGAATGTCTATATAGTTTTCCAAAAAGTCGCGACAGAGATTTTTGAATAGCGACAGAGGTCGGAACTCCGGATTCCTTCTCTCACTTGAGTGAGGTGTGATATTCTAAGCATGGCTCTTGCAGTTCCTCTTTGGGAGACCCGAATAGCATTCTCAGCCTGCTTTCATATAGCCCAGGTCTCTGAGGCGTATGTTAATACAGGGAGAACGGTGGAGTTAAAGAGATGTGTCCAGAGCCAGAGGTTCTTTGTCTTTTTTGGCTATTTCTTCAGTGTTTTTGAAGGCAGTCCGTGCTGCTCTTTTCCTCCTGTGCAGCTCAGGTTTTAGGTCATTCATCATGTTGACTTCTCGACCTAGGTGCACATAACTGCTGAATTCAGAGATGTTTGTTTTCCATTGAGAGTGAATGGGGCTTCTGGAACTAGTTCATTTTTCATGAACTACTACTTATAATATATTATTATTTTGAGTAAAGTAAATAGGAATTTTGGTATATATTTAATATAATTTAGGAGAATATGGTGTTCTATAGTATCAACTTAAACTCTTTTGAAAATTTTAATAGTTGGGGGCTGCGGAAATAGTATAATGGGCAGGGTTCCTGCTTTATACATGGCCAGCATATGTTTGGTCTCTGGAACCACATATGGTCTCCTGAGTACAGCCAGAATTTGATTCCATGAGCACAGAACCAGGAGTAAGTTAAGCACAACCAGTTTAGCCCCCAAACAATACAAAATAGAAATTTAAAAAGCATTAATCCAGTTATATTTAGAATTATCTAAATCAAATGTCTATATCACACTTGGCCCTAGAGCATAGGGAGGAGAAGGAGAGAAGTAGAGTGGAGTGGAATGGGAGAAGAGACTGATGAGAAGCAACAGGAATAGGGCTCAAGGGGATTCAGATATGATAGACCTAAATATCCAAACCACAGAGTCAACAACACTGAAATGGCAAGACCCAAACTTAATAACCGAATTTTTAAAAGGTGTTTGTCAAGATGGCCTGCTGGGGCTAGCGGGGACTTGGAACTAGGAATGGGAACATGGGAACACTGTGGGAGGGAAGTTGACACTTGTTGCAGGATAGGTAATGAAATGTTGTATATCAGAAACCCAACATGAATAAATTTACAAACCATGTGCTTTAATAAGATGAAACTTTGAAAAATGCAAAAATAAAGAAGAAATAATCTATGACATAAAACTCAGAAATAGATTATCATTTTCTTCTGTTTCAGAAGTGAATTTGGGATTGGTTCCTTATCCCAGGTGAGCTCTGATTTTTAAATGTACCCTGCTATGCTTGGAGTCTAGGGTGACTTCCTGTGCTGCCTGGCCCTTGTGGTGCTCTGCGTGATCATGCACTGCTGGGGGCCATATTCAGGGCCTCTCCCATGCTAATAATATGTTTTACCACTTTAACTGTACTGATCCATAGTGCAGCTAGTGTTAAGAGAACTAGCAAAATTAAACATGCATTTAAATAGTTTTAAAATAATACTATGTGGAACTATTACTTATTAAATTAATATTATTATTGCTATCCAAATGCTTTTTGTTACTTTTGTTTTGTATCTGCACACATAATTTGCATATACAATAATTTTATATATTCTACGGTTTCACTGTGGTGAAATTTGTGGTTCATATTATCCACATTAATGACCACTTTTTTAGGAATTTTTGTCATAATATCTTGATTATGACCCCAAATTAAATTATTATTGTATAATTGAAATCAAATAATAAACACTTTGTAACTGTATACCTCATGCTGATTTACTTAAAACCAATAAAATTAAGAAAATTAAAACAAAATTAAATTCTTATATATAATGAAGACATTCATGTGACATTAATGCAAGTTCTACAAATAGTTCAGCTTTGGGGTCATTTGTATTTGTGACTTTGGTGCTTTCATAGCTGTAGACAGTTTTTCCATTACCATCAGAGATAGCAGTTTATAAAGATAGTTGTGGTGACTACCTTTTGTAAAAGGACTGTCTTACTCTTGACCTGATTATCTTCATTTCCTTTCCTTCAAATATCACTTAATGCTGTTTTCTCCATTTTTAGAAATTGTTTTGATTCTCCAAAGGAAATGACCGGGTGCTTTGTTTTTTTTTTTTTTGTGTGTGTGAAAAATAATAATAATTACCTAGCAGCCTCTTGTGTGGTATGTTTTTATTATTTTGTTGTTGTTTTATTTTTTAGTTTTCAGGAATATCTTGTAATAGGATAAATATTAAGTTAGGTACTTTTCTAGAGATAGCATAAGAAGTAAGGGAGTTGCCTTGTATTGTAGTCTCTTAAGCTGTGACCCTGTAATTTTTTAAAAGAATATTTTATTATACCTGTTTTGACCCCTATTACCTCATATGGACCCCTAATAACCTCCAGGAGTCACTGGTGAACACAGAGCCGGAGATAGCCCCTGAGTATTCCTGAGTGTAACCCAAATTTTCCTACCTCCCTCTTTACTCTTCTAGAAATTACTGTATGCATTAAACAGAGTACTTAAAAATATTCATTGAATACCAATTGCTCTGGTCACTGTTATGATTCTTCATAGTGAATCCTTAAATCCTTAATTCTATGCAATGATATGATAAACATGTGGGTATACAAATGATAGCAAAATAGCTAGCTGAAAAACGAAGAATTCTGAAAGCGGAGATAATAATATACATTTCATGATTTAATAGTAATACCTTACATTTGTATTTTACAACATCCAGCTTTTGTGTATAGCATTTTATTTGTTTTTCAAAATACATTTCATGATCCTATTAACCTAAAATAGTCTAAAACTTCTGTACCTCAGAATAAGCGGTGACCAAGATACAAAGATAGTTCACAGAATGGGAAAGAATATTTAACCAATACCTATTGATAAGGGATTAATATCAAAGATATACAAGACACTGGTAGAACTTACAAGAAAAACAATCTAACTCCATTAAAAATGGGGAGAAGAAATGAACAGAAACTCCTCAAAGAAAAAATTTGAATGGTCAAAAGCCATATGAAAAAATGCTCTTTATCATTATTCATCAGGGAGATATAGATCAAAACAACAATGCACTATCTCACACCACAGAGACTGGAGCACATCCAAAGGAGCAGGTACAACTACTGTTGGCATGAATGTGGGGAGAAAGGGACTCTCATTCACTGTTGGTGAGAATACTGACTGGTCCACCCCTTCTTGAAAACAATAGGAACATTCCTCCAAAGACTTGACATTGAGCTTCCATTTGACCATGCAATACTACTCCTAGTAATATATCCTGGAGACCCAATAGTACATAGTAGAAATACAATCTGCACTTCTATATTCATTATGGCACTATTCACTATAGCCAGAATCTTGAAAAAAAATGGAGTGTCCCAAAACAGAAGACTGAATAAGGAAATATGGTACATCTACACAGTCAAATACTATGCAGCTCTTGGAAAAATGAAGTCATGAAATTTACCTACAAATGGATACTTATGGAGATTGTCGTGCTTAGTGAAATTAGTGAGAAGGAAAAGGACATATATAGAATGACTGCATTCATTTCTGGGATATAAATATACACCAGTGTTCTACTAACTTGAAAATAGTAATGCCAGATTAGAACTGAGCATTGAATGTAGGTAAAGGGATGTACATGATAATCCTAATGTATGTGTGGCAAGCTGCAATGTGTAAGAGAAGGGAGAAAGAGAAAGTGTGTGTGTGTGTGTTGTGTGTGAGAGAGAGAAAGAGAGAGAGAGAAGTACAGAATGGGGGAGGGGAGGGAATCGGGGACATTGGTGGTGGGAAACATACATTGGTGGAGGGATGGGTGCTGGATGACTGTATGACTGAATCCCAATCATGAACATCTTTGTAATTGCATATCTCATGGTGGTATAATAAAATAAGAAAAGACTCTACAATAGTCTAGAGATTAGGATAATTTTGTCATAATTACTAAATACAGAACGAGAGAAAATCAAGGTCATTAAATGTATTAGTACCAGCTTTCGAACTGATATGTCAACAAAAACATTGTATAAATTGAGGTATAAGGTAGATATTGAAGAATTTTCACATTGAATATTTGCTTTGAATAGTAATTAATTTTCAAACTGACACGTTCAGAAAAAAATTCTAGAAATTGGAATATAAGGTGGATGTTGAAGAAGTGTTCAGGTGAACACTTATTTCGGAACATGAAAATGAGAAAAACCAAGAAACCTTTGGACTGCGATTAACAACTAACTTTTGTAGATCATAAACTTTATGCGTTGGGCCCTAATGATAGCCTATTGACTGGAGTACTTTTTCTCATATGTCCACATTCTCATTTATTGTATAATCAGATCCTATATTAGGATGACAATCAGAAATATATAACAATTCTGAAGGTCATTTGTCCCATGACACCCACTTTAAAATCTAATGGACATATCATTTTCACTGGACACTTTTTTTTTAACAATTACGAAGTTTTTCATGTTTGGATTTCAGACATACAGTGTTCCAGCACCCATCCCTCCACCAGTGCCCATTTCCCACCACCAATGTCCCCAATTCCCTCCCCCCCATCCCCTAGCCTGCCTCTGTGGCAGGTTCTGCATCTCTTCTCTCTCTCTCTCTCTCTCTCTCTCTGACTGAAGAATTCTTTAAGGTTACATCAATGATTTTCATCTGTAGTGACATTTGGCAATGTTTGCAGACATTTTTGTTGTTAGAATGGAAAGATTGAGGTATTGTTAATGATATCTACTTGGGGCCAACGTTATTTAAATATTGGGATATATATATAGGACAATCCACACTACATAGACTTTTATTTCTTTCAATGTCAGTAGAGTTGATATTGAGAAATTATGGACTACTTTGTGAAGAACTGAAAATATCTATCAGGCATTTGAAACTAACTCTGTATGCATTTAGGAGTTATTGACAGTTTGGGGATGAAGTCGCTATACCCAATAAAACTAGGTTAAGAATGGTAATCTGCAAAATCAGTTTTATTTTCCAAGCAATAAAACTTCAAATTTCAACATAAGTATCTGTAATTGTTTCAGGAGCTCCTTACCATGAAAAGATGGATCTTGAAATGCACTGGGAGTTTATAGTCAAATCCTTAGCTAGGTGTATGACATAATTAGAATTTGGCCTGTAAGATGAAGTTGAACAGCCTATTTAAGTTTCATTTTCCTGAGTAACCTGGGAGACTCCTATTACTCCCAATTCAGTTGAAAGATAACAGTCAGAGTTCTGTTGTCTATAAATCACAGAGATAGTTTATGGATAGGCTGACTGTGCGGATGTGATTAGGGTTATCCAAACATTGACAGGACATTCTGCTATGTGGTGAGATGTGACTGCTGCCAGGGTTCATGGAATCTGGATTTATTTGACTTTCTTCTATTACAAATAGTTTTAGTATATCAAAGTTTTCATAGCTCAACCCTTAACCTTATTATATTATATATATAATTATATTATATTATATTATATTATATTATATTATATTATATTATATTATATTATATTATATTATATTATATTATATTATAGTATATTATATTATATTATATTATATTATATTATATTATATTATATTATATTATATTATATTATATTATATTATATTATATTATATTATTATACCACCATGAGATACAGTTACAAAGAAGTTCATGTTTGGGTTTCAGTCTTATAGTGTTCCAGCACCCATCCCTCCACCAGTGTCCATTTCCCACCACCATGTCCCCAATTCCCCCCCCCCTCCCCTAGCCTGCCCTTATGGCAGGTTATCTATCTCTTTTCTCTTTCTCTTTCTCTTTCTCTTTCTCTTTCTCTTTCTCTTTCTCTCTCTCTCTCTCTCTCTCTCTCTCTCTCTCTCTCTCTCCCCTTCTCTTACGTACTGTGGATTACAATGCATACATTTACAGGTTATCATGTGTATCTTTTTGCCTGTATTCAATGCTCAGTTCTAGGCTGGTATTACCACTGTCAACAATTATTAACACACTTTTCCCTCTCTGTCTTACCTAACCTCTGACTCCCATGCTTTTGTTGTAGATTTCACCTTTGACAAGACCATCTGATCCATGTTTTGTCTGACCTTGGATATTGGTTTCATACTCTGTCTCTATTGGTTTCATTCTCTCTCTCTCTCTATATAAATATATCTATATAAATATATAGATATCTCTATTTTATGTATATATATATATATATATATATATAAATAAATGCAGTCATTCTATATCTTTTTCCTTCTGGCTAATTTCACTTAACATGATCCTCTCCATGTCTATCCATTTATAGTTAAATTTCAAACTTCATTTTTCCTAACAGCTGCATAGTAAAAGTTTCTTTATCCAGTCATCAGTTCTCGGGCACACTGGTTGTTTCCAGATTCTGGCTATTGTGAATAGTGCTGCTATGAAAATGAAAGTGCAGATAGTGTTGCTGCTGTGTGTTTTGGGCTTCCCAGGGTATATTCCCAGGAGTGGTATGGCTGGGTTGAACGGGTGCTCAATTTCTAGTCTTTGGGTAATGTCCATATTATCTTCCAAAAGATTATACCAGTTGACATTCCCACCAACAATAGATGAGAGGCCCTCTCCCCACCTCCACGCCAGCATTTTTTGGTCCTTGCTCTTTTGGATATGTGCCAGTCTCTGTGGTCTCTGTGGTGTGAGATGGTAGTCTCATTGCTGTTTTGATTTGCAACTCTTTGATGATTAGTGATAATGGGCATTTTTTCATGTGCCTTTTGGCCATTCAAATTTATTCCTTGTCAAAGTTTCTGTTCATTTCTTCTCCCCATTTTGTGATGGGGTTGGCTGTTTTCTTCTTGTAAAGTTCTACCAGTTTCTGATATATCCTGGATATAAACCTCTGATTAGATGGTCAACCCTTAACATTGAACTACTTGGTATTTCAAGCTGATGTACTATATGTGACAACAGTTAAAGCAATTGCCTGATACTTTTGTAGTCATCTTCCAATTGCTTTTCAGCGTTTTTGCTCTTTAATTACATAGTGCTATTTTCCCCTCCCCTCAAATTCCCTATAACAAACGATAGTATTATTCTTTTGTTGGTACAACTATCTTTCTTTTAAATGTTCTTATATGGAAAATTGTATACAAATAATGATTATAAGATGTCTGTGGCTATAATAGCATCACAAGAAATTAATAATAAATGCTTGTTCTCATTGAACCCAAAACCACAATTAATGAATATGTTGCTGTACCTAAACAACTTCTTTTGGGGACTTAGAGTCTTGAAATACTATATTTAATGTGATTTAGAGTTTTTTCAGTTCCAGATATGCAGATTTAGTTTTTTTTTTTTTTTTTGCTTTTTTTTTGGTCACACCCGGCAATGCTCAGGGGTTACTCCTGGCTCGCACTCAGGAATTACCCTGGCGTTGCTCGGGGACCATATGGGATGCCGAACCCGGCGCGGACCGGCCGCCAAGGCAACGCCTACCCGCTGGGCTATCGATCCGGCCCCAGATTTAGTTTTCTGATTTGGGTTTAGCACTTGCATTCAGCAAGACTGCATATTTATTGCAGCTGTGAACTACCTGGAGGGCCAAGAAAAATATTGAATCTTACAGATTGCTATAAATTAATTCAATTCTGGAAAAGGTCATCTTGCATAACTTTTGTTTCTTGGCTTTTGAAATCATATGCTGGACAATGTCTGTGTCCTGAGGCATATGCTCCAGGGCTTGTGTGGTTTACTTTTTGTATTAATAGTCTTAGTTTTTTTAAAAATAAATTAGTAAGGCATCGTGATTTACAAAGTTGTTCATGATAGAGTTGTTTCAGACACACAATGTTCTAACACCAATCCCACCACTAATGTGCTCTCTCCTCCATTAATGTCCCCAGGTTCCCTCCTATCTCAAGCCTGCCGCCTTGGTAGGCACATGACATATTTCATATTGCTTAAATGAGTGGCAAAATAAATGATCAGAAAATTTGACAGTAATAGTTTGTGATTATTGCTCTAGTATTTTAACCTTAATTTCATAGAGTGAAACAATAAGTGCCATGACTAAGTTCCATACTCAGTGCCTTATTCTTATAAAGGGTTTGTCTTATCCTTTAAAGAAGATCCTTTAATACTTTTTGCAAAATTGGTTTCAAGGATATAAATTCTATGATGTTGCTTGTCAATTAAATCTCTTTTTTCCTTAAAATCTTAATGATAATCCAGCTGAGTAGAGTATTAAAGGTGACATATTCATTTCATTTTTGTACCATAATGCCCTATTATTTCTGGCAGGTGGAGTCACATTTGATAGACCTCAGTGAATATTCGGGATTTCACTTTGTATGTACGTTCTTAAAAAAAAACTTACTGCTTTCCATATTCTGTCTCTGTAGATTTTGCTATCTGAGTGCACTGTGTCTTGGAGTCTTCTTATATGAGTCTGTTTTTGCTGGGGCCCTTTGGTCCTTTTGAACTAAGTGCCTATATTTCATAACACTGGGAAATTCTTTTTTTATTTTCAGGAAATGTTATTGTTTGCTATCTGTTAGCTCATTACTTTTTTTTAAAATTTTTTTTTTATTTTTAAAATTACAAAGATATACAATTAAAAAGTTCATATTTGGGTTTTGGTCAAACAGTGTTGCAGCACCCATCCCGCCACCAGTGCCCATCTCCCACCACCAACGCTCCCGGTTCCCTCCCCCTCCCCAGCCCTGCTCCATGGCAGGTTCTTGATTTCTTTCCATTTCTCTCTCTTTCTCTTTTCCTTCCCTTCGAGACTATGAATTACAGAACATACATTAAAGGGTTGTCATGTGTATCTTTTTGCCTCTATTTAATGCTCAGTTCTAGGGTTGGCATTAGTACCCTCAACAATTGTCAGCACACTGTTCCATTTCTGTCTTACCTAGCCTCTGAATCCCACACATTTGTGATAATTTCCACCTTTGACAGGACCTCCTGATATATGTTACACTTGATCTTGGATATTGGTATCATAATATGTACATATATATTTATGTTATGCAGATAAATGCAGTCATTCTGTATCTGTCTCTCTCCTTCTGGCTAATTTCGCTCAACATAATCTTCTCCATGTCCATCCATTTGTAGGCAAATTTTATAACTTCATTTTTCCTAACAGCTGCATAGTATTCCATTGTGTAGATGTACCAAAGCTTCTTTATCCAGTCATCGATTTTCGGGCACTCTGGTTGCTTCCAGATTCTGGCTATTGTGAATAATGCTGCTATGAACATAAAAGTAGGGATGGTGTTTCCGCTGCGTATTTTTGGCTTCCCAGAGTAGATTCCCAGGAGTGGTATGGCTGGGTCAAATGGGAGTTCAATTTCTAGTCTTTGGAGGAAAGTCCATATTGTTTTCCAGAAAGGCTGTACCAGCTGGCATTCCCACCAACAATGGATGAGTGTCCCCTTTTCCCCACACCCACGCCAGCACTTGTTGTTCTTGTTCTTTTGAATGTGTGCCAGTCTCTGTGGTGTAAAGTGGTATCTCATTGTTGTTTTGATTTGCATCTCTCTGATGATTAGTGATGATGAGCATTTTTTCATATGTTTTTTGCCATTCGAATTTCTTCCTTGCTGAAGTTTCTGTTCATTTCTTCTCCCCATTTTTTGATGGGGTTGTTTGTTTTCTTCTTGTAAAGTTCTACCAGTGCCTGATATATCCTGGATATTAACCCCTTATCAGATGTGTATTGGGTGAATATTCTTTCCCCATTCTGTGGACTGCTTTTGTATCTTAGTCACTGTTTCTTTTGAGGTGCAGAAGCTTTTTAGTTTTATGTAGTCCCATATGTTTATCTTTTCTTCTAGTTGCTTTGTTAGTGATGTTTCATCTTTGAAGATGCCTTTTAGCTCATTACTTTTTATTTAGTGAATAATGGACTGATTTAGTAAGTAAATAAACCAGTTTATCCAAAATGAGTAGCATTAGTCATTATCATTTGTATATGTGCACTTTGATTCACACTTAGATAACATATAATTATTCATAATATTATATGCTACTTGTATTTCTTTGACTAACTTTATAAAAATAATATTCATTGAACACCACCTACCTGCCAATGACCATGCTAGGATCTGTGCATATAATGGTGAAGGAGACACACACAAAGCTTGCTGAGGTTCCTCAGGCCAATTCTGAGACTAACTTTCAAGCAGAAAGCTTATAAATTATTAATACACTTTAACAGTACTGAAACAAATATTAAAACCTCTTTAGAGTGGCCAGATTTACAAAAAATATGCTATGTCCCAAGCATACTGGGACAGCTTACGTTAAAAAATTATTCGCTTTGTTTATTTGAAAGTTAAATTCAATTGACCATCTTGTATATTATCTGGTACCTTCCTAAGGGAACACTACTCAAGAAAATAAGGTCTAATATTGCATGTATTATTTACATAAGCCGTTTGAGCACAGAAGATATTTATTGCTTTACTTTTTTTCAGAGAACCCTGGGATTTATTGCTGCAGCAGGAGCTTTGGCAGCACAAATAACATAGAATTAGGACAGCTGCCAAATTATAGACCATGGACTCCCAGGGTTACTCTGGGAAATTATCTGTATCTTTAACTATTGTTTCTACATTGAATTTGCTCTCCTGTTCTTTGATGATTCTTACAATGTTCCTCTTAAACTCATCCCATAGGTCTCTGTTGTGCTGCTCATTTCTTTTTAGACTCCCCCTCCCACCATTTCTTTTGTTTTCTAGTGGTTTCTTCCATCTCATCTCAGAAAACCTCCATCTTTTCCTTTGATGCTGTAATTCTGATGCTCAGAGCTTCTATTAAGTTTTTATAACACCTGACATACTCTTCATTTCTACTTGTAGTCTCATTCAAAGGGCTCTCATATTTTCTTCTTCTATGCTGACTACCTATGCTCTCATTCTTTTTGAGCTCAGAGCCTGGCAAGCTACCCGTGTCATATTTGATATGCCAAATACCAGTAACAATTATAGACCTCATTCCCATGACCTGATGGAATGGTTTGAGGCTCTTTATGTTCCTGGAGCAAGCAGGTGCCCTTGGGCTCTACTTGCATGAGACAGGACATATGGAGATATTACTGGTGCCCACTCGAGCAAATCGATGATGAACGGGAAGACAGTGATACAGTGATACAATGAAATATCCTCACCAAAGTGTCACTAAAGTCATTCAGAATTTACTGACCTGGTTGGTGCTGGTTGAGCAGTGTGTATTTATATTTTTTAAATATTGAACTTGGTGGGCTTTGTATGTCTTTCCCATGGAATTGTAGCCTCCTACTGTCCTGTGTATTCTTTCTAATGAGGCCTCCCTTGGGTTCTCTGAAGAATTAGGCATGGAATTGTTCTTTCGTTTACTCCCTGACTTCACCCAGTGAAAGGAAGTATAATTGTGAGCAGTGTAAAATCTGATGAAGAACTGTCAGGTTCAGGAGATGTGAAACTTGTTGAAATGTCAGAGGTCAGGTTGGGAGACTGAAAATTAATTTCACCTGGTAAAGTGTCTCTGGGTCTCTTTCTTTCTAGCTAGATTCAATTTCCTGAATGTACGCTCATTTTTAGGGTGAAGCAAATCTAATTCTCCACTTTCATTTATTCATACTCTTTAAGGAATAAAAAGTGTGACTATTATTCAGGAAATTGTTTTATACCTTTTTATATTGTACCTTTACTTGAGAAAACTACAAAATAATTGAGAAAATAAATGATAAAAGGATGGAATGTGGTGAATGACTCATTTTGTTGATTTGTCGCATTAATTTCTTGTAACACTTCTCCTTTTGTTCATCGATTTGCTTGAGTGGGCGCAAGTATCGTCTCCATTCATTGGGAATGAGGTCCATTATTGTTACTGTTTTGGCATATTGAATACACCATGGGTAGCTTACCAGGCTGTATTAACTTATAAGACGTAATATTAAACATAACAAACATTATTCAAGACGCTGAATGAACGGTTTGAGGCTATTCGTATTCCTGAAGCAACCAGGTGCCATTGGGCTACTCTGACATGTGATAGGGTCAAATGGAAATGTTACTGGCGCCCACTCGAGCAAATTGATGAATCACTTGACACAGGATGTGAAGTGATCAAGTGATCAAGTGAACAAACATTATAAAATAATTCTTACTAAATAAGAATTAGCTATTCGAATGAGGCTGCATCCAGAATTTTATTTTTTATGGAATTTTCTCATTGAATAAATTATTTTATAGTCTTTGAGTATCAATATCTGTACTGGTTTATGCTTTTATCAATAGTCTGCATTTTGCTGCCCTAAATATGGCTCTGGAGGGTATTATGCTGACTGAAGTTAGTGAGAGGAAAGTAGACAGACATAGAATGATGTCTTTCGTATGTGGGATACAAGAAACATAATATTGGAATAAAATGTGCCTAAAGGCAACAGAAACAAAGAACACGAGACTGTTCTTCATTAGTAAACATGCCTATTGGAGTAGGGGTGAGGTGGAAGGATATGACTGGGAAGGGAACAGTACAACAATAGAGGAAGTAAGTGTTCAATGGGAGGAAGAAAGTGTCTGAACGTTACCAAAGTGTTATTCATGAAGCCCCACAGGCAACAATACTATAATCCATAGTGTCAAAAGTTACAAAAATAATTCCTTTATAAGCGACTTTCATGACTTCTATTTTCCTAACAACTGTATAAAACCTTTACCTAACATTACTTGTATCACTTGTCTTCCTATTATTCATTGATTTGCTGGATTGGGCACCAGTAACATCTTCATATGTCCCTGTTGCGTGCTGGTGTAGCCCAAGGGCATCTGCTTGCTCCAGGAACATGAAGAGCCTCAAATCATTCATTCAGGTCATGGGAATGAGGTCTATAATTGTTACTGATCATATCAAATATGACACGGGTAGCTTGCCAGGCTCTGCCATGCAGTTGGTATACTCTCGGTAGTAGGCTCTCAGTTTGTGCATTACCTAAAATAAACTGTACAATTATGTCACCTCTCCAAAGTATTCCATTACTGAGTGAAAGGAGAGCAATAGACCTAGAATTACTGAATTCATTTGTGGGATATAAAAAAGCATAGTATGAGACTAACACCCAAGAACAGTAGAAACACAGCTAGGAGATTTGATGCACACTTGGAAGCCTGCCTCAAGTGCTGGGGAGAGGGCAGTTGGGATAGAGAAGGAAACATTATGGCAATGATGGTTGGTAGGATTGCTCTCTTTGGGAGATGTGTGCTGTGAGTGGGTAAAGAATGATGTCCTCTCAGTGTCTGTATTGCAAACTATACAGACCAACAGTAGATCGTATGTATAGTAGATGCCCAAAAAGTGAGAGAGAGAGAAAGAGAAAGAGAGAGAGAGGGAGAGAGAGAGGGAAAAAAGAAGAAAAGTGCATGTCATAGAGGCAAGGCTGCGGCTGGGAGTGTGGTGGGAGGGAAACTTGGGACACTGGTGGTAGGAAATTTACACTAGTTGGAGGGATGGGTGTTGGAACATTGTGTGACTGCTATCTGATCATGAAGGCTTTCAAACTGTGTATCTCACAGTGATTCAATAATAATTTTCTGAAAAGATACAAAAAAAATCATGCCACTACTAGAGGCAGATGGTGGGTGTAAGGAAATGGGGGTTTGGTGGAAGGAAGCGGATACTGGTGAAGGGATTGGTGTAGAAACATTGTAGT
Organism: Cryptotis parvus; assembly: GCA_021461705.1. Lineage (NCBI taxonomy): Eukaryota > Metazoa > Chordata > Mammalia > Eulipotyphla > Soricidae > Cryptotis > Cryptotis parvus. The sequence continues at coordinate 127,090 of JAJIBD010000836.1, forward strand.
TCCAAAACTCAATCATGAATAATCTTGTAATTCAGGGTGACAATAAAAAATAACAAACATAATATGATCATAATATGTTCACCATATTTACAATAAAAACTGATACATTATACACATGTAAGTATCCAAAAATTTATGGTTGGATTGAATTTTGTTAACTTTTTGTTTTCTACTTTTCTGTGTTGTAAATTTAAACTAATGCTTTGATTAAAAAACAACAAAAGAAAATGTAAGTAGTTTGAAATTTGTAGATGTACTATTTGGCATACCTAAGGGAGTTACTGTTTATTTAGTTTTAGGAGATGATTCCTATTTTGAGTGTATCTGAGAAGTCTTCAATTTGAAATAAATTGTAGATTTTTAAGAAATACACACCTAGGAAAGATCTTAAGAAATTGATAAAAGACCTGAAGATGCCTCAAAGATACTTGTGGAAATTCTGTTTGAATGTTTTCTGAATTACATATTAGGTATAAGTTAAAAAATTTTGAACTCTGTATAGCACTCTCACCATACTGATGTTTTCAGTGATTTTACTTTTTGACTTATTTAAAACTGGAAATTTTACTGTTTTATTTTCACTAAATTATTAAATATAAAATTATGGTCAGCGTCTTTAAAAAGTTAAATAAACAAATCTTTAATATTAGTGCAGTTTTAACTATCAAATAACATTCCTCTTGTTCTATTCATGCTTAGAGATTTTCTCTCTGCAAAGCAATTAGCCCAAGGAATATGTACAGTTTGTGTTCTCTTTTTTATTTTGATTTTTGTGTTCAAAACCCTAGAATTATAGGCATGATCAAATATTTGATTATATTGGCTCATATGGTTTTAACTATAGTAACATGATCTTTCAGAGGTCGGGAAAATACAAATTTTTATTACTGGTTTTGGCATATTGAATACGCATCGGACAGCTTGCCAGGCTCTGCCATGTGAATGGTATATTCTCGGTAGCTTGCAGGGTTCTCTGAGAGAGGTGTGGAAGTAAATCGTGCGGCCGCCAGAGTGGCTGCTCGCAACAGGGAGAGCTGGTATCTGCTCTGCTTGGGGTATCTGCATCTAAGGGTTATGGAAAGGGATAGGGTCAAATGGAAATGTTACTGGTGCCCGCTCGAGGAAATTGATGAACAACAGGATGTCTAGTGATCTAGTGATCTAGTGATCTAGTGAACATGATCTAGGACTATTATTGGATAATAGGTATATATTCTTAATGTCTTGTGAGATTCTTTGAATACAAATGTCTAAGATATTAATAGCTGCTGAAACTTGATAACTTGTTTATAAAGCTACAATTGTCAATATCTCATTTAAATTACATTCCATCATCTAAATAATAATTGATAATTATATTTGAGTGTTTTATAAAATATAAGCCAGAATGATGCTAAGATTTCACTCATATGCCAGCTTAGTTGACATTAACTTAGTAGACATTAACTCAATATTTTTCATTGAGACTTTATTTCCATAAATTCAATTTCATAAACTGGGTTTTGTAAAAGAATCATAATGCTATAATTATTATCGATGGTAATACTGTTAATGTGAAAATTTGCATTGCTGAGAAATTAATGTTTTTGTCACAAAAAGAATTATGGGACTGAGCTCAACTTAGAAAATTGGATTATTTTATCCCTTTATTCATTGTAGTTCAAGCCCAGACCATTGCTTTAGACAGAGGCAGACTTCTCAAATGGATAATGTCATTAGGACTTCTTGCCCTCCTGATCTGGAGCAGAAGCTAGTGGTGACACAGAGTTCTGGCTTTGTGTCTTGCTGAGTGGGGTGAGTTGGAGGAGGCAACAAAAGCTGTTAAATTTAACATTCTTAGTTTAGTTTTCATCTGGAATAGGAGTAGTGAAAAGTAAGAGGCCAGAATGAGGAAAAGCTCATTGAACTTTTCACCTGACCGCCAGAGCCTTGAGCTCTGTCATGCTTCCATGATGCTCAGGGCCGCTAGCTCTGATGCTCAGTGAATAACAAGAGATATCAAAATGTGTAAACAGTTAGTACATAACATAATAGTACTAACACCACCAGTAAAACACATATGTTATAAAAAATAGAACTTTATCCATGAGGAATAGTTGTTTATATAAAGTCTGCATTCCCTTTTCAAGCATATAGTAGATATTCAATAAAAATAATTCAGCATATAGTAATTTCTCTTACTATAGCCAAGTTAACTCATGTCTGCCACTTTTATTCCATTTTAGGTTTACTCTAAATTATAATGTCTCTCTCTCACTACAGTCAGCCACCAACTAGAGTTAGTCACTTTTCACAGACAGCTGTTTCAGTTCTCTATTGCTGTCGTTAAAATTTACCACAGATTTACCTCAAAACACCATCCCTTATTTCCCACATACTTCTGTAGGTCAGATATACCTACAGGTGTAGTGGGGCTCAGCTGGGTTCTTTGCTTCAAATTTAAAGTGAATGGGCAGGAGAGATAGCTCCAGGGGCTGGAAGTCCTTTCTTTCCATGCACTTGCATGAGCTCTGAGCTTTATTCCTAGCATCAGCCACATGGTTCTTAGAGCACTGCCACTGGGAGTGACCCCTCAGCACTGAGTCAGTTGTAGTCCTTGAACACACCAGATAACAAGATGTGGCTCTTAAGCAAACAAATTTAGAAGGCTGATATTAAGGTGTTAGGCAGTTATATTCTTTTCTGAGGATGGATCCACCTCTAAGTCTATACTTTTACTTAGCCAAATTTTGTTTCTGGAACGGTAGAGGTCATTGTTGCTTGCTGGCTTTTACTCTAAGATCAGCATTTGCTTTTGGGATCAAGTTTATTCTTCTACATGTGTCTCTTCCCCGTCATACTCAGTTTCTATGAGTCAAGTCCCTCTTAGAGTTAAATCTTTCTGACTCTAGCCATAGAAACTTCTAATTTTAAGAACTTGTATGATTAGATGTATCACCTGGGTAATCCAGGAAAACATTTCTATTTAAAATTTGGCAATCTCAAACCTATGGGCAAAATCCTCTTTGCTGTCTATCATATGCAGACTCTGTGGATTGGAATGTGGATGTCTTTTGAGTATATATCTGCTTGCTACAATAGCAATGAAAGCAATGTAAACACAAAAAACCTGCCTAGTTTTTCTTGAGTCACTTTTACTAACTATTTGTTATACCTTAGTCATTGTTCAATGTGTGTGGAATCTTTATGGAAGATTTTTTTGAAATCTTTTTTATTATGGAATCTTTTTTTTGAGCTTTTTTGATGGTGCTCTCTCTCTCTCTCTCTCTCTCTCTCTCTCTCTCTCGATGGATGAGGGAGTCAGTGCTCAGGACGAGTCTTGGCTCTGTGCCCAGGGTTCACTGATGATGAAACTCAGGAGACCATATGTGGTGCCGACTGTTAAAGGTGTCCAGGATCAAACTGTAGTTGGTTCTGGTTCTGTGCAATGAAAGCACCTTAACCCCTGTACTGTCTCCCCAGTCGCTTCTCCTTGGTATAATTTCATGTTTTTCTCAATTGTTAGTAATTTTTCTATTAAATATGTCCTTCATCTTTTCATTTTGTAGTGTTTGCATGTAACTCAAATGACTTTGAATGCTAGCATGATTTTTTTTTCACGTATAAGTTAATATTGGACCCCTGACTGAATCCAACATTGCTCCAAGGGTTCGCTCACAAGGTTTGCTTGTGCGGGGGGAGGACCATGCTGGCTGGACTTGGAGCGGAGATTTGAGCTCTGCCCTTTTCTCCACCTCCATGCCAGCTTCCCTGGAAGATAGGCCCACCCATGCCAGACACACAGCTCCTTTGGTGCCCGGCCTGATATCATTTTAGGATGAGGCCCTTCCCAGGATCTTTCACATTTATACACTGTATACAGTCTAGACAGGTTCTAACTGATGCCCGTCATCCCAGGGAGCCCTGTGGGAAGCCAGAGCAACCCACATATCATGCAGTTAGTCATTCTCAACATTCAGACTCCATAGTTCCTTAGGCTCCATTCAAGCGAAAACCTGATCTTTCCCCTATCAGTTTCATCAGTAAATGCTTGAGATGAGAGCTTTCTATGATAGTATATCACCTACATGGCAGAGCCTGGCACGCTACCGTGTTTTATTTGTTATGCCAAAAACTAGTAACTATTATGGACCTTAGTTCCATGACCTAAAGAATGGTTTGAGGCTCTTCCTGTCCCTGGAGCAAGTAGATGCCCTTGAGCTACACTTCCTTATGACAGGATGTATGGAGATGTTACTGGTGCCCCCTCAAGGAGATTGATGTACAATGCAAAGACAGTGATACAGTGATACAGTGATCACTTAATTATATTGTATGTTTCACCTTAGGATATCAATGCGTATTTGATTTACATCAAATATAGATATGCACTAAAGGCTTAGGACAGAATTCTGTAATAAAAGGAATACCATCATATTAACTCTCTAAAATCTGGAAATTTTTGAGTTCTTTAACGATATGTCTCAATTTTTAATCTGTTTAATTTCCTGCTTTCCTCTAGGCCAAATAATTCTGACTTTTCTCTCTTTATAGTGCTGTCATTAAAAAAAAATTAAAGAGCATCACATTGACTTCATTTTATTTAAAGCACTTATGAAAATTGCCCACCCATTGTGCTAATAATGCTCATTACTTTTGAGGACTGATGCTACAGATTCAACCAGAGATATACAGATTCCAGGAAAGTATCATCAAAGTTAAAGATAAGCAAAATGTGCATTTACCATGGATGTAGGAGAACTTTTTCTTTTTGGGATAAGCTTGGTTTTTTGTTCTGGGCATTGTTCCAGAATTAGAATTTATAGTGTTGATAACACATGCATTGGAAAGTTGGGAGATTATGCTAATTATCGTGGATTCCCATTAGATACCTTGGACTTCTCCTGTTTCTGCTACAAATTGTAATGGGAAAATTTACTGTGTATATATATCAGCCTTGATCATTTACTAATTTAATTCAGGATTTAAAAATATCTCTTTTTCTTGCTTATTTTGTCTTGAATTTAGCTGCTGTTAACACTTCAACTAGTTAATTTCTTCTGATTTTTTTAAAGACTAAAAGACATATTTAAAAATAAACCCATGGCTGACTTTTTAAATTGTTAATTTGCAGTCAAATCATCACATTATTTTCTGGCATTGTTATGTAATTAACTAAATCAGAGTTCTCAGGGGAGATGGCTCATGCTTGGCATGCTGGAGTCAAGGGTTCTATTCCTGGCCCTAAGTAGCTAAGAGCACTTGAATATCTCATAAGGTGGAGGTGTGAGTCTGTGGATGTAGCTCTTAGAATAATTGCATGATGTTTAAAAAATTCCCTGCCCTGTGCTTTTCCCTCTGGAGTTTCATCAGATATACTTCAGGTGAGTTATATTAGCAGTAAGCCTCAGGCCTTTTATATTTCTGTCAGGAGCTATTAGAATCTGGCCCCCAAATATTACATGGGTTCCCTGAGGTGTATGCGAAGAGGATGAAAATGGGCGGTAAACTTATAGTTGCTGTTTATAGTTCTTTATGATTCTTATTATTTGCTTCTGGTTCTCATTGTAATGCACTGTGCTCCCCCACCCCTTACTAAGGTGTAGTTGCTGCTATTACTGTTGCTCATATGCGCTCACTGATTTCAGGATCGGATAACCATCATACCTGTAACTTACATATCTAAATGAAAATCTAACTGCTGTTACAAATGATTTTCTAAAATATGACTACTTTAGCTTTATAAAATTTTATAGACAGCATGTCAAATTTTATTTTAGTTTTTGGCTTTCCATTTCATGATTTATTTTTTATTTCTATAGGAGGAAAAGTGAAGAAATAAATCTTCCTACTTGTCCAGCATATGCCACTTCTTTTGGGTGTAGAATGTATATGTGAAAATTTGTTCTATTCTCCTCTGGGTAACAAATCTTATTATAGTATTTCAGAGTTCTTTGAATTGAAATTGTATAATTTCTTTAAAACATTTTTACTTAAAATTTGTAATTTTACTACCTAGTGATAAAGGTAACACAACTCTATCTTTTAAGTTGCAAAATATGTGCTTGAGGGTGGGTAAACATTTCAGTTTGGTATACTATAATTTTGATGTATTTTTGGTTTAACAAATAATTTTTATGTGGCTTTACTGTACTTGTTATCATATTCTTCCTCAGGGTTTGAGGAAAGGAATACTCTTTAGTAGCAGCTTTTAAAGTTTGGTCTGAGGATCATTAGAGATCCCCAAAGTTTTTCAGGAGTTTACAAAGTTCTCTGTTTTCCAATTTGAATGTATATTAGATCAAATTGCTTTTATAAACATAAACCGAAATATATCTTAATAAGCTTAAGTTAGCTTTTATTAAGCTATAATAAAAACATTTATAAAAATGTAAAAATCACCAGTTGTCTCTGATTTTTTTAGAAAATATATTTTAATAATGTCTAATTATTTTTAGCATATTTTTAATAGAATGAAAAACAAAGATAAATATAGATTGAACAATATTTACATGCAAAATTCATACTTTATAAGTGCTCACAGAATTTCTGAGAACACAATTTTGAGATCTGCTTGCATTTCCTTGAACTCTGAGTTACAGCATCTGAGGACGGGTAATATTTTCTAGTCATCCTCCTCCTCACCATCCTCCTGCTACTCGTCATCCTTCTCTTCTTCTTCCTCCTCTACACCATTGTTTTAGATAGTGATAGTTTCAGGTGGGAAGAGCGCAGCAGAATCATCACTAATTTCAGAATGTCTGAACTTAGTGAAGTAAATAATGAGTAAAGGGAAGAAAACCATGAGCTGTTTCAAAAGCAGTGTTCAGTTTTACCATGTCCTGACACATCTTTAGATTTCTTTGTTTATTATCTTTCTACTTCATTCTTATAATAATGACTGTGATTAAATTATACCTTTTTGGATAATCTCCCTGTGTCAAATACCTGCTAATCAAGTCTGTGAAATACTGCTCACTAAGGAATATATTTTTTTTTCTCTTTTGGGTAGTACCCGGTGATACTCAGGGGTTATTCCTGGCTCTACACTCAGGAATTACTTCTCAGGGGACTGTATGGAATGCTGGGGATCGAACCTGGGTTGGCCACGTTCAAGGCAATGTCCTCACTGCTGTACCATCACTCCAGCCTCTATAATATTAACGGGTTTCAGATATTAGGAGGTGCATATCTTTGGGGTGGCCATTACCTGCAGCATGAAGTGTATGTTTATGTGCATATACATACAAACCTTTCATTTTTAGTTTATCACAACTGCCTAAGTTGTTCCTCAAAGTTTCCCTTCCGTTCATTGTATGAGAAAATGGACAACCTCCTTCAAATTACAGATATTGTTTACTTCAGTACTTTTACTTCTACATTTATTCATGAAAGACTATTTTCCTTTAGGTAGGTAATGTTCATCTTTTCATTTGTATATTACCCTTTTATATCATCATCTTACTTAAATTAAAGCACATTAGTCAAATGCTGTCTCATATTTTGGCTAAGAGTATTTGCTCAGATTTGTTCCCACTGACATAGCTATGTGCTATTTTTTTGCAACTTTTTCTGCTAATTAAATTTTACTAGTTAGAAACATGTAGCATCACTTAAAAATTGAAAGAATATCTACATATAAATAAAACTAATCTCAATATTAATCTAAAATTTACCAGAAAGATACTTTTGTGTATATTATTCTTTGTTAGCATATCCTTTGTGATTAAGATTGTATGCATAGTATTTGACCAATTATGTTTATATATAATTACAACAATAACATGATTATCCATTGTTTTATTCACTAGAAAGTCATTATTTGATTTGATTTGAGCACTGTCTGTATTCTTTCAATCCTGGGTTCTTGCCATAGCACGTTATCCAATTTTCTAATTTTCCTTTCTTTATTGTGATTTGAGCTCAATCCATAGACAGTCCTGCAGCCACTCTTATATTTTCAAATTGTACTTTGAGGATAATTTATATACTTATATGTATGGATTTGTTCCTCACTTCATATTGTGATGCCATTTATGATCTGATCCCTATATACCTGCCTCTCTAGATTAGTCGTCCAGTACTGTATCCTGCATAAACTTTACACGATTTGAAATTCTTCATATATTCCTTACTTGTATTGGATGAGACTAATACTGAGATCCTGGCTGTAGAATCCTTATAACCCTTTCTTGATGACTGGTAACAATGATTAGCAGTTGGAAAAACTCATGATTTTTGCCAAATAACTTAAGTGGCTTTCAGTGAATTTTGCATTTTTTTGTCATTTCTCTAAGTAGTTGTTCAGAAGTATGTCAATTTTGAAAAAATTTTAATGCCAGTATTCATGGACGTGGATTGATTATGTTTTCATGGCATGAAAAAAATGCATAGTTAGTGGTGTTCATTGTCTACTACCATAGAATTTAGTGATTATAAGGATGGGTTTCAAAGCCTACATATTAAAGCAATCAGCAACCTGAAAGTTACAAAATTTAGACAATGAATTTCTGATAAATTTAATTATAGCATTTTTGATTCATGTGATCAAAAGTCTACCAACATGATCTCTTCAAGTATGGTTTGACTTATGCTTCTATGCATTTATTTGTGATTATCTTCTTTCCTGTGTCGTTTATTTTTGTTTTGTATTTTCTTTACTACTGCTTTTCACAGGATCTAGACTACTGCTTTCCAAACATTCTAGATCCAGCTCACACTGTCTACACACCTGATCTTGTCCAGAGTGGATTATGTGCTTCCCTTTCTATAGAACAGAAGCTTTAGGACTAATGTCCTTTGGAACAATTTAATTTTCTTTTTGCAATCTCTGCTGTTAAAGAAATATCATATACAAGTTTGAGAAGTGTGAGATGTATATGGGAGAGAGAAAGAGAGCAAGTGGATGCAAGCGGAGAGCAGAAGCTGGCCAGCGAGCAGGCTAGTGTTTGGTCATTTCAGCAGCAACCAAGAGGAAAGGCTGCTATGGTCTCTACATTTCTCCTCCAGGTGTTGCAGGTGTGTCTTTGGTGCCCAGCTGTGTTGACAGGTGGCAGACAGGAGACAGGCTTGTCTACATCCAAGGTTTGCCCTGTGGGCCCTAGATGGTGATGGTATGATATAGAAAGAGACCGCCCCTTCCTCGGGATGAACCCTGAGCCATTGCAGAGTCCGGCAAGCTACCCATGGTATATTTGATATTAACAACAATGGGCCTCATTCCCAATGAATAGAGACGTTACTGGCGCCTGCTCAAGCAAATTGATGAACAACAGGAAGACAAGTGACAAGTGAGATCAGTGCTCATTGATTAAGTAGTTCTTTAAGGCAGTGGGCTTTGGACTGGCCTACCCCACTCTGGGTACCCTCCTGTCTCAGCCATGCATGGCTGTCCAAAGGCTGCTGGTTGAGCTCTTTTGGAAATTATGACTTTCTGGAGCAAGGCCATTAGATGAGCTTACAGGCTGCCAAGGTGGTTTGTGGGCATGACTGTCTTCTATTTCTTTTAGCTGTTAAAAGGTATTTCAAAATAGTATAGACATTTTAGCTACTTCAATAAGTTTATTCCAAAGTATTTTATCTCTTTTATTCTGCTTTGTTTTGTTATGTTTTGGGCCACCCCCCAGGACCGTTCAGTGGCTACTCCTGGCTTCTGTGTTCTGGTGTCACCCTTAGCAGTACATGGGGACTGTATAGTGCTGGGCATGAACCAGGTTGCCTGCATTAAAAGCATGTACAGTCCTTTAAGAGTTCTCTGAAGTCCTATTTTATCTTTTTTAAATATCATTGTAAATCCATTCTAAATTATATTTAAGACTGAGTGATTAATTTCTTTTTCCTTGAACTCACTCTGTGCAAATAAATAAATGAAATGCAACAGATTTATGTGTATTAATTTTGTATACTGCCACTTGTTAGAGCTCCACCCAAGAGAAAAGCAGTTCTCTCCCCCATTGTGTGCAGCCACTTTGCGGCCACATGGTTTATCAGTAAATGCACAAACTGAGAGCCTTCCAGCTTCTGAAAGTATCCCACCAGCACAGCAGAGCCTGGCAAGCTATCCGTGTCATATTTGAGACTTGAGACGCCAAACAGTAACAATTACAGACCGCATTACAATTAATGGTCCAAGGCTCTTCGTGTCCCTGGAGCGAGCAGATGCCCTTGGGCTACACTAGCATGTGACAGGGATGTACAGAGATTTTACTGGTGCCCGCTTGAGCAGATCAGTGAATAATGGGAAAACAAGTGATACAAGTGAAATATAATGTATTGTAAAGCTACATGGAAGGAAAGATTTCAGATCAAGTCCATAGTGGCATATATATATATATATATATATATATATATATATATGTATATATATACATATATATATCATAACTGCACTTCCAACAGATACAGTTTAAAAAAAACACACTGAGGGTCTACTGAGGAATATTGTTCTTTGGGAGAGCATATGGTTCACATATTTGAAGCCCTGGGTTTAATTCCTGTGCTTACAAATATAAGATACCGTCATTTCCCCAGCAGGGCCTCTTTGAACACCTGTTTGTCTCAGAAGATTGAGTGTCAAGTGATGTGATAAGTCAAAGGGCTTATCCTACTTGCAAGCTAACAAGTTACCCTGCCACTTACGATTACCATTACAAATGTTTAGTAGCAACATTTAAGATGCTCAACTCAGAAAAAGGATTTTACTGCTTGCAACAATACCAATAACAGGAGTATCAGCATTTGTTCCATTTCCTTCAGCCTTCATTCTCACAGGACAATTCAAAGAAGGCCACATAACACCTGCACACACAATGGATTACAGTATAGAAAATAGACAGCTCAGTTAAAATCATACAAACTGAATCTTTTATAAAGTCCTCCAAGCAGATGGAACTGACCTTTGCCTTGTACAGGGCCATTTTCTTTATTACACAGAGTAAATAAAACTGCCCTTTTCTCCAAAGAGAGTTAGTATCTCTCATTTAAGATAATTTTCTAGGCAAAAAATTCTTTAAAAAGACTATAAAAATAATGCTACTTGTATGATATTTACAAATGGGAGGAACCTGTGGAGTGCAGTCTACCAATAAATGCAACCCTTATTTCCTTTCCACCTTTAATCTTGAATAATTCACCCATGAGTTTTCCATTCATTGGTCGCTCTAATCTGGTAAAAAGAAATTGCATCATATCTCTTTGTCTTATACTGTGTTTAAGATCACTATTAGCAGGATACAAAGTGTCATAATGAGATCAACTTTATCTTCTAAGGATTCAAACATCACCAGGGTCTTCAACCTATCTAATTGAATAAACAGATTCAATCTAAGAAACCTAGTGGTTTTCTCCTTACGTTTGTTTTGTACTTTCCATTTGTCTTAAAGTATTCCATTGGTGATTGTATATCCTTTATCTAGACTCAAAGGAATAAGTCATTGTTACTTCTAGCATCCATAACAGCCTTAAATAGTTAAGCTAACACTGATAAGAATGCCTTCTAGCACCTCGTTTAGTGTCGTTATTCACTTTACCTAATTAGGGGAAATTTCATATCACCTTTTCTGACTAAATATCTTCTGTTGCAGGGAAAATGTGTACATCATGTGCATAATTAAAGTACAATAGTCCCAAGAACTTTATTTCATACCCATTTGAGCAGTTGTCTCAAATCTATATGTTCAGTAGTGTCATTGTTGTAAGCCCTCATTTTATTAATACTTTTGTGGGGTTCCATCTTTAGCAGATAAGTACTTTTGTGATTTATCTTTTGTCCATCTTGTCCACTTTATATTTTCCTAGACTTCTCACATATACATTCTTCAATGTCTTTATTGTTACATTGCTCTCTTGCCACATAGTCCTTGCTACAACAGAGCTCTCAATGTAAAATATCAAATTCAGCCTAATTAATTTCCACTGAACCATTATTGTTTTTATTCTGTCTTTTCCTCATTATCCTGTTGTACAACATTTTGATTATTTGAGGCTTTAGGTACTGTTAAATAAAACATAAATATTTCATTTTATACCTACCAGTTTTATTTTGTAACCGTGTATTCATTAATACACTGTGTATGTGTCAAGCTCTTGGATGGACATCCCTCATGCTTTTGGTCTGGCTCACCACAGTTGGGTACAGTTTAGCCAGTAGTATGATACCATGCAAAATACAGGTTGGTGCAGTTAAGCAATGGAGCAGTGAATAAGGGAGACCAAAAAGACTTGAAGGACAAGAGAAAACATCTGAGGCTAAGCTTCATAGCATTTGGGTTCTTAAAATCAGCAGCTGTTAACAAAATAGGAAGGAGAAAATTTATCAAGACTAATTTAGTCATGACTACTTACTTCAGGTTGCTTTGAAGACATATGAGAGAAGTCCTCCAAAGAGCCATGGTAAAGGAAATGTGTGTCAGATGATTCAGTTACTAATTTGATTCCTCCAGGATTTCAAGTCAGGAAAGTTTTCAGTGATGATTTTGGATATGCTCACTCAATTAAAGAATAGCCATCTTTTAATATCAGAGTGCCATATCAGAGTTTACTGAAACTACTTTTGACTTCATTTACATTTCATTTTAAAAATTACGGCTATTCATCAAGCTCTTGAAATATGTTCTTTTCAGTTGTTTTCACTTGACTATAGACTTCTCAAAGTCATGTACTTATTTCTTTCTGTACAAGTTACTAATACACTGCAGCTGGAATATATTTAGTGGTAGCACCATTAATGTTCATTTTGTAAACTCTGGAGGAAACTCTTTTCAGCAAAGCTCTTCCTTTTCTTGCTGCATGAGTACAAAATTTTACAGACTACACTATACCTTTACTTCCTCATAGAGATAAGGAACAGGGGCTCTTGTCAGAACTACATGAGATAAAACATAAATAGCACCTAGTGCTTTTATTATATTTCATGCTTAATATATACTAGCTTTTATTTTTAGGTGAATATAACATCAAATATTTCTATGCATTTTGTTAAAACTTTGGATGTCTTGAAATAGTTGGAGCAAGGGCTGGGAGATGGCTATGTGCATTTGCACAGGGGTCCTGGATTCATTCTCTGGCAGTGCATGGTACCCTGAGCACCACTAGGTGTGCTCACTTCAAGAACCCATTGACATCGTAATGACATTGGTACAGGCAATCACATTTCATGAGGCTCATCTGGATTGTCTGCTTGTGGTTCTGAGTTCTAGAGCTTCATTGAATTCCATCTGCTCTTTTCCATCCAGCTGACCAAGGGTGGGGGTGAGGCGTAAGAGAAATCGAGAAATTGTAGGACGTTTCAGAGGTGGAGTCTAGCAGTAGTGTAAACATCTTTTACACATGGTCTAATTTGGTCACACAATTATATAATTATATGAGCAAGAATAGCATAAAATGTCCATGTTAACGTGTGACAAGATGGCATGATTTATCATTGTATTTTTTATTGAAACATCTTCAGTACTTACCAAATATCATGACTTTCTTGGAATATTAAATTTATACTTCATTTAATCCAGCTTTTTATTGTTATTTTTGTTCTATGCATTTTTACAGATTACTTGGTATGGTCAGATCCTGCCCATGCAAACATTCCATTGAACAGCTGGATGAACCGTAGGAAGAATGATAAAAACTAGAGACTCCTTCCAAATAGTGACCAACAATTGATGCTATTTTACAATTTAGAAACTGTAGTAACTACAGAGATTCTTTTAATTATTTCAATTCTCATATTTTTGTGTTTTGCTTACTTCTGTCATTTTCTCTTTGCATTCATTAAACATCCAAACATGGTGCCACAAAATCAATCTCTATGAATTTACAGAGCTGGTTGGTGTCAGTTCATGCTACCATTTTCACTTATTGCGCTTGGTAGGACTCTGTGCATCTTCTCTACAATTTGCTGTGTCCCTGCTACGCTGGGGGTGATTCTATGTAGTTAACTTTCCTGGGAGTTTCTGAGGGATTAGGCTGGATTTCTCTTTTTCTTCCCAGCCCAGAATCTCCCAGTGATGGGAATATAATTATAAGCAGTGTGAAATTTGATGAATAGAGCTGTCATTCACGCAGTTGCATGGTCAAGGAGAAGTGAAGTCAAGCCAAGATATGATAGAGGCCTGGTGTGGACCTGTGAGGATGTGGCTGGGAGGGGAGAGTAGTTCATATCTGGTTCCAAAAAATGGCCCAAGAGATGTCATCTGAGAGATCAGTTTCACCTGAAAGGGTAGGGGGAGGAAGCAGTTTCCGGAGATGTGGAGCTGAGCAAGTTGATTTGGTGAAGGTGTGGTGTGGAAGCTTAAGATGCCTTTTATGATAGCTATTGATTTCTAATTAATCTCTCCAATTTTAGGATTAATAATCTTCAGCATATTCCTGTTTGACTTGAAGTTCTAATTAATCTAAGCTTCTTTCATGTTATATATATATATCTGCTATGAATATTATAGATGCTTATCATTTAATAGCTACTTCTCAAGAGATTTATGTTCATAGGTAGAGTCACTTAATTCTTATACAAAGGCAATGAGTTATGATGGTTCAGCTTGCTTTTGACATCATTTTTGAGTCATTTTCTATTATCTCATTCTTAATTCATTTGATGAAGAGGGTTTAGAATTCACCAAAGTTGGGAGCAAAAGTGGCTAAATGTCTTTCTTACTGCTTTTAAACCTGAGGGATTACTGGATGCATTGATATCTGTTAAGCTCAGGGTAATTCAATGACTTGTATACTCCAAATCTTAAGAATATATAAAACAACTAGGGCAGTAGCACTTGAGTAGAACAGAAAAGTAATAGCATTAGTCTATCATAGTAGAGATAAAACTCTACTGTACCTGATATAGTATAGTGCCTGATACTATATAACTATGTTATATAGTATAACTATTATAACTGCTATAATAGTTTCTCTATTAATATAATTAATAGAAGAGAGTTAGATGTTGGTAATGAGGTTTGTATTGCCCCTTTTGGGGTACAGATATATAAACAATACACCTTACTGTTAAACTTCTGAGAGAAGCATGAGCGTTGGTTGCAAGATAATGGTTCCTCATCCTTAATTTTAGAGAACTTGAAATTAGTGAAATTTGTAACTTGTCTGGTGAGTGTCTTGTGTTAATATAAGCAGAGATATGTACAGATTTATGATATAAGGCTGGATAATTTGTACAGAGAGCACAGTACTTGTTTGGTATGCAGCTGACTCTGGTTTCATCTCTATGATCCAGGTTTTTTTTTTTTAAACCATACATCCTTTTGATTAAGTCATAAAGAGGTACAAATTAAAAGCAAAAATTACAGGGTAAGACTTAACATAACTACTAGAGCATCAAAGGAAGGAAAATGGGAGTAGGCGCAGGGCAATATGAATTAATGAACATGGAAAGGACAGGATGTAGAACAGTGAGCATGTGCTAAGATACTAGGGAGAGGATCTGGTGAAAATTTTGATCTTAGACAAGCGCCTACATAAAGAAATAATGGGCAAGATTTCTAAACCCAACTGTGTGCTTAAGAGTCATCTTCGCCATTGGCGCTGTCTCTGTCATCCTCTCCTTCCTCAGCCTCTTTTCATCATCCTGATCAACTCCAGCTGGTCTTCCCCCCGATCTTCATTCTCACATCACGAGTAGGTCCCCCTCCTCAGCAGAGTCATCTGCACCCCCCCCAGACTCCATCTTCACATTATCTCATCTTTCTTCTGGGAGCTGCTGCTCTGCTCTTCTTCGATTATATGATCCAGGTTTTATCTCCACCACAGAATTTGAACTCTAAGCACTGCCAGAAGTGATGCCTTTGCACAGAGGAAGGAGTAAGCCATGAGTACTGCTCTATGTGGCCCCAAACCATAGACAAAGATTCATGATATAAGAATGAAAGTCTTATATGATTGAACATATCTGAATGTATCTTCTATAATGCTGTTCGCCAAACTCCTGGAAAATGATTAAAGTTGTTGCACCAATATTATAACCTTTCTCTCTATGGTATCCAAGTGACTATTTACTAGCTGTGTTTAGTGACCACATACAGGAAGTGCTGCCCTTAAGTTTGTGTGTAACTAAAATAATCTTAAAGAGAGTTTTGTCAGAATGTCATGGCATGGCATGTAATATGCCACATATACTGCATGTGGGACCTTAGAAAGAAAGGAACCTGAGGATTAGATTTCAGAAAAGATAGCAACGTTGTTTTTCTTTTCTCTTGTTTTTCCTTAATTGTTGTATTTTGTGTTTTGTGTGCGGTTTGAAGCTCTATGCACATTTTTTATTGACTTCCTAACTAAGGAAATAGAACAAACCTTGGAGGCATAATATGCTAAGTGAACGAGCTGCAGGGAGCACATTACACCAAGGCTCTTCATACACAGGGCTCTCGCTGCCAATTTTCTATCAAGTGCAGCTTAGGAAGCTAGTTATGGTCTATCAAGCCCCAAATAATCTAGGCCTTGCTCACCTAGGAAATTAGCTTCTTTTTAAAGGCCGTCATCACCATTAATCATGACCCATCATTCTTAAGTCATTTATGTGCAGGTTCTGCAAATATTATTCCACAGACCTCAACAACATGCTCCCCTTGTTTATAATAAGAGAATTCAGAGTGGAGGTTTGTTGTTGAACAAATTTTGATTGGCATTCAAATTTATTTTATTCTTTGCTGTGAGATGTTGCTCAATGTAACCAGTGTTACTGTTTATTATAAGGATAAGCAACAGCTATCAGTCCAGTATTGTTAAGTTTAAATCAATATTGTTGTATTTACTACTCCCTACCATATCCTGCAGGTTATATTCTCTTCCCCATTTTGTAGGTGAGCAAATAAATAATAACCCCCATGAAATTAACTTGTATATTTTTGCCCTGGAAAATGAATATAATAGTATTTTCTTAATTAGAGTGTGATAAGAATGAAATTGTTAACAGTGAATTCTCCTGTGCCAGCGAATTTTCCTGCACTGGTGGGGTCTTGAGAATTCTCTGAAAGATTTGCATATAAAGCTCAGTAGATTAAAGACTAAAGTTTATTGTACAGATAAAGCATATGGGTCTGGGTCCTTCCCCAGATATCTAGCAACTCCACTTTACTCGTGAATCACGTCATCTGTCCTATGTCTGTTGTTGCCTGGTTCTATAAATTACTTCCCTGTCTTGCCCCACACAATTTATTCATCTTCCATGAATGATGTCCAGGTCCTGTCCCTGTGCTGGAGAATTCTCTCTTATCCAGGGCTAGATTCAGGCTTTTTGTTCTATTCAGACCTTTAAAGATTGCTTGCATTTCACCCAAATGACGCATGATAATCCTCTATTTCACTGATCAAAATGTCAATTTAATATTCAGTACCCTTCCAGAATCACTATCACTATCTTCCCATTCATGATCTATTTGCTAGCACGGGCACCAGTAATATCTCCATCTGTCCTGTCTCATGCTAGAGAACCCAAAGGCATCCGCTTGCTCCAGGAACATAAAGAGCCTGAAACCATTATATTAGGTCACGGGAATGATCTAATATAAATATTACTGGTATTTGGCATATCAAATACGACACGAGAAGCTTGCCAGGCTTGCCGTGCGGGTGGCATACTCTTGTAGTCACCTCTAAAATCGAAACATGATCTGACATCAGGCATCTCGTAACAGTCAAGTTTTCATATATAAATAAACCATTACAATTGTATATGTGGTATACATGATAAATGTACTCTTATCATGAACAATAATATTCCAGGGGAAGCAATATGTCTACTTTATTGTGATATTTTAAAAGTAATTTATTTTCACATGTTATAGTATGAAATTTGATGTATGGTTTTATGTATTATATTTTGGAACCGAAATCCTTCACATAATCCAGGCATATAAGTAAGTTTATTTTGTTTAATTAGGAAGTATTGTCTTCTACTTATAAACATTCCTGAGATTTTGGATGTTAGGAAAAGATAGAATACTGATTATAACTTGTTCATGATATTACTACTGTCAGGTCTAAATGTCATTTGCATGGGATTTTATTTTAAGACTGAGATCCAAAAGAGTAATTTCATATCAGAAGTATATCTGAATGAAAGGTGATTTTCTAAGTCATTTGTAATATTTGTAATATTACCAACACCCAGTTTTAATACTTTACTGCATTTGTTTTCTTTATTTTCATTGTAGAAAGAAAATGGAGATTGTAGAGAGAGTAAGGTTTATGCCAGATGTATGCCTTGCATGTGACCAACTCTGGCTTAATCTGTGCCACAGAATCTCCTGCACATGGAAGAGTAGCTGAGTAATCCAAGACATCACAGGCACAGGCAGCTCTGCATCCTTGAGCCCACTGGCCAAAAACTGCTGTGTTCCCTGAACCTCTTGATTTCCTGTTAGGAGCTCCAGAGCTCCAAAGAGACTGGAAATGATCATTATCATTTATAAGTCCTCTTATTTTATGATGCTTTTATCATCACAAAAGCATACAGTAATTTTAGAACTTTGAAATAGACCTGTGGAGGTGTATTTTATTTGGCTTGTGTACAAACATGTGGAAGTCATATAAACTCACTGTTTTGTCTGGTTCTCTGTAATCGCAAGTAACATATATTCACTTAGACTAATTTGGAGTAAATTATTTAATCATAATACATCTAATAATGAATCATTTTCTATATCTGTAGCCCCACCTCAAGACAATGGAACAGAATTTGGTTTACTGTTTAGCAGCACATTCTCAATGTTGAAGCTTTGACTTAACTTAATCTCTTATTTAATAGTTAGTAATTTTTCCTGTTTTTGATCTTTAGAACCCATACCGAGACTGTGATTGTTTATTGTGAAAGAAAAGCCCTAAAGATGAATTAAATATTAAAAATATATTCCATTTAGCAGGTTGAATCTATTATTAACAACAGTAGAATTTGGTGAGTTGGGAGATCACTGTCATTAATTGGGGTAGCCACGATAGGAGGAGTTTACAGAAAAAAAGAAAAGATATCTTTTCAGTAAACAATAACTAAAAAGGAAAGAATGCCAATACTAAAAAAGAGCTAGATACACGTGTTATAGATAACACCTGTAGAAATATATAGCAAATAGAAAATATATCAAATATCAGATATGAGGTGTTTTACCACATATCAGGTATGAGGTGTTATATCAAATAGTGTTTCCTTGGAATTCTCTATAGAAAGAATTTTATTACACTTTTTCAGTGTCTCATTGTGACTTAATGATACGCTCCCTTGTCTGTTTAGGAAGATACATAATATCTCAAGAAGATAATAGTCTGTGTGGTTATAAACCAACTAAGGGTAGGGAAGAGAATGTCAAGTGTATTTTTAATTAATCCTTCAAACAAAATCTGGTTAGAGATGAACTACACATAATTTAACAAAGTTGACTTATGTTGTCGACCTCAGAAGTCTTGACAGCCATTTCTAACAGTTAACTTTGGGGAAACTTTAATAATCTCTACCCAATAATTTTCCTGGGTTAGTTCCAGGAAATCTAATTTTGCTAATTTTCTAAAATACCATGTAGTAGATTCATAGCCATGATGCTCAAAAAATAAAACAAATCAAAACAAAACAAAACAAAAAAACACTGATGAGGTTATATTGTTGCTTGAGTACTTTGACCCACATATTGTTCTCCACTGTAATTAAGAATGTGCTAATGGGGACTGGGGCGATAATATAGCAGGTAGGGCTTTTGACTTTGAATGGGTTCAACCCAGGTTCAATCCCTGGCATCCCATATGGTCCCCCAAGCCCTCTGGCAGTAATTCCTGGGTGCAGAGCCAAGAATAAGGACTGACAACTGCCTGCTGTGGCATCAAAGCAAAAAAGCAAAAATGCTCATTTATGTAGGTCCTGATCATAACTTCTTGCTCCATACATAGCAGCAAAAAACAGAAACTGCTCCCTGGAAGTTTGCGCTGCATATTAACAAAACAGATTCTATTGGTCTCTTACTCTCCTGATTTTGGATGATTTTTGAGACACTATTAAAAATGTCCCTGAGGTTCTTTTCAGCATTGGGGCCCCCCACACTTCTTCTTTAGCTTTGCACTCACACCCCTCAATGATTTTGACCAAGATCTCCAGGCAGTTGCCTTTATGTTTTCTGGAAATCTGTTTAAACAGGTACTTTTCAAAGATGGTTTTCTGACCCCTGCCACAAGACTATTTTAGCATAACAGTAGCATTCTGTTTGTGTATCTATTGTCTGCCTTTTTTCAGCCCACAACTAAAATGAAAGATCTGGAGCAAGGGAGCTTGCCTTTTTATTTTGTTGCATCAATCTCTTTCTCTTTATGTCTCTCTATTTTATATACACATTCACACACTCATGTGCACACACACTCATGCACACACACATACACTCATGCACACACAATTTTCATTGATAACTCATGGTTCACATTTACAGCTATTTTTGAATAATCGTAGTTACAATAAGAACAACACATTGACCTATTTTGAGGGATATGTGCCGACGCTCTGCCTCAGCCCAGTTCCCTTCAGTTACAAAACCTCAATATTATCTTAATATTTAGGCAGTATTATTCCCATTTTATGGATGCAAAAACTAAGGAACAGGGAAGTTTCTATTATTTGGAAAAATTCACATAGCACCTAGGTTGCAAAGCTGGAACTAAATCACAAGCAATATGATTTTGAAATCTTTATAGATATTTCTGGAGTAGAGACATTTTTCTGTGGAACATGGCACAGTTTGAGTTTTGCTTTTTAAGTGAATAATTAAAAATACTTGATGCTTGGCAATAGGATGTGCTGTGATAATTTTGCAATTCATTCTAAGTTATATCGAATGATGAAGTCTCAAGGTGGCTCCTTTCCCACACAGACTGCATTCCATATTCTTAACCATTTGCAGACTGCAGAAGTGGTAATTGTTATTTTTGAGTCACATTGTTAAGCATATGTTTCCTATGTTATGTTGTCTTGGGCACAGTTTTTCTGCTTACATACATTAAGTATTTATCTAACGTAATGCTTTTTTTTAAGGTTTGCAGTAGTAACTCTTTTTAAGAAGCTTTGTTTTAATTTTTCTGTCTAATTTAACTTGGTCCAAATTTAGGTTTAGGGAGAGTATACCTGTGATCTTAAGCCACATAACCACGCCAAAGGTAATATATTTGGCTAGAAATCCCTCAAATATGAATGTGGATATATTTGTGTGTCATATGTAAGTAGAACTTCAGAGTGGTGATGACATATGAATGATAATGTGAAATGTGCACCTTCTATTCTCCAGTAACAATTACTGACTGGTCTGTATGAAGCTAGAATGGTTAAAGAACTTATGTGGAAAACATTTGGTTTTGACTGATTCTTAGAAAAATACAAGTATGCAGCTAGTATGAATCATTAACTTTAGACTCAGCTTGATGAAAAAAATGAATATATTAATATTTTTAGTTAAAGAATTTCAATACTTTGAGGAAGCCAGTTGCATTGTGGGTAGTTCAAGCTCATTTTTGAATTTAATGTGCCTTCCTTCCTACATAGTTGTGTGGAAGTTCCAAGGCTGTGTAATCATAAGATAGCAGTGTAAGTTCAGCAGTATTATGTTGCAGTGTATGTTGGTGGTGACTAAAAGGGACACCATTAATTTTTTAATTTAAAGACATGTTATTTATAAAAATTATTGATAATTAATTTTCAGGTGTAGACTGTTCTAGCACCAGTACCGCTACCAAGGAAAGCAGCAGCTTTCCTTCACTGGCTTTCCCAAGTTCCCTCCTGCTCCCCAGGCAGTACCCCCACCTTGACAGGCATATTTTAAAATTTGGTGATTATAGTTTGAATCTTATGTTTTCAATATTGTTGAGTCTGTAGTTTGGATATACAGGTCATTATATTTCATTGGATCTAGAGCTCATATATATCATTCTTCTACATTATCCTATACCCAAAACCTATAACCCTTGCTCACCCAATGCTTCCCTTTCTCATCTTTCTTCCTCTGCCAATTTCTATCCTTCTTTATCCTCTTTCCTATGCTATAGAGTAAAGGATGACTTAAGCATTTTCCCTTACTACATTGTATTCCCTCATCCAGTTTTCTGTATACTACAGATTAATGAGGGAATATTTTGTTTGTCCTTCTCTGACTTCACTCAACATATTTTCCATCCAGGTTGCAGAAAATGCATAATTTTATCATTCTTTGCAGCTTCATGATATCCCACTGTCTATCTCTACCACATCTTCATAATCCATATATCATTGGATGCTGAGTTGATGACATCTCTTATCTATTGTATTAAGTACTACAATGAATAATGGTGTTCTTTTTTATCCTTGGTGAAACCATTATTTTCATGACTGCAATCTTGGTGCTTCATAAGGTTCTTTAATTAGTTCCAGTTTATAAATTTGGTTCAGGAATCTTAAGAAAATTTGAGATTCTAAAATCTCTGGTAGCTGGACTCATGTTTGTCCCATAGAGTAATCACCCTGTTGCCACCAACCACCACCACCCTACACAACCCTGCCATCCCAAACTCCTTTTTTTTTTTGCTTTTTTTTTGGGTCACACCCGGCAATGCTCAGGGGTTTCTCCTGGCTCTGCACTCAGGAATTACTCCTGGTGGTGCTCGGGGACCATAGGTGATGCTGGGGATCGAACCCAGGCCGACTTGGGCTGGCCGCATGCAAGGCAAATACCCTACCCACTGAACTATTGCTCCAGCCCCCAAACTTCTTTTATACATAGTAAGATTACTGTTCTGCATCTCTGTACTTTTTGTATTCTCAGGAAATTTTCTTTCCCACCTCAGATCTTCTTTCTTTAAAAAAATTATTTAATTTTTATTTTTAGTTACACCTAGTAATGCTCTGGGGTTACTCCTGGGGGTGCTGGGGATGCCGGGGATCAAATCCAGTTTGGCTATGTGCAAGGCAAATACCCTCCTCACTGTACTATCACTCTAGCCCCTGCCTCAGACCTTCTTAAGATTTCTTAATATACAGTTATATATAATAACTGTATATTAATATATAAAGTTAAAGTTAACTGTATATTAATATATAAAGTTAAAGTATCTAATACAAGAAATTATGGGGGTAAGATAAAAACTTTTTTAACAGATTACTTGCTACATAAATTGAATATCTTTTAGAATCTTAGGAAGTGTTGTGACTCATGTTCACTTATTCTACATAACAAAATAGTCACTTGAAGGTAAGGTCTATAGAGATTATATTCAATATTTTCCTGAAAGTGTTAAGACAGAATTTAAAATACAGTCTTGAAAATTACTGTTGTTTTCAGTGCTCTTAATATATGAATATTGTTATCTTGGGTGTCATATGCATATATTTTTTTTCTGAATCCAAGTAAACAAACAAAGAAGCACACCATATTTTAGCAGGGATGCCTTCATGACTCTCAATATATTTCATTTTTATCATTTTTCCTTCCTATGAATAAGCGTGTAACTACAGACAACTAAGTGGTTAAATCCCTCACTGATACTGTAACCTAGAATTCACTGGCAGATATAGTACAGCTGCCTGGTGAGATAAGAGCAGATGCCTACAGTGCACCTAGCCTTCTCAGAATAAAAATCCTTAGAGGAGAAATTTCTTGGCTATTCTACCACCACACACTTGCTGACCATCATCAAATACCAAAATTAAGAGGATTTTTCAGTGGCATTCAGTCAGCATTCAGAAGATAAATGTTTCCTCAATGCTCCCTTTAATACTGTGTTCCTAATGTTCTTACTGATGTTTAGTGTTTGGATAAAACTTACTGTCATTTTCATTGTTTCGGTAATTCTCATACCTTGTTTCAACTGTTCTTTCCCTCTTATTTCTGATTTCACTTTGAAAGTACTGATAATGAATGAATTATCAGTACTTTCAATTATCAAGCAAGAGTACTGATAATGAATATATTTTTCTTTGATCTGTCGCCTTCTCTGTTGACTTAATACTATAATTTACCTCAATACATTGATTTTGATAGGGTTTCTTGCTTCAGTTTACATAGGTACTAAATGTCACACTTTGTGGCACTATAATAATTTACCTGTTCACTGAATGTCAAATAACAGCATATATAGACAATAGTTAAGTATCCTATTCTATTTAGTCTCTAGGCTTATTGAAATTTTGTGTTAATGAGCTGAAACTTTATGAAGCCCAAATACTGGAATGTTTTAAAAAGAAAGACTGAGAAAACCTGAAACTCAAAAATACATGTAAAGGATAAGAAAAAAATGTTGTGTCAGTTAAATTATTTTTATTGAGGCAGTTGCCTGCTGAATGAAATTGGGGGTAAAAACCACACTTGATCACTTGATCACTTGAATCCCGTTATTCATCGATTTGCTCGAGCGGGCACCAGTAACATTTTCATTGGACCCTATCACGTGCCAGTGTAGCCCAATGGCATCTGGTTGATTCAGGAATATGAAGAGCCTCAAACCGTTCCTTCAGGGTCTTTACAAGGAAGTCTGACCATCTTGTAGGTGGGCGGCCACGTGATCTTTTGACATCCCGTGGGATCCAGTTGGTAACGGCTCTAGTCCAGCAGTTGTCTCCAAATCGCATTACATGTCCAGCCCATCTGATTTTCGATGCCTTGGCAAACGAGACAGCATCCCTGATTCTGGAATAGTGACGAAGGTCAGAACTCCGGATTCCTTCTCTCACTTGAGTGAGGCGTGATATTGCAAGCATAGCTCTTTTGATTCCTCTCTGGGAGACCCGAATAGCATTCTCATCCTGCTTTCATAGGGCCCAGGTCTCTGAGGCATATGTTAATGCAGGAAGAACCGTGGATTCAAATAGATGTGCCCAGAGCTGGAGGTTCTTTGTCCTTTTAGCTATTTCTTTGATGCCTTTGAAGGCATTCCATGCTTCTCTCTTCCTCCTGCGCAGCTCAGGTTTTAGGTCGTTCATCATGTTGATTTCTCGACCTAGGTACACATAACTGCTGCATTCAGAGATGTTTGTTCCATTGAGAGTGAATGGGGCCTCTGAAACTAGTTCATTTTTCAAAAACATGGTTTTCTTTAGATTCAGCTGTAGACCTATCTTTCCACATTCTCGGTCGAAGTCAGCCAGCATTTGTGCCGCTTGGCTAATGTTTGGTGTTATTAGAACAATGTCATCAGCGAAGCGGAGGTGGTGTAGTTGCCAACCATCTATCTTCACTCCCATTCCTTCCCATTCTAATTGTCGCATGATGTTCTCGAGGGTGGCGCTGAAGAGTTTTGGTGAAATGGTATCACCCTGTCGAACCCCTCGTTTCATATTAATGATCACTTCTTTGTAGAATGGTGAGATCCTGGTGGTGAGTCCGTAATACAGCTCATGAAGGATCTTGATGTATTGGGTTTGAACACCCTGTTTGGCTAGGGCTTCGATGACTGCTTCAGTCTCCACAGAATCAAAGGCTTTCTGTAAATCAATGAACGTGAGACAGAGCCGCATCTTGTACTCCCTACAAACCTTAATGAGCTTGGTTACTGTGTGGATATGGTCGATTGTGCTGAATACTTTCCGGAAGCCTGCTTGCTCGCATGGTTGTCCTCCATCTAGTGTTCTGTTAATCCTGTTCAGTATTACTCGTGTAAACAGCTTGTAGATGAAAGACAACAGGCAGATGGGGCGATAGTTGCCGATGTCGTGAATGTCTCCCTTCTTGAACAGTAGAACTGTCCTGCTGGTTTTCCATTGGGAGGGCACCTTGCATTTGGACAGGTAGCGTGTGAAGAGCCGAGCTAGTGTATTGATGAGTACTGATGGCAGATTCTTCAGTTGTTCGGGTCTGACTTTGTCTGGGCCTGGTGCTGTTCCCTTCTTTACCGACCGAGATGGCATGTCGGATTTCAGAAGGGAGAATGTTGGGAATGACATATCCATCCTGTGGAATTTGGTATGTGGGCAGGTGGATGTGGCTATCAAAGAGATTTGAGTAGAAGTCCTGGATAATCTTCTCCATTGCCTTTCTGGAAGATGTGATAGATCCATCAGGGCGTCGGAGGGCAGTCATCTTGGTCTTATAGTTGGCGAAGGACAGCCGGGCAGTGCGAATGCTTTTCCCAGCTTCTGATGCATCTTCCAATATTTCTGCTCTTCTGTCTTTGAGGTCTTCTGTCTTTGAGGTCCACACTTGGTATTAATCAGTATTAGTTTATATCTGAGGTTAAAAAATCATTTGCATTAGTATAGCCTTCCTTCAAAAGCAGTTCTTGCCTCTTCATTAGAATTCATTGCATGGTATCTGGCAAACAAATAGGTGAATGAGCTAGTAAGTTATTTTTATTTTGCTGCATGAATAATTATTTTGTCTCTTGGAAATCTGTAAGTTTAAGTAAAATCATGAGCTGACCTGTGACTGCAGAAATCTTATTCCCTTGGTTGCTGTAAAACTAGGGCAATTCAAAAACTATTGGACTATTACTTCCTCATCCACAAAATAAGTAAAAAGAATTCTACCTCCTGTGGTTGTTTGGGGTCTTGGTAGGTATCATAAAAATAAAACATAATAGCGGTATATAATCAAAAGTACTTTTTAGTGTCACTTCTTTTACATTTCCACTTGGGTGGTGTGAGTGAGTATTGATGCCATTTCCCAGCAGTCCACGGCATAATGATTGATCCAAGAGATTTTTGGAGTGTTTATTTTTTGCTTTGGTCCCTCTTCTAGGGAAACAACAGTATGAGGATTGCCTTTTAAAACTTGGCATAGGGATAGTCTATTGTGATTCATAGGTTTAGCAAGTTATTTGGGATTAGAAGAAACATAGGCTGGAGGAGAGTATATCATGAGACTCCAAAGACAGTATGAAAAGTTTGAACGGTAGTTATGGTGATAGGATTTTGCTGTGAGCAGCTAGCTAGATGCTGCTCTCAGGTGCCACCTCTCAGGTGGCAGAGGATCCCAATCTAAATGAAGTGTATTTTTGGAATCACAAAGGCTCTTCATTACTTATTCTTCATTCACTTTATCTTGTGAAGTCACAGAAACTTTTAAATTAAATTTATTGTTAACCATGCTTGGTATTTTTGAATTTTATGAAATTATATATGTTCCATAGTTCCTCAGCTCCATAGTTCCTCAGAGATCCATCCAAGAGAAAACCTGATCTTTCCCCTATAAGTTTCATCAGTAAATGCTCCAGATGAGAGCCTTATACTGATAGTATACCACCTATACGGCAGAGCCTGGCAAGCTACCCGTGTTTTATTTGTTATGCCAAAAACTAATAACAATTATGAACCTCAATTCCATGGCCTGAAGAATGGTTTGAGGCCCTTCCTATTCCTGGAGCAAGCAGATGCCCTTGAGCTACACTTGTTTATGGCAGGACATATGGAGATGTTACTGGTGCCCGCTTGAGCAATTCGGTGAACAACAGGAAGACAGTGATACAGTGATCAATAATAATCATAGTCAAATTTATCTCATAGTTTTATTTTATTTATATCATCACTGTGTCTAGCCTGGTTTGAGCTCTCATTTGTTCTTTTGCTTGTTTATTTGAACAATCTGTCTGATATTTTCACCATTTGGTACACATTGGATAAATTTTTGTGGTTGATGTTTTGTATGGGAGAGGAAATAGAGTCAACTGCTTACAACAAATAAACAAAAAGCCAGATGCATATCATAAAGTAATGTCATAATCTTAGAAATGGAGAACTGCACCATTAGAGCATAAAGCAGTGGTTGCCAATCTTTCATACCTATAGACTGGTGATTATTATAGCAGAAAGGTGGTTTTTAACCTATTTACACCTTTGGAATGGCACAGTTAATTATTTTGGAAATGCTGTACAACAGCTGCCTTATATATGAAGTGGATGCTATAACAAATCATTAATGACTAGCTCCAGATTGCTAGACACATTACAAAATAGGCAGGTTTCTTAAATTACATTCATAGCAAAGACTTACTAGAGGAACTATTTTGTATAATCTTAATTACTTAGAAAGAAAGAGGTACTTAGCACCTCTCAGAATTCTTTTATACCTTGAGTTTCCAATGGAGAGTGCAGTCTGTAGATGATCTTCCATAGACTGCCTATAATGGCATTAATCTACATATGCGCCTCAAATTTGAGTTGTGGCCATCCCTGCTACAACAAAGATTCTGAATTTCTGATACTATGAATCACGAAGCAGTCATAATGATTTCACAAAATGAGTCTTTCAGAAAGGATAAAACTTCTCTGATTGTGCTGTTTACCTTTTCATGGTTATGCACAGAGTAAGTAGACAGTTTTATGTCTATTTTTCAATCCGTGAGGACCTATTTTTCTATGATACTTTGTAGTAGCTATTTTATAACTGACTAGTGCAGAAAGTAATGTGAGCATTCATCAGTACATATCATGAATTAATAAATTTATTTTGATTGTAATGATTTTGTTTTACTATTAAAACAATTGCTAAGGAAAGTAAAATTGATGTTTAAACCTAGAAAGGTTCTTGGTGAGAAATGAGCTGTCTCTTTAAATTGATAATATTTTATATTAAGATTTATTTTTTTAATTTAATTTTTTCCCATTACACCTTATTTAAACACTATGATTACAAGTTTGTTTATGATGATTGTTACATTCAATATATCATTATCAATCCCACCACCATTTCACCTTTTACAATCATTATTTCAAGTTTTCTCCTCCTGCCCCCATAGCAGAACCTCAATAATTTGTTTTATATTCCTTGCATAATTTGCTGCCAGCGTAATTGAAAAAATGTTTCCTCAGATTCCTCAGAAGAGAGTTGATGAAGATTGTATATCTTACCATGAAGATATTAGGCTCTTGTATAAGAAATTACTAAAATATTATATGTTAAGCCTTATATGTTGATATTTTATTAATCGAGATTGGATGCCTTCTACATTCCATTCCATCCAATCTGGTGTAATACTTCTGGTTTATCAGATTGTTGCAGCTGCATCCTCCAGAAACTCTAAATATTTTTAAGGTGATACAGCTGGAGTTGAATTTTCACTCGGGTAGCTTTTGAGGTATGTGCATGACTGCCATGACTTCCAGAAGCACAGGGAGATGGGGGGAGGTAGCTATCTCCAACTCCATGAAAGCTTGGAAATTTGTCACAAATCTCTGGAAAATCATGAAAAGCTTGGAGATTTCAGTCACAAGTCACATATCTGCATACCTGAGTTTTTCAGGTATGAAAATCGTGAAAGCCTGGAGATTTCAGTCACAAGTCATAAATATGCATACCTGACTTTTTCAATGAATTATTTTCTGCATGAGGCTAATGGCTAGCAGTGGGCTTTGGTTGTGAACATGACGTAATTGTGAAAAACTAAGATTTTCATCTGTCTGGGCTGTTTGAGCAGATGTGGGGACTCACCTGCCCCCCATCCGAGGTAGCTAGATGAATCACCCTTGAGCAGGGTCTGCAAGTATCTCTGCATAGTGTTACTCTCTCAAGTTTTATTTATGAGTCTCTGGGTCATGGCCGGTGAATGAGTTTCTTAACTGTGGCTTGATCTTCCAGGTTTATTTATGGATCTCTGAAGCATGGCTGGTAAGTGAGCTTGCATGGCTCAGCAGGGAGACGGTTTATGGGTATGGTTCCCACATAGCAACCTAGGCCCCACTGGTGTAGGTTGGCCTGTTGGTAGCACCACACCCTTGGGTCCCAGGAGTGATGGCCACCAGAGCCCTGGCAGGGACCAAGACCAGAGTTGGGGCTGCAACCTATCAGGACTTGGGCACTGTGGGTGGGCTTGATCCACAAGTCCAGCAGAGCCTGGCAATGGGGCAC
The DNA here is from genome assembly GCA_021461705.1 of Cryptotis parvus. Taxonomy (NCBI): domain Eukaryota; kingdom Metazoa; phylum Chordata; class Mammalia; order Eulipotyphla; family Soricidae; genus Cryptotis; species Cryptotis parvus. The sequence continues at coordinate 156,840 of JAJIBD010000836.1, forward strand.
ATGTGCCATTCTGGGTCTCCAGATAGTTAGTGCTCAAGAAATTTTCCTTAGTAGGTTACTAGCGTAATGGTCTGGTCAGGGAGGAAATGGTTGGTGGGCCACCTTGGTGACTGCATATCTTACCCCATTATGGGAACCTGGAATGCCTCTTCAGCTTTAGGACTTCACCATCTACACTCCACAGTGGTGCATCTGAAGAGCCTAATTCTGATGCATTATTCTATCTCCACCAATAACACCACAGGTCCACTCTGTAAGCTTTTTGGTGGGGAGGTATAGGGGAGGGTGTTTCCTGGCATACATTGGCTGGTTTCATTCAATGGTACCTTCCCTGATCCAAGATATTCAAGAGGCACCCACATTCACTCATGTAGCCCCTTCTGCTATTCAGAGCGTGGAGACCTGCTGTCCCTCCGTTAGCTCTGGAGCTTGCTGCTGCATCACCACCATCTTGTCTCCAACCTCAAGATCTCTTTCATTGTTAATGCACAAGAAAAAGCACTTTCACTGCTTTTTCTCTTGAGGGTCTTAGTTTTTACCAGATAAAACTTATACCTGGAACATAGTGATTTGGACTTCATTAAGGTAGAATCAGTGATTAATAGCCATATATATATATATATATATATATATCTTTGAGAAGAAAGATTGCTTTACATGGAAAATGCTCAACCTAGCCAAAAACATTATATAAAGCCATCATTTTCAGACAAAGAAATAAATGTTCTTGTATTTCATGAATACAGTGGAACATAGTTGGAATATTTTGACTGTAAAAGCTACAAAAAGCTTTCTGTCCTCCATTGATGGCTCTCTATTTCATTGAACTTCATTTCAGTTTCACTTTGGATCAAATATGCATTCAATTATTTAAATTTCAATACAATTTAATAAGTATTCTTATTAATGTTCTCTATCGTCAACCCTTCAATTTTTATGTCTGTACTGAACCAGACTTGTTGGGATGATTACATTAATAATACATTGCTACCCGAAATTAAAGTGCCGAGTAGAGAACATGTTAATAGGTTTCATTGATTTCAACTTGGAAATGGGTGCAGGCAATCAGGAAGCAGGTGCAAACCTGACTAGTAATGAAGTACTCTGAGACCACTGAGCCAGGATCAGTGGCAAGATTCATAGTTAGCAAAATGCTGAGCATAATGAAGTTAGAGCTATTAAAATCTTCTGGGAGAAATGTCACTACTTCATTGTACTTTTCAGATGAGTCTTGAGTGATGAGTTTTAAATGTTGTTACTGGTTTTCTGTGATGTTAGGTTTGCTCCCTAAGTACCTGCTGTTAGATATTATAATTAGAAACACTACACTCAAAGAACGTGGAACTAGATATATTGCACATAGATTCAATCTCACATTACTTGTCTAAAAAACTTCAAAGGTGAGATTAAGGACAGAGTTTAAATGTTCATTGATTTTTGTTGGTTTTCTTAAAATTATTTGGGCATAAGATACATTTGTAAAACTTATGTATAATTAAGATTAATTCTGTAGTTGAGTGTATACTTTTTTAAAAAATATATTTTAGAGTTTCTCAAAGTGAGTGAAACTTATTTGGGCGGAGGATGTCTGGAATGATGCAGGGGCTAGTTTGGGGAAGCTTTGTATTTGTTCTCTTAGATATCGTTGATTTCTAGGGATGACAGTGAGTGATATTTTCTGAAAAGAGAACAGTAGGATAAATAAGTTTGGCCTTATTTGTTATATTTGCCTCTTTCTTTCTGGCTTTAATATATTAAAATAAAAGATGAGAGTGTACATATAAAAAAGTGATTTTAGTTCATTAGAGGGAAAGGACTCTTAAGTGTGAGGCAAAAATAGAGCAGTATTCCTAGCTTCTCTTTTTATATTCCTCAGTTATAGATTCTCATTTTGATTTTGAGCATTATATATAATATATATTATATATTAAATATAAAACATATGATATAATATATCATGATACATATATATCATGATATGTCATATATATATTTTATGATTCTGTACTTCTTGATGGCCATACACAAGAATAATTCAAATGCTTGCCATCAAAAATCTTCAACACTAACACTTTAACTTGATTTACTGACTAGAAATTAAGAAGTTTATTTAGTTTCAAACAGTATCCATTAAATAATAGAAGGAATATACATTTAAAACTCAGGTTCCATGTTCTCTATCTAGAAGCTTCACCCATGACTGATGGTCTATTGTATGGGCATATCTTTGGATTTTAAATTTATATTTAGAAAACAGCTGCCCAAGTCTTAATTAATACCCTACAATTTCTGACTATATCACTTTGTATCTCAATCTTTTTATCAAAGAAATAGACCAGATATCAACACCTATCTGTAAGTTATGTGAATTAAATGACTATCTGTTTGTTTTCTTTTGGACCACACCTGGTGATGTTCAGGGGAACTTTGGACTTTGCACTCAGGAATTATTCTTGGTAGTTCTAGGGGACTATATGGGATGTTAGATTTGAACCTGGGTTGGCTGCATGTAAGGCAAGCAACTTACCTGCTATTCTATTGCTCTGGTCCCTAAGTGATTTAATTTACTTTTACATGTCCTGGAGCAATGCTTGGCACATGGTAAGCACCCTGTAAATGTTAACAACTTTAGAAATAGGCCTTGTTCCTATTACTCTTATTTTAAAAATTCGGAACTTACTCTCCCAAGAGAAATGTTGCAGAAAGTGTTGCTGTCATGTTGATAGCACCTCTTATCATTCATTCCAGGTTAATCTTTTTCTTTCCTGCTAAAATACTACATTGGATCAATTTCTTTTCATTCATGAGAAATTTGAATTTGACTTTCTAATCCTCTTCACCAAATCCTTATGAGTAGGTGTGGATAATGACATGCCATTCATTTTACTGAATGGGGAGACTACTGTTGCTTGAGTAAATCTTCCTCAACAGGCGAGTCTTACATTGGAAATGTTAGAAGTATATAAAACAGTAATTTGACCATATACAACACTCACTGTTGAGAATTCCCAGATTTTATTGCTATGTTTTAACTTTAAAAAATTATGAGTGCTGTGGTTTTAGCATTGTGCTTGTGGTGTGATGGTTGCGCCCAACAGAGACAAAGATTATACTTAGTGATTCATTGTGCCATGGGATTGAATTTAAGGCCTCACACATGCACTGTGTTTCTGAGCCACATCCCTGAGCCCCTCATGTTTTTTTTTTAATTTAATTTAATTTTTTTTTCTTTTTTGGGTCACACCCGGCGATGCTGAGGGGTCACTCCTGGCTCTGCACTCAGGAATTACTCCTGACAGTGCTCGGGGGACCATATGGGATGCTGGGGATCGAACCCGGGTCGGCCGCATGCAAGGCAAACGCCCTCCCCACTGGGTTATCGCTCCAGCCCCCCAGCCCCTCATGTTTTTAGTTTTCATATTTCTTATAACTAACCAATGGGTGATTTATTTTATTTTTATGTAATTTAAATGCTATGATAGTGGGGCCGGAGTGATAGCCCAGCGGTAGGGCGTTTGCCTAGCATGCGGCCGGCTGGGCCGCCCGGGCCCCGGCACCCATATGGTTCCGAGCACTTCCAGGAGTAAATCCTGAGTGCAGAGCCCGGAGAAACCCTGGCATTTCCGGTGTGACCCAAAAAAAAAAAAATGCTATGATAGTGATCAAATTAGTCCACCCTCAGCGGACTATTGCTAATCTATAAAGATATTAATGTGATCTATTTCAAAGAGTTGCAGCTAATTTTTTATATTTTATTTTATTTTTTAAATTAATATTCTATTATACCACCATGAGATATACAATTACACAGTTGTTCATGTTTGGGGGTTTCGGTCACACAGTATTCCAGCACTCATCCCAACACAAGTGTCCATTTCCCACCACCAATGTCCCCAATTCCCTCCCTGCTCCCCTAGTCTACCTCTATGGCAGATCCTTGATCTCTTTTCTCTCTTCTCCCCTCTATCTCCTCTCTCTCTATATTTCTCTCTTCCTTCATTACATGTTGTGGATTGCAACACAATTAGAGGTTATCATGAGCATCTTTTGCCTGTATTTTTTTTTCATTATTTTGTTTTTATTTTTAATATTTTATTATACCACTGTGAGATATACAATTACAAAGATGTTCATAAAATGTTCATATTTGGGTTTCAGTTATACAGTGTTCCAACCCCCATCACTCCACCAGTGCCCATTTCCCACCACCTGTGTCCCCGATTCCCTCCCCACTCCCCCAGCCTGCTTCTATGGCAGGTTCTTTTATCTCTCTCTCTCTCTCTCTCTCTCTCTCTCTCTCTTTTCCTTCCCTTCCACGTTGTGGTTTAAAATACATACATTAAGAGGTTGTCATATGTATATTTTTGCCTGTATTTAATGCTCAGTTTTAGGTTGGTATTAGCTCTTTCAACAATTATTAGCACATTGTTTCCTTCTCTGTCTTACCTAAGCACTGACTCATTTATGGTAATTTCCACCTTTTGACACGATCTCCTGACATGCATTTCATCTAACCTTGGTTTTGGTGTCATATATATGTGTATATATATATATATATATATATATATGTCATGCAAATAAATGCAGTCATTCTATATCTGTCTCTCTCCTTCCGACTAATTTCACTCAACATCATCCTCTCCGTGTCCATCCTTTTTATAGGCAAATTTCTTGACTTCATTTTTCCTACAGCTGCATAGTATTCCATTGTGTGATGTGCCAAAATTTTTTTATCCAGTCATCAATTCTAGGGCATACAGGTTGTTTCCAGATTCTGGCTATTGCGAATATGCTGCTATGAAAATAAAAGTGCAGATGGAGTTTCTCCTGTGAGGTTTTGGCTTCCCAGGGTATATACCGAGGAGTGGTTTGGCTGGGTCAAATGGGAGCGCAATTTCTACTCTTTGGAGGAATGTCCATATTGTTTTCCATAAAGGTTGTACCAGTCGACATCCCCACCAAATATGGATGAGAGTCCCCTTTTCCCCGCATCCATGCCAGCACTTGTTCTTACCTTTTGTATATTCGCCAGTCTCTGTGGTGTGAGATGATATCTCATTTTTGTTATGATTTGCCTCTCTCTGATGATTAGTGATGATGAGCATTTTTTTCATATGCCTATGGCCATTCAAATTTCTTGCTTGCCAAAGTTTCTGTTCATTTCTTCTCCCAATTTTGTGATGGGGTTGGCTGTTTTCTTCTTGTAAAGTTCTACTAGTGCCTGATATATCCTGGATATAAACCCCTTATCAGATGGGTATTGGATAAATAGTCTTTCCCATTCTGTGGACTCTCTTTGTATCTTGTCACTGTTTCTTTTGAGGTGCAGAAGCTTTTTAGTTTCATGTAGTCCCATATGTTTATCTTTGCTTCTAGTTGCTCCGTTAGTGGTGTTTCACCTTTGAAGATGCCTTTAGCTTCAATTTCCTGGAGTGTTTTTCCTATATTTTCTTCAAAGTACTTTGGATTCAGGCCTGATATTGAGATATTTAATCCATTTTGATCTGATTTGTGCAATCAAGCTATCATTATTTGCAGACAGCATGATATTTTACCTAGAGAACCCTAAACTCTTGGCCCCAAAACTGCTAGAAACAATAGCTATTTATAGTAGAGCAGCAGGGTACCCAAAAAGTCCATGGCTTTCCTATATACAAATAACAAAAAGAGAAGAAAGGGATACTAAGAAATTGATTCCATTCACAATTGTGCCACAGAAAATCAAATACCTTGGAATCAGCTTATCCAAGTGTGTAAAGTACCTGTAAAAAAGAAAACTACAAGACACTGCTCCTAGAAATAAAATATGACACAAGGAAATGGAGACACATTCCCTGCTCATGGATGGGGAAAATCAACATTGTCAAAATGATAATACTCCCTAGAGCCTGTACAGATTCAATGTGGTCCCTATAAGGATACCTATGACATTCTTCAAAGAAATTTACCAAACACTCCTGAAATTCGTATGGAATAATAAACCCCCGGATAGCTAAAGCAATCCTTGGCAAAAAGAAGATGGGAGGCATCACCTTCCCAACTTCAAACTCTACTACAAAGCAGTAGTAATTAAAAGAGCAGGGTATTGGAATAAAACAGACCTGTGGACCTATGAATAGAGTTGAATATCCTGACACCCAACCTCAAACACATGATCAGTTAATCTCTGATAAAGGTGCAAAAGAGTTCAAAATGGAGTAAGGAAAGCCTCTTCAACAAGTGGTTCTGGGAAAACTGGACAGCTATATGTAAAAAATGAATTTGGACCTTTTGTCTAAGTTTTTCTATTTTAATGAGTATGATATTCCTGATTTCATACTGATCTAAATCAGTAGTTGCTCTTGTTAATCCAGAAATATCTTTCATAGTTTGATTTTTGGCAAAATTCTGATGAGGTCTTGCATGTGACAACTTTGCTTCTGACTATAGCACCTGATGAAGTGTGATTAGATTGATACAGTGGAAATATGCTGAGGTTTCCCCAGACTTGAACGCCTAAGCACAATCCGAAACTGCATTGATAATAATGATCTACTTCCAGCTTCTACTTACTCATGCCAGAAAATGGACCCATTCTGTCTCATTTCTTTTATTTAGTTGTGAAATTCAATACGTGAATGTGGCCAAATACTTTGCCTGAAAAAGAATTGGACTTTATTAGCCAATGCTCCATCATGGCTTTCTTCATAAAAAGGAAGTAATGTTTTGAAGGACTAGAGCAAGAAAACAGAAGAGTTATTTGTAAATGAAGTGGTCAAAGGCATACATGATACATTATAATATCTTTAATTGTTCGACAATGAGAGCAAAGAGTAGGGTCTTTCCACTGTCCATATTCTTGATTAATATACAATAAAATGTTAGGGGCATCCTGGAAGAATATTTAATGTGATTTTTCTGCTTATTTTCCTTGCTAATAAGTAAATACAAATGTAAATTGAGACCTATTTTTTTGTTATTGTTGCTCTTGTGATTGCAGAGGTTATACACTTGACTGCATTGCATGCATACTTGATTGCAGTGTTTGCAGGGAGTGGCACACTTTTGTTGTGCTCAAAGACACTTGATTGCAGTGTTTTGGAGATTGCATACTTTTGCACTGGTGCAGGGTATCACAAATCACACCCAAGATGGAACCTGGACCTCTAATACTGAATAACCCTGGCCCTTCTTGCGTAAAGTTTTCATTATGGCATTGGAAAAAGCAGAAATGAAGCTATTAATTTTAATCAAATTATTCCCTTATGAATTTTTGCCTTGTATAATAGAAAGTGCTTAGTGATATTAATAACTTAAGAAAACTCATATTATTGTAAATTAATTCATTTGATGCTACTGTTCATTAAAATTTGTGAGGTGTAGAAAGTCAAAATTATCTGTTGATCTGCTGCCAATAAATATGATGTGAATTTCAATTATATAATAATTTCTATAATTATTCATTTTGAATGTTTAACTAATGGGTCATAAGTACACAATTTACTTGTATGAATAAACACTAGGAAAATAGTGAGTCCCCCGTGATTAAAATACACAGTGGCAGTCCATTTTCAGTTATACTAAAGAAATGAAAGAAGTTTTTGGAAATTATTGATATTTTTATGCTTGTATGAAGATGAAAAACAGCTTATAGGATATTGGAATATATTTCCTTAGCTGCATCTGAGAAAATCAGTGACCATATTTTACCATGAAAGCATACACTTCAGAAGTATTGCTCCTTTCTTAAACTAGATTTGTAGGCATATGCTTAATTATTAATACTATAGAGAATGAATGAAATTATGACAACAAACCCAGTAAATTATACCCACTTAAATGTATTTATTATGTCCTTATTTACACATTTGTTTAGTAAGAGGGAAATATATAATAAGTTGGTTTCCCTTTCAAATCATTAAATTTAAAAATGAAGTAGTCTGAGTTGTTGGTGAACTGTAGATGTTATAAAATTGAACTGATGAATTATATGCTCTTTTGGCCTATATTGCTTTAATACCTCTTGATGTTCAGTTAAGTGTGTTTTGGGGGGAGTAATTCAGCTCCATAGTACAGTAAATGTTTTATAAGTATGATATCCTGTAGATATTGATAATATTCACTTCTTATCTTCCCCCAAATATATGTTTAATGAAATGTCTCTATGCCATTGTGTAAGGGTAAAGGAACTGGTGGAATCTGCATTATGCCCATATAGTAGAATAAATTAGTAATTTTCAGTACATTAAATAAAATCCAGAATTTGATGTTTATTTACCATTTGTATATTCAACAAACACTTGCATCTGTGTGTCATATAGTCTTTTATCTTTATTATGGAGTATGAGTACTTGATTCATTTCAATATGTTTGTCCTGGATTAATTTGCATAAAAATAGTAACATACCTTCAAACATATTCTGGAACAGAAAACTTATAGTAATCAGTGTCATTGATCACTTGATCACTTGACATCCTGTTATTTTCAATTTGCTCAAGTGGGCCCAGTAATGTTTTCATTTGTCCCTGTCACTTACCAGTGTAGCCCAGTGGCATCTCCTTGCTTCAGGAATACAAAGAGCCTCAAACCGTTCATTCAGGTCTTGATAAAGAAGTCTGACCATTTTGTAGGTGGGTGGCCATGTTATCTTTTGATGTCCTAACGGCTCTAGACCAGGAGTAAACTCCAAATCACATTACACGTCCAGCCCATCTGATTTTTGACGCCTTGGCAAACTAAACAGTGTCCCTGACTCTTGAACTTTGAAGGAGGTCAGAGCTCTGCATTCCTTCTCTCACTTGAGTGAGGTGTGATATTCCAAGCATAGATCTTTCGATTCCTCTTTCAGAGACCAAATAGCATTCTCATGGAGTCGAAGAGATGTGCCCGGGGTTGGAGATTGAGGTTCTTTGTCCTCTTAGCTATTTCTTTAATGCCTTGAAGGTGTTCCATGCTGCTCTCTTCCTCCTGCGCAGCTCAGGTTTTAGGTGGTTCATCATGTTGACTTCTCGACCTAGGTACACATAACTGCTGCATTTAGAGATGTTTGTACCATTGAGAGTGAATGAGGCCTCTGGAACTAGTTCATTTTCATGAACATTGTTTTGTTGAGATTCAGCTGTAGACCTATCTTTCCACATTCTTGGTCGAAGTCAGCCAGCATTTGTGCCGCTTGACTAATGTTGACTAGAAATATTCAGTGTAAGAAAATACAGAATTACCATATACATAATAGAATGTGTTATTTCTATTTGTTGAATAGTGTTCTAATCTGTAAATTTAAGATGTGATTGGTGCAAAAAATCTGCCCTTTGTTGATTTGAAAACCTATAAATATCTATACTTTTGTTTTTCCCTCTGTTTAGCATCTAGTACTCATTTATTTTCCTCATTGTTTTATTGTAGTTTCTTTTCTGTGAGTATTATCTTCACAGGTACTGTTACATTTCTGGGAATAGTGGTAAAGGTTCTGTGTACTCTCTTGAAGATATTTCAAATAAATACAGTGAATGTGGGAAATGATGTTGAAATGTGCAGCAGTATTGATTGCCCTGCTATATGATCAGGAACAAACTGATTTTTGCCATTATTTAGGGCTTTTAGAATTATAGACAAAGTTCCATGTTAAACTGGAAGGGAGTTGCATTTGGAATATCATATGGCATATGAATTTTCCAAGATTTATGGAGATTAGAGAGTTGAGGTGGGTTATGAACTTTACCATATTATAAGGGACCGATTTTGTCAAAATGTAAAAACATTGCTTCTTGATTCTATGCTTTGAATTACATGCAAGGTGATAGCAAAATTAGTAGCTCATAAAAGAGGTAGATTGGTGATTAATATGCCATTGACCAAAATTTGTGTACTTGATACAAATGAACTTATTTTAAGATAACTTGAAATAAATTATATCCTAAAATAAACATTAAGAAAAAAGTATTACATCCACTTTCAAGTTGGATCTTTGATTCTAAATTTCAAATTATTAGTATTGTTTCTTTCCTACTTTTAAGTCTTTTCAGAAATTTTTTTTTTTCTACATTTGAATTTTTTATTTCCTTGTAAGCTTCAAAACATATTTTTCACTTGGTGTATGACATTAGAGATAATATCTAAGTTTGCAACCTTTTTGTTTTCCCTAAAACTGTTTCCCTCAAATTTCACATTTCATTTGTTACTTTGGAATAATATAGTAACAAACTTACTGATTCTTTGATCATGTCAGTGGCATTTAAAATGAAAAAAAAAACTTGTTAGACAATAATTTAAATTTTTACTAAGAAATTTTTTGATTTCTGGTTAGGAGACATATTCCTAAACACTTTCTTATTTTTTGTACTGGGGCCATATCCTATGGTGCTTTGTAGAACACTGGCTCTGTGCCCAGGGATCACCCTGGCAGTGTTCAGAGTACCATATGTGGTGCCAGAGGTCAAACCCCAGTCAACTGTGTACAAGGCAAATGCCTTATCCTACATGTGCTATCTCTCCAGCCCCCCAAATTAAATACCTTAAATCTTGTCTTCTTAAATGAAAGATTAAGAATCTTTAATTAGAATTAAGAATCTTTAATTTGTTCTTTTAAATTTATGTGATTGATCTGATGTAGTGCTGAATTCTTTGGGGCATAAAGAATATAAAATTACCAGATTAATTTTTTTTCTGTGCCCATTGTTCCATATAACAGATTGTGTCAGAGCTCGGTAAAAAATTTTTAAAAATGAAAGAATTAAAAATGTTACATGTTCTCATGACCAAAGGGTGAAAGGGCCTTGAGGATAGGGATATTTCAGTGTTCTTGTACTGTACAGTAAAAGGATGAGATTTAATGGGAAATAGAGCCAGAAGTAGGCAGAGATTAAAGAAGAGAAGGCATCTCAGAAAAAAAGCAGTGGGGGCAGCATTTGTGTTTGCAACAGGGGAAGGAGGAGGCAAGTAATTGTGTGTCAGCAGGTTTTCAGGACCATAGATCAGAAGTTAATTTTATACAATACATGTAATTATTGCATCGGGAGAGATTAGCAATCCAAATCCGTTGCAGGTTTAGGTATAGAATAATATTCACCATTGAACTAAAGTGATAGTACAGTGGGTAGGGCATTTTCCTTGGATGCAGCTGACCGGGTTCTATTTCCAGCATCCCATATGGTCCCCTGAGCACTCAGGAGTAATTCTTGAGTTCAGAACCCAGAGTAACCCCTGAGCATCACTTGGTGTGACCAAAAAGCAAATAGTAACAATAATAAAATAATAATAATAATGTTTACAATTGTTTAGACCTGCAGTTTTCCATAGATATATAGCACAATAAAATTTAAAATTATCAAGTTACTATTGTCTCAAAGTAAAAAGAAATAGGAAATAAAATTTAGCCATGTAATTTATACATTATTTACAGTGCATCATCCATTCATTATGTAATCAACTATTCTGCTTTATGAGTTTTGTTACTGTTCTAGATATCTGGTTATCAAGTAATATTTATCTCAGTTTGATTTTTCATTGCTGTCTATCACTGAGTTGACTGAACTGAACAGCTATCAAAGATAAACAAATGAGACTACATGAAACTAAAAGCTTGAGCACCTTGAAAGAAGCAGTCAAAAAGATACAAAGTCAGCCCACAGATTGGGAAGGAATATTGACCCAATACCCACCTAATAAGGGGTTGATATCCAAGATATATAAGTACAGGTAGAACTTTACAAGAAAAAAACAGCCAACCACACCAAAAACAGGGAGAAGAAAGGAACAGAAACTTCCTCAAAGAAGAAATTAAATGACCAAAAGGCATATGAGAAAATACTTTGCAGCACTAATCATCAGGGAGATGCCAATCAAAACAATAATGAGATGTAATCTCACACCACAGAGACTGGCACACATCCAAAAGCATAAGAACAATTACTGCTGTTGTGGATGCAGCGAGAATGTTGGTGAATGCCAACTGGTGTAGCCTTTTGGAAAACAATAAGGACATTTCTCCAAAAAATTTGAAATTGAGCTTACATTTGACCAAGCAATACTATTTCTGGAATATACCCTGGGGGGGGGAAACACCAACAGAACCACTGTCTGCAAGTCTCTGTTCATTGCAACACTATTCATAATAGCCAGTCTGGGAACAACATGCATTCCTGAAAACAGATGACTTGTTAAAGAGACTATGGTACATCTCCACAATGGAATATTTTGCAGCTGTTAGAAAAAAAATGAAGTTATGAACTTTTCCTATAAATGGATGCAAATGGTATTATGCTGAGTGAGAAGGAATTAGTGAGAAGGATAAGGTCAGATATAGAATGACTGACTGCATTCCTTTGTGGCATATAAAAATATCATGAGACTAATATATAAGACCAGACAAAATGGGGCCACAAGGACTTGTCAATGGTTGAAGTTTACCACAAGTGTTGGGTTGGCAGAGGATAGGTAAAATAGTGAAGGAACCAGTTTGCCAATAATAGTTGGAAATGGCAATGGTAGACTAGTACTAAAAATTGAAAGTAGGTAAAGGGAGGTATTAATAACCCCTCCGTGTCTGTATGACAAACTCAGTGAAAAAAAGGAGAGAGAGAGGGAGAGAGTAAAGGAAGGAGAGAGAGGGAAAGTGCCTGTCATAGAGCAGGTTGGGGGAGGGAGGGAAACTGGAGACACTGGTGTTTGGGAATGTGTGCTGCTGGAGGGGATGGGTGTTGGAACACTGACACCCAATCATGAAAAGTTTTTAATTATCTATCTCATGGTGATACATTAAAAAATAATAACTTGTATCACTTGTCTTCCGTTGTCGTTCATCGATTTGCTCGAGCGGGCACCAGTAACATTTCTATATGTCCTGTTGCAAGCAAGTGTTTCCCCAGGGGCATCTGCTTGCTCCAGGAACAGAAAAGCCTCAAACCATTCAATTTCAGGTTATGGGGATGAGGTACATAATTGTTAATGGTTTTTTGGCATATCATATAAAACACGGGTAGGTTGCCCAGGTCTGCCTTGAAAGTGGTATACTCTCAGTAGAAGGATTTGAGCTCCTCCGCCCTTTCCTCCACCTCCATGCCAGCTAACCCAGAAGAGAGACATGCCAGACCCACAGTTCCACTCAGCGTGTGGCTGCTCCATGGCTGCGTTGCAGTCTTAGACAGTACTAGATGTTAGGATCAGGTCTTTCCCAGGATCTTTCACATTTATACACTGTATACAGTACCTGGCAGGTTCTAGTTGTGACCTGTCACCTGTCCCAGTGAGCCTAGCAGGAAGCCAGAGCAATCCCCATACCATGCGGCCAGTCATTTTCAGCATCCAGACTCCACATCTCCCTCAGAGCTCCACCCAAGAGAAAATCTGATCTTTCCCCTTTGAGTTCATCATTAAATGTTCAAGACGAGAGCCTGGCTCCAAGTACAATCAGTGTGGCCCCCCACCGCACGTGTGAGCCGAACCTTTCGAAAAAAAATAATAAAATTTAGAATTGTTCTTCTTTTTTTTTTTTTTTACACCCGGAATGCTCAGGGTTTCTCCGGCTCTGCACTCAGGAATTACCCTGGCGGTGCTCGGGACCATGGGAGCCGGGATCGAACCCAGGCTGGGCTGGCCGTGGGCAAACGCCTTACCCGCTAGGCTATCACCCGGCCCCAGAATTGTTCTTCTTATATGTAAAGCACAAGGTTTCTAGACATTCTTACATTTGTATATTTCCATTCATAATTTTAGAAGGATTCCTTTATAGTGCGAAATCCTGGTGAGAATGTCAATAAAATGGCCAGGAGATAATACAGGGGGTAAGTATTTGCCTTGCACCACGGCCAATTCGCGTTCAATATCTGGCATCCCATATGGTTCCCTAAGCACCTCTAGGAGTAATTTCAGGGTGCAGTGCCAGGAGTAGCCTCTTAGCATTGACAGTGTGACCCAAAAGCTCCCTCCCAAAAGGATATCAGCAAAAGTTTTTATTTGGGATAGAGTTTGGGAAAAGCCTGGCAGTGATCTGGATAACTCTTGGCTCTGTGCTTCAGGATCACTCCTCATTGGTCTCGGGGAACAGATGGAGTACTGGGGTCAAACTAGGGTTGTCGCATGCATGACTTATATCTCTATACCCTCTGTACTCTCAGGCACATTATAATGGTTACTTTGTGTCCATGGGGACCTAACTAGCCTTGAATATAAAAGTTTTAGGAAATTATTTGAGTTATAGTAAAATTATGTGTTTCTTTGAATATATGAAGTACACAGATAAGTTACATAGACTTCTAAATGGTTTAAAGACATAAAGGTTTTACAAATGGTAATTTACTAATAAAACAAGTTTAAATAATTTTTATCTTTCTTTCCTTTTGTTGTTATGATGGTAGTGGCTGTATACCAGGATTGTATACTAGTTGTGGAATGAACGATGGCCTCCAAAATGTCAGGGATTACATTTGGCACTGATGGGTTATAGCTAGCCATCAAATGTACAGTATCATGCATGCAAGCCACGTGTTCTGCTTTAGATTCACATCCCTGAGGAACCCAAATAATAAAGTTGGAGAAATCAAATGATAATCACGACAATAGTTAAAATTAGAACACTTGCTATACTGACTAGAATGCACTTTGCAAATACGTAATTAGGAATCTAGGTGTCTGATATGTGGAATGAATTTAGTGATGAGATTTTATTAACAATATTCATTATTACAATGTGACAAGTAATTGTTTAATCCTTTACAATGTTTAATGAATTATTTACATAACTTTAAAATTCTACATTAATTAGCATAATTAATTATAGGGACTCCACCAATTTGCTTTTTAAGTACATATTTCTGCCAAGACTGTATATTCAAAGATTGTGATTACAATAGCTTCAGTGCATCCAATATGCTTTATTTCTCATTTAACTCACACAATTTTCACTCTAACTTTTCTCTGGAAAGTAAAGAAATGCTCTATTTCAGTGAGGATCTTTAAGATTTATTATTTAGTTTTCAAAGGGACATTTTTTTTGTTTTAAAGAAATCAAATTACAGTACATCCCCAGCCTGTTCTATTTTGGAGTGATGAGAATCTATAGTGTCTTAATTTTGGTATAAATTAAGAATGAGGTGATAAAGCTTTGTTCCCTTTATTTTTCTAAAGAACTCTTACGAGTAAATTTGAAATGCAGAGTATTGAAAGCTTCCTTTTTCCCAATTTATAATTATGAATTGATTATTTTATATTTTACAAAATCCCTAGTGACTTGGCTGGAGCAACTGAAATAAATCAAAGCATTAAGATAAATTAACCACGAAAGAAAATATGAGATGTGAAGAACTGAAAATAGGATTAGAGGTGACATTTCCACTAGAAAATTAAAAAAAATGTGGAGAAAGGTTTTAGAGAGAATAGAAGTATATAATCTCTTAAGCAAGGAAAGGGGAAAAGCAAAGCACAAAAAATTGGAATGTAGTGTGAAGAAACGGTGGAGTGGAGTGAAAGGTCTTGACTGTCAGACTATAGCAGAGAGAAGTTAGTAAAAACCAGTTTGTGAATAGTAAGTTGAGAGGTCATGTCTAACACAAAGCATTTTATAAAGGATTAGAATATGGTGACAGTAATTGTAATAGAGAAGGTAGAAAAACTATCAAATTGAAAAAGAGAAGATCAAATAAATAGAAGCTGTGAGCCATGTCTCCCGGCAAAGCTAATTCTCCTAAAGTTTGGAAAGATCCTCTACAAGTAACATCTCCCAATCTCTTTGGAGGCACAGGAGGCGGAAGCCAAGGTTTTCGGTTGTTTGTTTGTTTGTTTGCTAGTTGGGTCACATGGTTTACTCCTGGCTCTGCACTCAGAAATTACTCCTGGAGGTTCTGAGGGGGACCATATAGGCTGCCAGAGATAGAATCCAATTTGGCTGCATGCAAGGCAAACCCAATACCCACTTTATCATTGCTCTGGTCCTGTGAAGCCAAGGTTTTGATGAAAAGAAACAAACTGAGGTGGTGTTTATATTTTGGTCTCTTTGATCTTCTGTAATAAAATACCACATGGTGCATAGTATGTAAACAGTGGAATTAGATTGTCTTTTCTTTTGGCTACACCTGTTGTTACTCAGGGCTTACTCCTGGCTCTGTATTAGGGATCACTCCTGGTGGTGTTCAGAAAATCATATGGAGTGCTGGGAGTGGAATCCGGGTCAGCCACATGCAAGGCAAGTGTCCTGCACACTTTACTCTTTGGCCCCCAGAATTAGATTTATTTTAACTTTAGAAAATGGGTAGCCCAAGAAAAAGTATCCAGTAGATTCCATGTCTGTTGAAAGTGCACTTAGTTTAAAAGGTTGCCGTCTTCTCATTCTGCCCACACATGGTAGAAGGACTGAGAGAGCTCCCTAAGACTCTTATTTAAAAATTAGTCAAACATATATTGCCTATACTCTCATGAAATACTGCCCTAAGGTTCCTCCTCTGAATATCATTCCATTAAGGAATTAAGTTTGACATGTGAAATGGAGGAAGAGGCAAGGAATCAATTCATGCAATGTGTTATTCTTTCTCCATTATAATTTTATTTTTGTGTTTAGTTTTAAAAATAACATTGAGCATATGGACAACTTTCCTTTACACACATGTGCACATACAGAACACACATGCACAAGCCCTAAGATCTTTGGAGATTGAATATAATATTTGAAGTGTGTATCACCTTGGCAGGGGGTCAGGTCTGCCATTTAGCCACATATATATATATATATGCTTTTTGTGGTCACATCCGGCGATGCTCAGGGGTTACTCCTGGCTCTGCACTCAGGTGTTACTACTGGCGGTGCTCAGGGGACCATATGGGATGCTGGGGATCAAACCGCGTTGGCCGCGCTAAGGCAAATGCCCTACCTGCTGGAATATAGCTCCAGCCCCATTTAGTATATTTTAACAGAATTAAGTAGTCCACGTGACAGTGCCATTCCTATAACTCATGCTGGGAGTGGTTTGTCAGGTGTGGCCTATGGATAGGAATTTAACTTTAAATGGTCAAAATTATAAAATTATTAACAAGGAGATGAGGTTGGTTGATAGTCTAAGTATCAATGGCATCATCATAGCCCCTCATCTGCTGATGTGTATTGTGTGTGTGTGTGTGTGTGAATAATTACTTGGAAAGGGAAAGGGAATACATAGTTGCTATGAAATAAACCAGAATTTAGACAAATGGACATATATTCCCGAATGTTGATTTATGAGGAATATTCTAGCTCAGCTGCTCATATCTTTGTAGCAAATAGTAACTGCAACCTGAGAAGTTTCATTCCCAACTGTCCCTGCAGAATCAGTCAGGATCAGTCAGACTCCTGTGCTTGTTTCAGGGCAGGAGGAAGGGAAGCTTATTTTGTTTGAACTCTACTGAATGACCAGAGAGGTAGTTCAAATTGTAGAGCACATGCCTAGCATAGGCGAGCCCCAAAGTTAGGCAACATATGACCCAGCAAATTCCCCTGACTCATGACTTTTCTAGTTATTTGTTTGGTCAGTTGTTTATACATCTTTCCTATATGGTAATAATTTTTATAAAAATATAAACTTAACATTTAGAAAATGGAGATTCTGTTGTCTATTTGGACATCTCAGTAATCTTCTGTATTACTTATATGTTTTATTTGACTGAATTTACCCAGCAATAAATGATAAAGTTGTCTTTATTATGAGGTATTTTAAAATATGTTTTAATGAAGTATGTAAATTCTAAGATGCTTTTAAGCTTTTAAATAATTTTCTGTTCATAATGGCATAAATAAAAAGTTGAGATTTTCTGGTAGACATAAATAAATGGATTCTACCATAGTAGTAGAGAGCTGTTTTTACTTTGGTCACAAAGTCTAATGTCATCAGGAAAGTCCAAAAGTTTTAAGGGTGATCTAAGCCTTAAAACACAAAACCTGTTTGTGCAGTTATTATTATCACTATAATGAGATAATACAATGGAATTGCCCCCTTCTTTTTAAACTTGGTAACTAGACTCTGTGTAGAATACGAAGTAATTTTAATAATATTAATTAAAATTGATAAATGTACATTACTCTGAAAAATAAGTTTGTTAATAGAAAATTTTCCCTAGAATGCTTTCAAAGTATTATTAATCTTTTTCTTACACATGCTTCTGTGCTGTGGGAAAGATTCTCTGCTAATTTTTTCAATAGATTACATATTTTCTTCTCAGCATGTGGTATATTTTAACAGAATATTGGTTTTGATATTTATATTGTGTTTCTATAAACAAGATCATCTTTCAACTTGAGCCATAATTTTTTTCATTTGAGAAACAGCCCATTTGTTTTATTTATTGTCTCTTATTTCTTTCTGATTGTGCTCAGTTAACCACAAACTCAGGAAAAAAATAGTCAACACTAAGCTTTTAGACAAGATATACTCTAGCTCTTTGGATTTAAGTATATAATATAGTTTTCTTGGTATCTTTTTATTCACATCCAATTGTAGATAAAGAAATGAAAATAAGTTTGATATTCAATTTTACATTTCTTCTTGCTTTTTGTGTTTTGTTTGTTTGTTTTGGGGCCACCCTGGTGATACTCAGAGATTAGTTCTGACTGCACTCCAGAATTGCTCATGAAGGTCCACAGGGAATCATATGGGGTGCCATATGGATTGAACCTGGTTCAGCTGCATGCACGCAAGCATTCTCCTTGTTGTCCTGTATCTCAAACCCCCATTTCTTCTTTTTGAAGTAGAATCTGATAATTTCCAGCCTTCTTTTCATTGAAGAAGGGACACATTTTATTAACAGTTTTTTAAATTAGACTAAAGAAGTATATTTACTATGTTTTCAGATTTTATTTTACATCTTGTGGTATGTTAACAATTATACTATTGCTTTAAATTTAGAGTCAAATTTACCAAAATGTTGAAATGCAGATGTAATTTGACACTGCAAAGATGAAGAGTGCTACCACAATCTGCTTCTCAGTGAGGGCTGGGATGTGGCTCAGCAGTTGAGCGCATGCCTTGCATGCATGAGACTTCAGTTTGATCTCCCATGCTGAAAATGAAGGGGTGGTGGTGGTTAGATAATAAATGATCAAATCAAATAAAAAAATAGCTCCAAGACTTTGTGGCTTGGTAGAATATGTTAAAGATGATTCAGATTTTAGCTAAACCGAGTTTTATAAGGTTGGGATTTAATACAGAGCAATGCTTTTTGCTGCATTCAACTATTAACACAGTTTTATTCATTTTTTCCGTTTCATGCCATGTGACTCCCTAGTGTGAGATTCTTCCAGTCTCCTCCAGGTGTGCTTACTAATGAAATGTCACTATTCTAAGTATGTCCATACTGTCCCAGATGGGAAGATACCCCACCAGGCACCTTTTGTAGAAGCTCAGAGAAGTTTCAGAAAAATAAAAACTGCCTAATTATTAATAGGATAAGTCTAAGGAGTGCCTTTTCCTACCTTTTCCATAAAACAAAATTCAGAGCAGATATTTCCTACTTATTTTTAGTTAAAGACATTTAGGTAAAGAGCCGTCAACATGTGAGATCATGTTTCATTTAGGACTATAATTTGCAAACTTAAAGCCAAAAGTTGCAAATTACCTTTGGAAGATGGTCAGAAAAAAAGTAGATCTTTTTAAAATTGGTGATTTTAGTTTTGATATTTTGTTTCTGGAGGATGAAAGATAGGATAAGGGCTAAGATATTCTTCTGGTATGTGGTCAGGCACAGATTGATCCCTGGCACCAAATATAGTCCCTGGAGCACCACCAAGAGTAAGCCCGAGCAGTGATCGGTGTGAACCAGTCCCTTGACATCCTCCCACCCAAAACAAAACAAAACAAAACAAAACAATACAAAACAAAACAATACAAAACAAAACAATACAAAACAAAACAATACAAAACAAAACAAAACAAAACAAAACACTTATTTCTTAAAAAGACCTGAGATCTACCATTTGATACCTACGTTCTTACAAAGCAGTATGCCCACAATGATCTTTCAAAAATCTTTGAAAAATGCTGTGTCATTTTTTTTAAATTCTTTTTGGGTCATACCCGGTGATGCGCAGGGGTCACTCCTGCCTATTTTTCTGCTCAGGAATTACTCCTGGCAGTACTCGGGGACCGTATGGGATGCTGGGGAATAAACTAGGTTGGCAGCGTGCAAGACGAACAAATGATGAAAAATGGGAAGACAAGTTTTGCACCCAGCACCAACAAAGTGTCCATGACATTTCATTGTGTCCCTCTGTCACTTCTAGTCCAGTCTTCTTTCTCCCCAAGCCCTTCCATCCGTGTTTGGTCCTTGGTTATGTATTACAGTTCCAAGGGCTTGTTGTTCTTCTGACTTGTCTATCATCTTGTTTTGTCTTCTCTCTATTCCACAGATGAGCAAGATCATATAGTATTTGTTCTTCTCCTCTGACTTATATTGCTTAACATGCTACCCTACAATTCTTTTCACATTGCAGTTAGCTGCATCATTTCATATTTTCTCATAGCTGCATGTTATCGCTCCATTCCATATAAATCTGTGTGTATATGTATGTACCATTCCATATATATATATATATGCTACCTGCACGGCAGAGCCTGGCAAGCTACCCGTGTCTTATTTGATATGCCAAATACCAGTAAGAATTTTAGACCTCATTCCCATGACCTGCTGGAATGGTTTGAAGCCCTTTATGTTCCTGGAGCAAGCAGATGCCCTTGGGCTCTACTAGCATGAGACAGGACATATGGAGATGTTACTGGTGCCTGTTCGAGCCAATCGATGATGAACGGGAATACAGTCATACAGTGATATGAGATGTCATTGGATATATCTATATATCTATATATATATCTATATATATCATTGGTTATATATATGACTTCTTGATATATATGAGATGTCATTGGAGATATATATGTATATATATACATATATGACTTTTGATTAATTCATCCATTTTTCGCTTTGAGTTGTTTTCATTTCCTGGCTATTACTTCCAATTATCATGGATGTGAATTTTTATTTTTTAAATTTTTTTTATTTATTTATTTATTTATTTATTTATTTTTTTGCTTTTTGGGTCACACCCGGCAATGCTCAGGGGTTTATCCTGGCTCTGCACTCAGGAATTACTCCTGGCGTTGCTCAGGGGACCATATGGGATGCCGGGATCGAACCCAGGCCAGCATGGGCCAGCCGCTGCAAGGCAACGCCCTACCTGCTGGGCTATCGCTGAATTTTTTATTTTTAAATTAGTTTTTTGTTTTGAGGAGGTAGAAGTGGAATCATTGGGTTGCACTGGAGTTCCAGCATTTTTTGAGAATATCCTTATTTTTTCCCCATAGGCACCGAATCAGATCGCATTTCCAGTGAGTGAGGGACTCGTTTATCACCACATCCCTGCAATACTGGTTGTTTCAGTCAGAGTAAGCTATTAAGGCTATTACATGACTGTTACATAGAAGTGGGATTACTCTACCAGTCTTACTAGTTCACTCTGACTGAAACAGCTACTTATTACTTCTATTCTGACTGAACAATGATTACATGAAGAGGAATACCATACCAGTATTACTAGAATATGAATTCTAATCAATGTTCATATGTTCTCTATTAATGTAAATATTACTAAATTCTAAAATAACCATTTTAAGAAGTTGTTCTTAGGGACTGAATGATAGTACATTGGTAGGGCATCAGCCTTGCTTGTGTTCCACCTGTGTTCAACCCCTAGCATCCCTAGGTCCCCTGTGCACTGAGCACTACCAGGAGTAATTCCTGAGTATCACTGGGTGTGACCTCAAAAATAAAAGAAGAGTTGTTGTG
Organism: Cryptotis parvus; assembly: GCA_021461705.1. NCBI lineage: Eukaryota > Metazoa > Chordata > Mammalia > Eulipotyphla > Soricidae > Cryptotis > Cryptotis parvus. The sequence goes on from JAJIBD010000836.1 coordinate 178,618, forward strand.
TCAGATTTCTTTGTCAAGACTCTGAACGAATGGTTTGAGGCTCTTTGTATTTCTGGGGCAAGCAGATTCCATTGGGCTACACTGGCATGTGATAGGATCAAATGCATACGTTACTGGTGCCCACTCAAGCAAATCAATGAATAATGGGATATCAAGTGATCAAGTGATCAAGGAAAGATTCTTTGAGAAGTGTGCAGCATAGCCACAATTTCTGTACCATATATTAAAGCATAGGGGTTGCGTTGCAAATATAATAATGGACATGATTGAGTTTTGGGACCGACCAGTGAACAAATCCTCATTTTAGTACTTCTTAGGAGTGTAATTGTGGGTAGATGCACACACTCACACCCATTTTCATGACTAAAATGTAGGATATATGTTAGCTAGATTTTGTGCTTCTGGCCCTTTTGAATGCAACTGCTTGATGTCTAAGATTTTGGGCCTTTGAAAGGAAAGAAGAGAAAGGGATTGGAAGTGGTTGGTGAGTGTGTGATTCCCTGGTTCACTTTGCTACATCATACTCTGTCAGTCAGATGGACTCAGTTAGGGACATGTCTAACAAAGGAATTTGTACATGGGACTAGAGGTTAAATGAAAATTGCAATAAAAGTTATAAACTGTGCTGTGCCCGTAAGCAGTCATCTGAGCAAGAAGTAAGAGATTAGTAAACGGAACCAGGATGTAAGATGAGATTCGATGTGATAGCTTTTCCAGGGGGTCTTCTTGAGCTTGTAGAAAACAAAAAAAAACAAACCCATTTTGGTTTTTCTCGTCTCGCCTTTTAGGTATACCCTAGGGAACGCCTTTATGTGGGACAACATCACCACAAATACTGGTTTTCATTTTTCTTCTAGACAATTTACTATTAACTATGTTTTTATTTTGAAATACTGAACTATTGAGAATTTCCAAATTTTTAAGATGAAGAGATGAGAGAAAATTTCAACATAAATTCTTTCTTCCTTATTAGCTAATGTTACTTAAAAGGAATCTTGGACTGTGAAAAGTTACTCTTTTTATATATTACTATATTTTTATAAATGTAGGGATTTGTTGCCAATTACATTTAAAGTTAAAATATATTTCAGAAAAATGAGTGTGTGCTTGAATGCATGCTTTAAACATTTTTTAACTCTATGGTATTTTCATTTTGCAAAGAATGAAATTGATATCCTACTCATATTTTTTAGTGTTAAGAAGTAGAATGTGGGTGATATTTTGCAAGGTTATTAGGCATAAACCTAGAGTTCACTTTGGCAGCAAAGAACTTACTCAAAAATATTAGCTAACCCATGGAACATTTGAGCAGTTAAATACAAAATGCAAGCTAGACTTGTTGGAACAGTGACTGAAGTAAGGCTTTTAATTGACCTGCTGAAGAGTCTGTTAAAGCCAGCAGTGAATGCCAGGAAGTTGACCTTGTTGCACTGATGGTTCTTGAATACTAGAAACTTGACCTTTTGCCACCAGGGCCCCAGGAAATCAGATGCTTGCCATTCCCAGTGCTAGCAATGTGGAAGTTGCCCACAGAGCATGTTTTCACACATTGATCACTTGTGAATTGATGGCTCAGTGGGTATATCTGATTAGTGAAATACAGGTCTCATATCTGGATCCTTCTTTAATTATAAAATGATTTAAACATTGGAGATATAAGAGTGATTACATGTAGGTACCACCAAATATGGCAGTTATTCAGACGGAGACAGTTGCAAGATATCAAATTTTATGTATTTGGGGAACTTAATGTTAACGTTTTTTTTTTGTCTTCAGTTTTCTTCAATGCTTATCTTATTATAATACATTCTATCATCAGTATTGTCTCTACGAAACATACTTCTTGGATCAGCTGGGTCAGTTCACTCGAAAACTTCCAGAAGTTTAAATATTGTTGCACAACCTTAGATTTTCTGAAAGAAACTCTAACGTCAGAGCCCATCATTTGGGAGATCCTAAAGCCCCAGAGTTTTGAAAGCCACTGACTGCCCTGTGCAATCCAAACTTTCCTCAAGAGACTTATCACACTTTGGAATCTCTGAAAAATAATCAGTAGATTTGATTTTTTGAAAAACATTACACTATTATATAATTTTATATTATAATTATTCATTTGTATACGATGTTCTAATTTATGACCTTGTAATTTGTTCAGTTGGCAATTTTTTTCTCTTTGTAATCTTTTTTTCTTTTTGATTTTTGTGCAGACATGGTGTCCTCAGTGCTTACTACTGCCTGTGTACTCTGGGATCATTCTTGGGGGTGGGGGATTGAAATCAGGTTGGCCACTTGAAAAACAAGTGCCTTATTGGCTGTAATATCACTCTGGACCCTTAACTAAGTTCTTAAGTGAATATTGTGAATTGTCAGAAACTTAATTCTCATATTTTAGCATGGAAGTTTCTTCTGTATATTGTAAGTTAGTTGCTGAATCTTTTCTTTTTCATCAAACCTTGGAGGTAAATCTTGGAAGAATTAAATTAGTTATCATAATTTAGATTAGATAACTAATCTAAATTTGTATCATATTCCTGCAGACAAATAATTCTTGATGCTAAAGGAACTAGTAAGGAAGTAAGTTTACTTTTCTTATTGACCCATGTGACTTCTTTGGTCTTTATAAATTTAGAACTTCTGGCACACTTTAAATGCTAGACACATAAACATTGAAAGGTAGAATAAAATAAAGTCAATTGAAAAATCATCAGTTACTCATTCATTCACTTATTTATTCTCTCATTCATTAACTATTTAACTAGTGTTTGAAAACATTGTTCTAGTGATACTACCATATGAATGGTGGCACAACGAAAAGGTCGCCTCCAGTATCTCAGGTTATACCCCTTCGCTGCCCCACCATCTCTACCCCAGTCACAATTAAAATGCTGATCAGAATTTTTAAAAAAAATATATTGTATATTTAGTCTCAATGATATAGAGAAAGAAACTGAGACTATGGAGTCTAGACTGCTTGAATTTATAGTTCATTAATATTAGAGTCTACTGGGCTTAATTCCATATTGATTTTTCTCACATGAAATCATGCTTGTTTCTCACAATATTTTAGGGAGAATTGGCTTCATAGTTTATATGGCTTATGCAGTATTAAAACACAGATATTAATCTAAAAATATAGTAAGTGTTTGAGAGGATGATTACAATAAACTCCAAATGTGTATAGTTCCAATGAGACTATAAAAATCATTCACTGGTGAATATAACTCTGTTTTTTGAAATTTGTATTAATTAATAACCTCCAAATAACTCTTCTGTTATTTGTGGCAAAGCTTTCACTGCTAGTAATGAAGAGAAAAAATGTTCCAGTTATATAGTGGTTTTATCATGTATCAGTAATATTTTCTCAGAGACTAATCCATTAACTTCCTTTAATAGTTCTCCTTTTTTGACTTTATGAAAAAGCCTTACTTTTTAATGTTCTCATGATTATAGATACAAATTTAATCATAATGCAAGTGAAGACAATAGTACTTTATTTAAGGGTGTTGTTTGTTTTCATGGGACAGAGCTGCCACTAGCTCTCTCTGTGCTCAGCTGATCATGAGGCGCCTGGGAGGGAAAACAGGTTCTAGCCCTGGCCCGCCATCCCAAAGCGCCTCTCAAGAAGCCAGAGGAACCCTCACACCATGAGGGCAGTAATTTTCAGCATCTGGACTCCACAGCTTGTCAGAGCTCCATCCAAGAGAAGCCAATCTCTCCCCATTGCATCAGTAAATGCACGAGATAAGAGCCTACTACCAAGAATATACCACCCACACGGCAGAGCCTGGCAAACTACCCGTGTCATATTTGATATGCGAAAACCCAGTAACAATTATAGACCTCATTCCCATGATCTGAAGGAATGGTTTTAGGCTCTTCATGTTCCTGGAGTGAGCAGATGCCTTTGGGCTATACTAGATGCCACAGAACATATGGAGATGATACTGGTGCCTGCTCGAGCAAATCAGTGAACTACGGGAAGACAATTGAGAAGTTTGTTTTCTGTGGTGGTGGTTGTCTTTTTTTACCCCTGACTTGTGTTTTTTCCTTAAGATATTTTTAGGGGGTGGTGTTCTGGAGATCATGTGGTGGTAAGGATTGAACTTGGGCTTTAATACACAAAGTATGTGTTCCAGTTCTTTGAACCGTTTCCCTAATATTATACATATGTATATATATACATATATATATATATCTTTACACACATATACATGGGAGATATGAGAAATATACACATATATACATATATGCCTACATATAATTATATATAGCAAGTGAATATATCATTATATACTTAATTATATACAAATATATAGAGGCCATCTCATTTGGCAAGGTGTCAAAAAATCGATGGGCTGGACATGTAATGCGATTTGGAGATGACCGCTGGACTAGAACCGTTGCCAACTGGATCCTACGGACGTCAAAAGATCACGTGGCCGTCCACCTACAAGATGGTCAGACTTCTTCTTCAAGACCCTGAATGAACGGTTTGAGGCTCTTTGTATTCCTGAAGCAAGCAGATGCCATTGGGCTACACTGGCACGTGATAGGGTCAAATGGAAATGCTTGGTGCCTGCTCAAGCAAATCGATGAATAACAGAATGTCAAGTGATCAAGTGATCAAGTGAATCCTTTAGGGACTACCAAGATTATATATGACTCTATTCTTTCATTTAGACATGGCTGATTTATTTTCTCTGAGATAGCAATATGAATATATTATTGCCGGAGACTTTATTATCAACTAAAATTATTTAATTAAATGTTTGGGGCCCAAAGATAGTACATCAGTCAGGGTTCTTGCTTTGCAAACCAACCTGGGTCTGATCCCCAGCACCACTTGTGGTTCCCTGATCCTGCCAGAAGTGATTCCTGAGTATGGTGATAGAGTGAGCCCTGAACACTACCCAGTGTGAAACTCCCAATTGAAAAAAAAATCAAGTAAAAGTATAGACTCAAAGATAAATTTTCTCCTATCTTAAATACTGGTAAGGGTGTTAATGAATTGGTAATTCACTTATCAAACAATGACAGTGAACACTATAGATTTACTTCAGGCTTGAGATTGACTTAGTATTCTAAATCTTCAGTATAGTAAGTAAGCTCTCATGTAGGAAGAGGGCCAATTGTGTGCTAGGAAGTATCTTCTATTCTGGGAATATGAATGCTAATAGAAAAGGGAATTGTGTTTCTCTCATGGGTTTCTAGTATGAAGTATTGGACTGGTTCACTGGTTCACTGTTCACAGAAATGTGAGTCTCAACTTCTGACACAAAAATTTTGGAGAAGGGGAGAATAGAATAATCTAACAAAATATATTGTTATCTTCTTTATGCAAGATTTGGATAATTTAAATAAATGGAGAGTTGTCAATATGAATATAATGTAAAGCTCATTACTTTTGTGAATGTTTTATGGATTTTGAACTACCCAGAATAGTTTTATTTTATTTTTAATTTTTTTATTATACCACAGTGAAACATACAATTACAAAGGTGTTCATAATTGGTTATTGGTAATATAGTATTCCAGCACCCATCCCTCCACCAGTGCCCCATTCCCACCACCAGTGTACCTACACCCCTATCCGCTCATCCCCAAGCTGCCTCAATAACAGGTATCCACTTTTCCTCTTCTTCCTCTGTTTCTCTGTCTCTGAATCTCTCTCCCTCTTATTTTACACATTGCAGCGATCCCTGCAGTGTGTAAAAATATTAGGCTATCACTTATAAAATCACTGTAAAAATTTAGGGCTATCACTGAAGTCTCTTTGTGTATATTCAATGGTGAGTTCTAGTCTGACATTACCATTTCCCAAACTTAATAAAACATTGGTATAGATTTATATCCCATTAATGAATGCAGTCATTCTATATCTGTCTTTTCCTTCTGACTAATTTCACTCAGCATGATAGTCCATGTCCATCCATTTGCAGGTAAATTTCATAATTTCGTCTTTTCTGACAGCTGCATAGTATTCCATTGTGTAGATGTAACTACAGTTTCTTTAGCCACTCCTCTGTTCTTGGGCACTTAGGATTTTTCCAGATTCTAGCTATTGTGAATAGCGCAGCGATGAATAAAGAAGTACAGATAGTGTTTCTCCCATGTGTTTTTCTGTCTCTAGGGTATATTCCCAGGAGTGGTATTGCTGGATCAAATGGGAGCTCAATATCTAGTTTTCTGAAGAATGTCCATATTGTTTTCCAAAAGGGCTGGACCAGTCGGCACCCCCACCAACAGTGGATGAGAGTCCCTTTTTCCCCGCATCCATGCTAGCACTGGTTGTTCTTGCTGTTTTGGATGTGTGCCAGTCTCTGTGGTGTGAGATGGTACCTCATTGTTGTTTCGATTTGCATCTCCCTGATGATTAATGATGAAGAATGCTTTTTCACATGCCTTTTGGCGATTTGAATTTCTTCTTTTTGGAAGCTTCTGTTCATTTCTTCTCCCCGTTTTTTGATGGGGTTGGCTGTTTTTTCCTTGTGAAGTGCTACCAGTGCCTGATATATCCTGGATATTAACCCCTTGTCAGATGGGTATTGGGTGAATATCCTTTCCCACTCTGTGGATTGCCTTTGTATCTTGGTAACCATTTCTCTTCAGGCACAGAGGCTTTTCAATTTTATATAATTCCATTTGTTTATCTTTGCTTCCATTTGCTTCGTCAGTGGTGTTGTCTTTGAAGATTCTTTTTTTTTTCGATGTCTTAGAGCGTTTCTCCTATGTTTTCTTCAATGTACCTTATAGATTCATGTCTGATGTTGAGATCTATAATCCATTTTGATCTGACTTTTTGTACATGGCATTAGAAGGAGGTCTAAGTTCACTTTTTACATGTAGCTGCCCAGTTTTCCCAGCACCATTTGTTGAAGAGACTTTCTTTGTTCCACTTAATAGTTATTTGCTCGTTTATCAAAAATTAAGTGGTTGTATATTTGAGAGTGTGTTTCACGATATTCAGTTCTATTCCATAGGTCTATGGGTCTGTCTCTATACCAATAACACACTGTCGTAATTACAACTGCTTTGTAGTAGAGTTTGAGGTTGGGGAAAGTGATACCTCCAAACTTCTTTTTCCCAAGGATTGCTTTAGCTATTCTTGGGGGGCTTATTATTCCTTAAAAATTTCAGGAGTTTTTGTTCAATTTCTTTGAAGAACATCATGGGTATCTTTATAGGGACCACATTGAATCTGTTTAAAGCTCTAGGGAGTATTACCATTTTGATAATGTTAATCCTTCTGACCCATGAGCAGGGAATGTGTCTCCATTTCCTGAGGTCCTAAGAATAATTTTAACCTAGAATAATTTTAACTCTCCAGTCAAGTAGACTTTCAAGAGGCAGAAATACAGACTTGATGAAGTGCCTTGAGTACCTTGAAAGATTTTCCACCTTGTGGTGTTAAATGGATAGACATAACTGAGAAATAATTAAAAATTTATTAAGAATAGTTAATTTCACAAGATTTTCCAGGATTTCTTAAGAAATAAGAATATTTATTATATATCTGATATATTTATATTTTGTCATACCGTAATACACACAGACACACACAAGACACACACACCTTATATATGCATCATATATATTTATATAGCCCATATATATGCATCTCTCTATGTAAAAACATGTATGTAAACTTTTATTTTTTGAATTATTTTTTGACACACTCATAACTTACCTTGTGGCAGACTATTCAGTTTAAATTCCAAGTTAATCACCATTTGTTGTGACCATGATTGTGCTAACAAGATTATAAACTTTAGAATTTACTGGCCAACTAAAAAAAGTACTTTTTAGAGTGCCAATGTCAGGGCCCTTTCAGTATGATTAAATATTCTTAGCGGGTATGGTCCAGTCTTACTATTTTTATGGTCCAGACTTGACTATTACCCGCATCTGATCACAAACCACCAACTTAGATCTTACATGGAGACTGCTCAGAAATGTTCATGGGATGGCAATCAAACCTTCCTTCTTCTAGAAATAGTTCACCAATCTGTCTGCATCCTTATTGTGGTTTCTGCAGTCAGCTGTTCCTCCCATTGCTCCCTCTTAGGAAACCTAAGTGTCGTTATTTACAGCACAACTGGCCCCAGGATGCAGTTTCAAAAGGTTCCAGCTTGGTTGCCGTTGTTGACCGAAATTGCTCACTTTAGGGCCAAGTCATTTTTTTCCTTTAAAGCAGTCTCAAACTTTCTATTAACAAAAGGTGGAAGGGTGAAACACCTGCCTAATTTTCTCTCAGTCCAAAGACCTTGGTGATGCTTTTGGCCATTAGGTATTGCCCTTGAAAGTGGAACCAGATGAGATCATATTTGGAATTTTTTTACACTTTTTCATCAAGGAGCTGCTGAGACAGACTGAAGTGAAAAGACCCACTGCTAAGAAGTGTGAAGCTGCCAGTAACAGCTTTGGTTCTAAAATATGGAATTTTATCTATCTTGTTCTCTCCTGGGTACCTGACTCCTTGAACGGTATCAACCATAAAGTGGGAAAATGATGAAAAGTTGTTGAATTAAGTCATAAAGCATGAAGAACATAAGTGTAAATGGCTTTGGGAAAAGCAGTTAAATACTGCTGCCCCCATACACCAAAATATAGTTGAACTACCAATCTTTAATATGAAGTGCTTATATGAGCCTGTTATACTAAAATTTTACACATACTTGAACACATGCACACATGCAAACACAAGTATATTCTTTATACTTGAAGTTCATAACATTCTTACTAAACACTTATTTTCTCATGTCATCATAGATAAACTGAGACTTACACCAAGTACCATTTCCCAAGCAACAAAACGAATAACAGAATTGTCATTACATATAACATCTACCAGTTTAAGGGGCATGTGATAAAAATATTAACATCTCATTATTTAGCTCCACTTCCAGTTAAACATTTCCATAACGATCATTTATAATTCCTAAGATAGAATATTTTTGTTTGATCACAAGAAAAGAAGACTGCTATTATTTAGCACAGGGTTAGTAAAAGGTAAATGGCAAGTACCTTTTGACAAATGAATCCTTGATCACTTGACATCCCTTTATTCATTGATTTACTCAAGCAGGCACCAGTAACATTTCCATTTGACCCTATCGTGTGCCAGTTTAGCCCAATGGCATCTGATTGCTTCAGGAACATGAAGAGCCTTAAACCATTCATTCAAGAATGAACGAATTCTTGAAATTCAATGATTCAAAGACTTTCTTTAAATCAAGAAAGTCTTGAAGATGGTCAGAAGAGGTCTGACCATCTTGTAGGTGGACAGCCACGTGTTCTTTTCACATAATCTGAGATCCAGTTGGTAATGGCTCTAGTTCAGCGGTCATCTCCAAATCGTATTACATGTTCAGCCCATCTGATTTTCGAAGCCTGGCAAATGAGTCAGCATCTCTGACTCTGCATCATCAATGGAGGTTGGAACTCTGGATAACTTCTCTCACTTGAGTGAGTCTTGATATTCCAAGCATAGCTCTTTCGATTCCTCATTGGGAGACCTGAATAGTATTCTCATCCTGCTTTCATAGGGCCCAGGTCTCTGAGGCATATGTTAATGCAGGGAGAATGGTGGAGTCAAGAGATGTGCCCATGGCCAGAGGTTCTTTGTCCCTTTAGCTATTTCTTTGATGCCCTTGAAGGCGTTCCATGCTGCTCTCTTCCTCCTGGCGCAGCGCAGGTTTTAGGTCGTTCATAATGTTGAGTTCTCAACCTCAGCATTGTACCCATAACTTTACCATGTTAGGTACACATAGCTGCTGCATTCAGACGTGTTTGTGCTATTGAGACTGAGTGGGGCATCTGGAACTAGTTGGTTTTTTCATGAACTTTGTTTTGTTGAGATTCAGCTATAGACCTATCTTTCCACATTCTTGGTCAAAGTCAGCCAGCATTTATGCCATTTGGCTAATGTTTGGTGTTATTAGAATGATGTCATCAGCGAAGCGGTGTGGTGTAGTTACTGACTATCTATCTTCACTCCCTTTCCTTCCCATTCTAATTGTTGCATGATGTTCTCAAGGGTGGCGCTGAAGAGATTTGGTGAAATGGTATCACCCTGTTGAACCCCTCTTTTGACATCAATGATCACTTCCTTGTAGAATGGTGAGATCCTGGTGGTGAATCCGTAATACAGCTCATGAAGGATCTTGATGTATTGGGTTTGAACACCCTGTTTGGCTAGGGATTCAATGACTGCTTCGGTCTCCACAGAATTAAAGACTTTCTTTAAATCAATGAGCGTTAGTCAGTATCTTGAACTCCTTCTGTTTCACGTTCATTTAAAAGAAAGACAAATGAATAAAAACTCTTTTTCAGTCATTGTTTCAATAATTGACTCCATGATCCACTTCAGTTAGTCAGCAGGATGTCTTCCTCCTCAGCCTTCTCTCTTTTATTGACATTGCTGCTGTATTCTCGGGGTGAACACTTTGTTGCCGTGCTCAGTGAGGGATGCACACTTTTCGTGATGATCAGTGCTGTCACACATTTGCTTGGGGTGTTCACACACATTAGATTGTGGTGCACTGGAGATGTCACCTGGTTATGGTAAGCCCAAGATCATGTGGGGGCTCTAGCTCAGGATCTCTCACCTAAAATGCAGTGCTCTACTTCTAAATCAATTTTGTTGGCTCTTGACATTTCTGTTATTAGTAGTTAATCTTATTTACAACCCATAATTGATGTACTTACTTTTCAGATTTCACTGGCCTCTTTTTTCTCCGTTCTTATATGATTACAGGCACTTGCACATTAGTTGGATGCAAGGCACTCTACCCTCTGTACTATTGCTCTGGCCCTCACTGTTTTTCTAAATAAGCATTAAATACCAGACACTTTAATCACTTTGCTTTATTGAAGAAGGTTCTGCTGTTTTCTGTTATTCACTTACTAAGACTCTCAGACAAGTTTCTGAGATTGTGCTCTTCTTTGTGATGGCCAGCGGATATTATACAGAATTGATTCAGATTGTGACCATTGACACTCTTTGACTTTTCTGGCTACAGTCATTCAGTAAATATTATGAAACTGATTTTTTTTCTGCATGGCCACTGTTATAATCTGAAGATAGAGTAGTGAATTAAATCACCATGGTCCTTCCTTTCTTAGAATTTTTTATCTTCATTTACAGTAGGTGGCTTAAAGCTATGTAACACTTAGAACTAGCATGTATAATCATTAGAGTCAGGAGCAAGCTTCAAGCTTATAAAGAGTTACAAAGTTTTGCATACTTATATGCAAAATATATTTTTATAAAAATCGTACTAAATAAAGTATTTTCTGCAGTATACCATGTAGAACAGAAAGTAAAGTTAGGATTAGTTGGTCTACCTGATTCAAAGTCTCATCTCAACAATGTTACTGAAAAAAACAAACAACAATCCAACTTTTATGTACATAGAGAACTATTAACCATTTACCTAACCATGAGAGATGCCTGTTTAGCTAATTAAGTATGTGTGTATAAGTATGCACATATTTTGTAACTCTTTATAACCTTAAGGCGTATTGCCTAGTATCAAGAGTATAATGAAAGTAATAGGCAAAGTTTACAACACAAATACGTTTTGTTTCGTTTTTGGGGTCACACGCAATATATTCAGGGCTTCCTTCTGACTCTGCACTCTGGTTGACTTCTGGCAGTGCATGAGGGACGATATAGAGTGCCAGGATAGAATCCTGGTTGGCTGTGTACAAGGCAAGTTCCTTGTCCACTGTACTATTATTTCTCTGGCTTCGACAGCATGAATACTTAAGAATATATTCTAATACTTACTCACTTGACCTTGCTTAGAAGTAGCTTCTACTCAGCACTTATTACACTTCCTCATTCTTTAAGATACAACACTTCTCTGTTAAAATTATGCCCACAATTCTTTTTTCAATTTGATTAAAAAAAAGCTTCCCTTTATCTCCTTCTCATTCCTTTCGAGGTAGGAAATTATTCTTTCTCTTTAGGAAGAAGGTAGGAAAAAAAAATCAAACACTTTCAGCAGTGGCTTTAAAACTTTCTTGAGCACATATAAGAAAAAATATGATATAAAATTATAGACTTTTATCATTCATAATTTCCCATGAAATTACACTGAATTTCAATACATTCAGTTCATCATCACTTTATATTTAGTCTTCTCCCCTCTGTTTCAAATTTTCAGGTATGACTATTCCAGTTGATTTTATGATCTGTTAATGTCTCATAACCAGTATAAGAAACTATTAAGAATTATATCGCTGAAGAAAAAAGAGAGGCCTATAAACATGTCTAACAATATTTCTGCCTGTCATTTATTAACTGCATGTAACTTTGCTATGAATGACTTTTGTGGCAGTTTAATTTTTTTAGAATGTTAAATTGCTAATGAAAAGATGAAAATGATTAGGTCATAGGGAGTGAAGGAAAATAGGATTTGAAAATAATAGGATTAAGAGGGATTATGGATTGAGTAATTTTGCATCATTTAAAATTGTTTTGTAAAGTTGTGTGGCTATAACCATTTCACATGGAAAGGGAAGCAGAACACAGAAATTTGAATATGCAGTAAAATGCCTAATAAAGCAGGTATTAAAAATGCATGCTTTGTGACAGATGGGGACAAGTGTTTGTGAAAATCCTTCATGTATTGCTGATGGGATAATGGTGCCATGACAGGTATTTTGGAATGTAGCTCAGCACTTACTTAGTATGTTAAACATAGAGTTAACATTTCATGCAGCAATTCCATCCCTCACTGTACACCTGATAACAATGAAAATACATGTTTATGCAAAATCTTGTGAGCAAAAGAATGTTCAGAGAATTATTTATAGCAGCCCAAATAGTCATAATTAGATCTCTATAAAGTAATACATGGATGAAAACTTGTGATGTATTTATTCCAAGAAATATTATCTAGCAATAAAAAAGAAAGTATATATTGATACATGGTATAATATCAATGAGCCTTGAAAGTATTATATTAAATGAAAGAAGCAAGTTACAAATAATACATGTTGTATGATTTCACTAATATGAATATATCAGGAATGTTTAGATTTTAAGAATAGAAAGCAGATTGATAGTTTTGTGAACTGGAAGAGAATCTGTCATGAGGGATATCTAATAATTGGTGTGGGTTTCTTTTTTTTTTTGCTTTTTGGGTCACACCGGCAATGCTCGGGTTACTCCTGGCTCTGCACTCAGGAATTACTCCTGGCGGTGCTCGGGGACCATATGGGATGCCAGAGATCGAACCCGGGCTGGCACAGGCCGGCCGCATGCAAGGCAAACGCCCTACCCGCTGGGCTATCGCTCGGCCCAGTGTGGGTTTCTTTTGGTTTGATAAAACTGTTCTGAAATTGGGGATGGTAGAATAACTTGTAATGCAGTAAGCTATGCTGAAATGCATTTCTAAAATGGGTGAACTTTATAGAACAAGAATTACATCATATCATAATCTTTGCATAATGAATAAACAGCTTCTCTATTTTTCATAATAGGATCATTGTTCAAAATATCTTCACCTTTTACTTTATTTTATTTTATTTTTTTTACCTCCCAAAGCAGTGCTCAAGGATTCTGGTAGTCTTTCCTCTGCGTTATCATTTTTTCATGCTAGGATCCAACTGTGTTAGTTAGGCTATGTGGTGCCAGGAACCACCATAGCCAGTCCAACAGTTATGGGATCCTCCAAGGCTATAAACAGCAGTTCTGAGGGGTTACCTTCACATTCTAAAGAGCACAACTAGCATAACAGTTTGGCTCAGATTTTATAATATCTGGGACAGTAGAATATACAATATAGAAAGACATTTGAAACTACGTTCAATAAAATGACAAAAGTAGCTCAAGTGCAGAAGGAAGAAGATACAAGAATAGTTTTAAAGTGTGAGCAGTAGATTTCATGCTGGTAATTTTGGTTCGGATTTTTTAAATTAAAGTTTAAAATTGACCATTCAGTTTGTTTTCAGAGATTAATTGCTTCTGTTATGGCAATGGTTTTCTTGTATCTTGAGGATGCAGAAGTAAACATCGGGGTTTTTATTTCACTCCTTAAAAAAAGTTCACCTATTTTAAGGTAAACATTTTTAAATAACTTCACATGTACTGAATTAGGAAAGATTATAGTTTTCTTAATATTGCTCACTTCTCATAAGACTAAGACTGGTACACTTTTTAAAGTTTGGAAACCAGTAATTGCACATTAATGTTAAGTAAACTGCAGAATTTGTGTGAAGGTCAGGCAATTTTTCACTAATGAAATTGTCTTTGGTCAAAATGATCTAATATGAATTAGCACTTGCATTAAATCATCGTGAATCCTTAGTTTCCTCTGATTCACCTGAATGCCAGGCTTTTCAGCGCCACTCTCGAGAATGTCATGTGAGAATTAGAATGGGAAGGAATGGGAGTGAAGATAGACGGTCGGCAACTACACCACCTCCGCTTTGCTGATGACATCATTCTAATAGTGCCAAACATTAGCCAAGCAGCACAAATGCTGGCTGACTTTGACAAAGAATGTGCAAAGATAAATCTACAACTGAATCTCAACAAAACAATGTTCATGAAAAATGAACTAGTTCCAGTTGCCCCATTCACTCTTAATAGAACAAACATCTCTTCATGCAGCAGTTAAGTATACTTAGGTTGAGAACTCGAGCTTTTACTAGAGCCGACTAGATCCCATGGGTCGTCAAAGGTCACATGGCCGCCCACCTACAAGATGGTCAGACCTCTTTGTCAAGACCCTGAATGAATGGTTTGAGCCTCTTCGTATTCCCTGGAGCAAGCAGATGCCATTGGGCTACATTAACATGTGACAAGGACAAATAGAAACGTTACTGGTACCCACTCAAGTAAATTGACGAATAATGGGATATCAAGTGATCAAGTAATGCTAGTATTTCCATGTCTTTTTTATGGCCTTCACAATTTTTCACCTTCTTCAGGGGTTGTGTCAGGTGACATAAAATATTCCTTATGGTATTTAATTTTTTTTTCTATCAGCATTATAACTGAATTATGAAAATTGGGAGATTGGGGGAGTATTCCACAGAGGTCTAAGTCCCTGAAACTCACCTAGTTAGGGAGGTATATAGTATCAGTATTATGTTTTCTGCAAGATTTTTTTTTGAAGATGTGACTAAGAGGGTTGGGGGATACTATCTACTTATTTTTTCTATAGAAAATTTTCAGCTTTAGAATTGTACTTATTCTTCATATGCAAGAAATATAATTTTATATAACAAATAGTGCTATGTGGGATTATCCTTTTTATTTAAAACCAAATACAACTTTTTGAAATATGTTTGTAGGTAAGCTTTAAAAAACTTTTAACTCAAATGTCTTATCCTTGAATTGTTCTTCTTTGTAATTAAGTGGATTCCCATTTCTGTAACAGAGCAAAGATTTCACTGTGTGGTAGTTTATTTCTAGTTGACAGTGAAGATGTTAACATAAGATAAAAATTTTCATATAAATGAGAACATATTTTTTGGAAATTAAACTGTGTGTGTTTTATATAAACAAGAAACGGAAAATACTATACTATAAGTGGCATTTTTATGTTAGTTTTGAGAAAGTATGTGGTTGTACTTTTAATGTTTTAATTTATGGAATTTTATTTTGAAATATGACTATTTTAGTTTTATGAACTCCATATACTTTAGTATAAATTCTACATTAAAATTGTATTTCTTCCCAGAAAGCCGTGCTTTAATTATTTCAAAGACTTCCTCTTGAAAAATTTATTCCTTTTGGTTCATTTTACTTCTTTCTTTCCATTAGTTTCTCTTTTCTTACCTTCCTTCTCCCTGTGCTTCTTTAAAAGGCTAGAAAGAAAATGCTGTGTTTCTTGGGTGTTAAACTGACTTTACTTCAAGAATTTCTAGGTTTTTGTGTTCACGCAGTCTCCTTGTCTTGGCAGAGTCACTGGAACACAGGAGCAGTCAAAAACTGCTTGCCTAATGGAAAAATAGTTCTCATATTCATAGAAATCGTGAACATTCCTATTATTATTTCTCTTCTCCAAACTGAGAAATTGAAGTTTCACTGTATCACTGTATCACTGTATCACTGTCTTCCCGTTCATCATCGATTTTCTCGAGCGGGCCCCAGTAACATCTCCATATGTCCTGTCTCATGCTAGTAGAGCCCAAGGGTATCTGCTTGCTCCAGGAACATAAAGAGCCTCAATCCATTCCGGAATGAGGTCTATAATTGTTACTGGTATTTGACGTTTACAACCTAATAATATGACAAGGTCATTTAAATAGTATTTGATGGTATAAGATTCTATTATTTCAGAGCCCAAACTCTAGTGAGATAACTCAATAATAGATTAGATGCTTAGCAAGTTAAGACCCTTAATTTGAATCCCAGAATTTTATGACAAAATTCTAAGTACCAGTTAATGTGATACAAGTGGCCTGAGCATTAAACTCCCAGGTTGGTATTACTGATGTGAGCTCTGGGCATGGCCCCTGCTTTTAAAATGCGCAATAATGAGTTGCTTTAATTTTTTCCTTGTATATAAGACATTGGTTCTTTAGTTAGACTAAAAGAATTATACATACTATTTGGAGAAGGGGTTTTATAATATTCTCCCAATTTTTTAAGATCCAAAGATACATTCATTCTATGGAGTAGATCCTGAGTGGGTTTCTACAGGTGTCCAGTGCACTTCTCTGTATAAGAAATAAGAGTTTATTCAAAAGGTATAATTTTGTCTCCAAATATTCAGAAGGGGGTTGCAATGGGTGTGTAGGAAAAATCATGCACTCAGATGTCTGCCTAATTAATTCTTTAGACCTTGTGACTTCAGAGACCATATTCCCTCGTCTTAAGGAATTCTTCTATGCTTAAAATGAAGATTTGTACAGAAATGATGAAATTGCAAATCTGTAGAGCCCATAAATAAAATAAATCTTCCAAGGTTGACATCACTTTTCTTGGTATATATAATACTGGATGCAGATGTAGTAATAGGGGATGCCTAGATCACCCTTGAATCCATTATTTAGCGAGGAGAAGGAGAGAGAAGAAAAGAAATCTAGGGAGGAAGAAGGGAATGAAATTAATAGATGACCAAACATCAGGGCTTTAGTTATACAAGTGATATGAATGAGTAGTAGAGCCATATAGCCGAAACAAACTCAACAAAACTGATAACATGAGATCTAAGCTGCAGCCATGAAACTTTGTAATATGTCTGTCAATTTGACAGACTGGCATGGGTGAAGGTTGGGGTAGGGAGGGAACATGGGAAAACTGTGTGAGGGAGGTTGACACCGATGTTTCATATCAGTTGACACTGATTGGTGTTATAATATTAAATGCCTAAAACTGAGCTATCAATATCTTTTAAGTTATCAGACTCAACTATCAATAACTATGTAAATTATAGTTCTTACAAAAATTAAAATAAAAAGTAAGCTTTTAGGAACAGTGGCCTATGTAAGGAATGTGCCACAATGCTGGGTGGCAGAGTTGATAATAGAGCAGATCAGAACAGCATGCTACAGTGGACAAGTATAGTATAAGGCCATTTCAAGCGAAGAATAATGTGTTTCTTACCACACATTGGTGACTACAAAGTTTAACTCAAATTTTAATTTCACATTTCTACTTTTTACTAGAAATTACTAATTGGCCAGGAAGTGAGAAGTGAAGAGGCCATAAAATGATATATGAACTTAATAATTCATATCTGTGTCTGAAAGGGGGAGGAGCCCAAATCCCCACTCTAAGTCCAGCCAGTGTGGACCCTCCCCACACGTGTGAGCGAACCCTTGGAGCAATGTTGGACTTGACCACGGGACCGCCTGTTGGAGGTCAGCTCCATTGGTTGCTTCCACGTGGGGCTGAGCAGCGCAGCTGTGGGTCTGGAGTGGTTGGGTCTTGATCTTTTCTGGGGTGCTGTGGGTCTGGCGTGACTGTCTTCGGGGTAGCTGGCATGGAGGTGGAAGAAAGGGCGGAGGAGCCCAAGTCCCCGCTCTGTCCGACCAGCATGCCGCCCTTTCCTCCACCTCCGCCTTTCTCCACCTTCATGCCAGCTACCCCGGAAGATAATCACGCCAGACCCACAGCTCAGTCAGCACGTCAGTACGACAGTATTAGAGAGTACTAGATTTTAGGATTAGATCCTTCCCAGGATTTTTCACATTTATATACTGTATACAGTTCTAGGCAGGTTCTAGCCAAAGCCTGTCATCCCAGTAAGCCTAGCAAGAAGCCAGAGTAGCCCCCCACATCATGAGGTCAGTCATTCTCAACATCCAGACTCCATAGTTCCTCGTAGCTCCACCCAAGAGAAAACCTGATCTTTCCACTATAAGTTTCATCAGTAAATGCTCGAGATGAGAGCCTTCTACTGAGAGTATACCACCTACACGGCAGAGCCTGGCAAGCTTCCCGTGTCATATTTGATATGCCAAAAACCAGTAAAAATTATGAACCTTATTCCCATGACCTGAATGAATGGTTTGAGGCTCTTCCTGTCCCTGGAGCAAGCAGATGCCCTTGGTCTACACTAGCATGTGACAGGAAGTATGGAGAGTTGCCAGCTTGAGCAAATGGATAAACAACAGGAAGACAAGTGATACAAGTGAGCTGTGTCTGAAAATTGCTTAATTAATATATGTTTTGATAAAATTAAGTACAAAAAATAAACTAAAAGTAATATCTTGGAACTCATTTGAATAGTATGTTTTACAAAAGACGACCATTTTTTTTTCTAAAGCTCTTGCAGTTTTCCAGTCAGACAGTTCTACTACTAACCTACTATATCTAATAAAATAACTTGTCCAAATAACCTGTTACTACCTATTTTGTAGAACGTTGCTGTTATTTCACTGGAACTACTGTGTTTTAGTAACTAAGTAAAATGTCTGCTATAAGAAGTAATGCTTTTACATAAATTTAATCGTTACTGTGGAAGAAATTAAATTCAGCCAGTCCTTATTTGCATCTCTAATGTATGCCTTTTGACTGCTAATTCTAAAACACTGGTTATGACTCTGTTAGGTTGTAAATTTATACAGTAACACAATGTTTATAGACAACTAGTTTCTGAGAGTTGAGATAGTTTGAAGAACTTACTGCTGTTCTTTCAGTAAAATCTCCTGTTTAAAACAGTAAATATTCTGAATCTTACATTAAGGTTTTTTGAAGAACATTGAATGTACCTTAGTTTGGTTGTCTTGTTTTCTTCACATATGACAAACGTTAAGTGAAAAAAAATTGCTCAAATTTTTGGTATATATATATATATATATATATATATGTACATATATATGATTTATCTATATATATACCAAAATTTGAGCAATTCTTACAATTTGAGCAATTCTTGAGGTATTACAGTATATATATGTATATATATATAGCTTTTCAACTTATAAAAATGAAACAAAGTTATTACTTTTATTGAATATACACAAAGAGACTTAAGTGATAAACTCTAAATATCTGCAGGCTAGCCACAATGTGTAAAAAAAAGAGGAGAGAGAGATGCAGAGACAGAGAGAGAGAGAGAGAGAAAGAGAGGATTCTGGAGCACCTGCTATTGAGGCAACCTGGGGGTGGGTGGGAGGGGTGGGGTACATTGGTGGTGGAAATGGGGCACTGGTGGAGGGATGGGTGCTGGTATACTGTACTACCAAGAACCAATTATGAACACCTTTGTAATTGTATGTCTTACGGTGGTATAATAAAAAAATTAAAAAAAATAAAATAGCTAAATGCCTCAATAATGTTTTGATATTGATTAAGTATTTCTGAAAGAGAACTTTCCAAATTCTTATCTTATGTATTAGAGTTTTGAACATTGGCTGGAGATTACAATACCTAATTTGTAGTAGCATTCTGAGGAGTAAATGAGATACTTATATTAATGTACCTACCTAGAATGATATCTAGATTTACTGAACTTATTTCTAATATAAAGATTGTCTTTGCAGTTTTATTATATCATATAGTCTTGATTGGTAGTTGTTTTTCTAATAATGAGAGTATTTTAATTTGTCTACTTGTACTTGTCCAAGAAGGTTTTCATTTATTATATTTATTTGGGCTCTTATTTTATGAATTTGTGAAAAAAAATACTTTGAGAGACTTCAAAGAAAATACACATTAGGATAAAAGATCCCTATACATGCAATCATTTCACATTATTGTATGTATTTTTAGTGTTGAACTGCTTGCACTTATTTATCTATTAAATCTATTTTTCATTAAATTGGTTTAACTTATTTTATCTATTAAAATTCTTTATTGTTTTAGAAAATCTCAGTGATACTTTACTATAATACTGTGTGCAATTAATTTAATATCACTAAAATTTAATAATTAAGCTTTATTTTGATCATTTCTATTTTTTCATGCCCTTTGTCAGAGGAAAAATATACAAAGTAAGTTTCGTTTAAAAGATTATAGAGGCCAACTGAATTTTAATTTTAATAATAAATGGAATTCAAAGCTCTGGATTTATTAATACCTTGGGCTTTTGACGTAAGTAAAAATTGATGCATTTTTATAAATAGTTTTTCAGGTGAATTTTACCCTTTTATTACTATTCTTGTATTTGAAAATAGTGCAAAGTGAATATAATAAAAGCTTTTATTCATGAAACTTGGTCATAATTAGTTATAATATTATATTACTTTTTCAATTTTTTGCCCTTTTGCACCCACATGCTGACCTCATATGCACTGCCCCTTGATATGCCTATGTTTGAATTTTTTATTATTTATTATATCAGTGACAAAACATTATCCTTGTAATATATTCAAATATGTAACCCTATTTCATGTATTAAATAGATCCAAATCGCTTTATATTTTCTCATGTCTACAATTGTTTCTTACCACTGCCAATGTGCCTACTTCTGTGAAGCTGATCTTCTTCTATTTGACAATTCTAGCTGCAATCTATACTTGTCGAATTTGTGTCTAGAAAAAAATCAGAATAGTGCTTAAGTGAGAACTAGATATTTTCAAGTGTACTTAATGGAAGAGAAGAGGTATTACAGTATATAAAAGGGCTATTGGCACTTACAGAGAGTTCAATTGTAAGAACTATTTTTTAAATCTCTGAGGTACTATTCTAACATATAACTAATGGAGCTGTATTTTTTACTTAATATTTTATATGTGTGAGTGAATAATGAGTGTAAAAGCTAACATTGCCTGTATGCTTTAGATATATATGTTAGTTTTATAAAGTGGAATAAAATTATGAGTTCATAATTTAGACATCTTAAGCATAATGATTAAATATTACTAGATATAAGGGGAAACATGGAGAAGTCCCCATCTCTGGGAATTTATAGCATTCATTAAAAATGATTATCAGCTATTGAACAACCCTTGATAGTGGTTGTTTCATAGTCAACTTCATCAGTTGAACATTCTTTGGCTCTGTCTTTATTTCAGATAGAAATATCCTATCACTATCACTATCCTCCCGTTGATCATCTATTTCCTAGAGCGGGCACCAGTAATATCTCCATATGTCCTGTCTCATGCTAGTAGAGCCCAATGGCATCTATTCGCTCCAGGAACATAAAGAGCCTCAACCCATTATATTAGGTCATGGGAATGAACTAATATAATTGTTACTGGTATTTGGAATATCAAATAAAACAGGGCAGCTTGCCAGGCTTGCCATGCAGGTGGCATACCCTTGTAGTCATCTCTAAATATAGCATTTATAGATGAACCGTGCGCGCTGCGGCTGCACGAGACTGGCTGTGATAGGCTGTCGCTGGGTGGAGTTCTGACGAGAGGGAAGTCGGATGTGGAAAATGCGGCCCGATGGAGTGGGGGATCATCTGGCTTGTTGTGCGGCTCTGCTGGGGTGGTGGGCCAGGGCTAGAACCCGCCATCCCTCCCGGGTGCCTTGTGAGCGGCTGGGCACAGGGAGAGCAAGTAGCAGCTCTGCCCCATGTCTGTAAGTCTCTGGTTCAGCATACCTGGGCTGGATTGAAAAATTGGATGGATTAATTTATTAATAATAATTATAAGTACTGTGTTCATCTGCTATATTGATGGTACAATGGGAGATAAATAAAAAGATATGACCTTTACCCCCATGAAACTATGAAATGAAAATATCACCAAATAAATATCCAAAATAATTTTGGTCTACACTAAGTTGTGTGTTCTCTGGAATTATTCCATACATCATGCTTGGAAGCTATTTGGAGAGATAATCTGGGGAACATTCACTGCCAGGAATAGATCCTGAAGTTTCTGTATGCAAGTCATGTGATTCAGTTAAATAAATATAATCCGTCTTGTGAAAGAAAATACAGGTAAAATGTGTTTAAATATTAGGAAAGAGGAGGTACTTTTAGACGGGAAATTCAGAGATGATTTCCTAATTTGTTTAAGTTATGACCTGAATGATGGAAAGAAACTTGCGACTTCATTATGGGGAAATTATTAGAGACAAGATTTAGTAACATTTGGATAACTAAAATAAGGCAAAGGTAACTGAAAAGTGTGTTAGGAGATGAAGAATCATATGCTAGATAATAAAGAAATGAAAGACTATGAAGATAATGAAGAATCATGTGCTAGGTTAAGAACTTTGGAGACTCTTGTAATAACTTTGAATATTTTCTCTAGCTTATGTCATTGTCACTTGTCTTCCCATTGTTCATCAATTTGCTTGAGAGGGTGCCAGTAACTTCTCCATTCCTTGGGAATGAGAACCATTATTGTTACTGTTTTTGACATATCGAATACACCACGGGTAGCTTGCCAGGCTCTGCCATGGCTCTGGGTTCATCCCAGGGCACCCAGTCTTTTTCTAGGTCAGACTATCAGCCACCCACCACCCAGGGCTCACAGGGCAGAGCACTGGGTGTGGACAAGCCTGTCACCTGCCTGCCTTTGAAAAGGCATAATGAAAGTAGATTTAAAAGCATTTACAAACATGAACAGAGAGGTGATAAACTATGCCTCTGAAACTCTTTAACCTTGTAAAATAATAAGAAATCAGTTGAAAAAGTTCAAAAGATAGTGTGAAAAAAGGCTAATGTCAGTTGGAAAAGGAGGGAGTAGAAGGAATCGAATTGGCTAAAATGTTTTAAAGCAATAGGTGTGATAAAAATTATTATGAAAAGTAGTGTACTTACCCAAAACTTATGAACCAAGTCTGAAGTTTCATTTTCTACAATGGGGATAGTTGTGTCATAAAATTCACATCCATAAACATGAACTATTACTGTTTGTGTGGTCCAGTAGAATTTGGATTGGTTCATTAGCTTTGTTTATTTTTTTTTCTTTTGGGTCCCACTTGGCAATGCTCAGGGATTACTTCTGGCTCTGCACTCAGGAAATACTTCTGAGGGTGCTCAGAGACCATATGGTATGCCAGCGATTGAACCTGGGTCAGCAGCATGCAAGAAAAATGCCCTACCTGCTGTACAATCTCTCTGGCTCCTGAATTGATTTGATTTGTAAAAGCTAAAAAGAAGCACTGTATGATACTTCAAATGTAATATATAAACTTGCTACATAGTTTAAATTAAACATGAAACATTTAACTTAAATGTCACATTTAACTTAAAATCATGCAAATACTTAGACTGTCAATATTTTGTGCTGTGTTGTTATCACTTATTGACTTTGGATGTGTGGTGTTGAGTTTTGTATTACTTTGCTTTTGTTCAGTATCACTTATACCTAAAGTTAGTTCCCTATATTTCCAGCTTTGTTCTCTTAAAGTAAAATTTAAAGACAACTGTGTATATCTTTAGGAATGAGAACATAGGAATAATTTTTAATGTTTTCTTTGACTTCATTTTTCCTATTATGTTATTTAAACCAATTCATAGTATTTTTTTCCTTAAAATTTTCCAAGGTCATTTTACATTGGAACGGTTGACCTCATTTTTTGGAAAAAAAAAAACAAACACTTTAAAACTGAAATTGAACCAGCTTATGTCACTAACTACTGAAACATTTTTTATTTTATTATTATTATTATTATTTTGCTTTTTTGGGCCCACCCAGCAATGCTCAGGGGGTAAGTCCTGGCTCTGCACTCAGGATCTACTCCTGGCAGTGTTGGGGACCATATCGAATACTGGGGATCGAACCCAGGTCGGCTGTGTGCAAGGCAAACGCCCTACCCACTGGACTATCACTCCGGCCCCCTGAAACATTTTTTTAATAATAAGTCAACTGAAATAAACTCGTTTTGTAAAATAAAAGTGAATTTATATCAGATTTAAATTTTAATTAATTTACATTCATTCAAATTTATATGCTGCACAGATATCATTTAAATGAATGGAGTAAAATATACATTAATACTATAAACTTTATTGGCTGTAAACATTCAGTGTACTCTCTTCATAAGTCACTGTCTTCACAAAAGAAGTTGGTGGAATCTTAATATAGCAGGCAAATAGAGTATTTAACAGAGTTTAGAAAGTAGAGCTAAGAGTATTTGATCGTGATATGGAATGAAAGAAAGGATGTGTTCTATATGTCTGGCGTAGAACTCTGGATAGAGAATTATTAATCAAATGGATGGGAAAATGAAGGTGAAGGTGGAGCTATAAAATAATAAAGTCACTAGTTTACACTTAAGGCATAATAAAGTATCCCAAAAACAGATAACAGCAGATATCTCAGCCATATATACCATTGTAAAAATTCCAGGATATTAAAATATCATGTTCTTTTGTAATTTTTTAACTCATTTTAAGCTGTTCAGAGATGGGGGGGTTGGTGCACAATTTTTTTTTAAAATGCAGTTTCAGTTTAGGAAGATAAAGAATTCTCAGAATTGCTTTATTCTAAATTATATGAATTAACTTAATTCCACTGAACTGTATGCTTAATATCATAGTATTTTTATATGTTTAACCACGATTATAAAACAAATTTACAAACCAAAAATGTTTGACTCAATACTGTATTATAACATGTATCAATTTATGGTAAAACTCATTCAGTATACGTTTATCACTTTTCTGTGACAGTACTGAAGAGCTGTTTCTGATAGTAACCCAGTATGCCAATTCATTTTATTTTCTAGAAGGATCAACATGCTTTTCACAAAGCAGCCTGGATGCAGGCTCATGCTTGATGTAGTTATGAATGCATTAGTTTTTGTAATGGATATGAGGCTAAGTGTAGCAATTTCGAGTTCCCTAAAAAGGGGATTAAACTCTTGACCTTGGCCTTATTAACACTCTTCAGTAACAAACAAACTGATCCTATCAATTTATCAGCTGTATGTTCTCCAATGCAGGTGTTTTTAATAACTATTGTTCCACATTCTGATTGATGTTGGAATCATCCTTTTGTGCTGGAGTTAATATAAAAAAACACAACGTGATCAGAACTGGTGGAAATTATAATTAGATCTGAAAGTATTCTGTCAAAGTAATTGTTGTGTTGTTTTACCCAGCTGGGTTAGGGAGGCAAATTGTGAGAAGGAAGTGTTTATTTTTAGTCAATGATATCGCTAATCTGGTCTCTGAGTGTGGGGGCTTTGAATTGTGTTATGAGAGAAAATTTGGCTGCCTAGCTGCTCACGTGACAGCTTGTTAAGTAATTTCAAATATACCAGACTCAAAATTCTCATTGATTTCCTATTCCCTGAAAGCCAGCAGAGCTGAATCTGATTAACTTTTCCTTTTAAAGTGATCATCTCTTAAAAAGATGATTTATTCCATATGATATGATTTTTTAATCTATAAATTTATTTAGTGGCGGTATGGGACTTTGGGCATCACACATAGAGGTGTTATGGGCTACTTATAGCATGGTCCATAGAGATACTATTGATGGTTCTTAGGACACAGTCCACTAATGCAGTGTGGGGATCAAGTGTGGAGCTCCTTCATGCAAAACACTCATTAGCCCTTTGAGTCATATTTCCACTCACATATTTTACACTGGAAATAGCAGCTGTTGATGGGAGGGTTGACTTGATCTATTTTTCACTAAATAAATTTTATTAAATACTTTTATATTCAGTGTATAAATGTTTGATTCTTATTTTTGAGCATCTATTTTTAAAAGTATCCCAGAAGAAATATCCTTGTACTTGAGAAATCTGTCAATGTCTCATGTTTATAATATAACTTTTAAAAATTTATATTTAGAAGGAGTCAAACATTTTTATTGCATATTCTCTCAACTGTTCTTTTTGATTTCATTCTCAGATTCTAGTGACACCATGTAATCTCTTGCCCATGCCAAAAAAACAGTTTTGTTTGTGACTCCTACATTTCATTCTTTTGAGGATTTTTTCCTTTTAATCATTTTTATCGGTGATTTATTTAAAATGTAAGAAAATTATGGTATGTTGTTTATAGGTTTGAATAAGTTCTTGGAATTTAGCACTTCTTCAAAATATTGTGGCCAGCAAGATAGTACAGGGGTTAAGGCACTTGCCTTGCAAGTGAACAACTTAGGTCAAAGCCAGGTACAGCATATGGTGTTGAGCATTGCCAGGAGTGACCCTTGAGTGCAGCTAGTTTTGGCCGCTAAACCAAATATACAAATAGGTTTGCTACTACATTGCACCCACCACCAAAGTGCCCACATGCCTCTTTCACTATCTTTTTAAAATTACTATTTAACTTGTTCTAGAATCCATGGTATCCTTTTCATTTTGTAGCCACTGTTTAATCCATCCCAGTATTTCACTTTCCTAGATTACTGCAGTAAATTTGTGCCACTCATTTTTAATCTATACTCTCTAATTTAGTAAAAGTTATATATATGATGTATAATTATGCCAAACCCATGGTTAAGGCATTCATGGCCTTTGCTAATAAGAAGACATGTTTCAACATTTTGCATAATGTGTATAAAGGTGACACAGATACACAGGGCAGAGCTGCTACCAGCTCTCTCTGTACTCAGCTGATCATGAGGCTCACGGGAAGGAAAACAAGTTCTAGTCCTGACCCTCCATCCCAATAGAGCCTCTCAAGAAGTCAAAGGAACCCCCACACCATGAGGGCTGCCATTTTCTTTCTTCTTTTTTTTTTTTTTTGGGTCACACCTGGCAATGCTCAGGGGTTACTCCTGGCTCTGTACTCAGGAACTACTCCTGGCCATGCTCAGGGGACCATATGGGATGCAGGGGGATCAAACTCGGGTTGGCCGTATGCAAGGCAAACACCGTACCCACTGGACTATCACTGCATCCCCCGAGGGCCATTATTTTCAACATCCGAACTCCTCTGCTCATCAGAGCTCTGCCCAAGAGAAAAGCTGATCTCTCCCCATTGTGGTTCATCAGTAAATGCATGAACTGAGAGCCTACTGCTGAGAGTATCCTACCTGCACAGTAGAGCCTGGAAAGTTCCCCTTGCCATATTTGATATGCCAAAAACCAGTAACAATTATAGACTTCATTCCCGTGACCTGAAGGAATGATTTTAAGCTCTTCATGTTCCTGGAGCAAGCAGATGCCCTTGGACTACATTAGCATGTGACAGGAAGTGTGGAGATGTTACTTGTGCCCACTTGAGCAAATCAATGAACAACAGGAAGACAAATGATACAAGTGATACAAGTGTATAAAATATTTTTGGCATTGATTATTTCCCCCAGTTTCATATCACTAATTCTTCTCTTACATTTTAAGCCTAAGGCATACAGAAACTTAATTTGTGTTCTGAAATGTCACATAGGTCTATCTGCACATGATCATCTCATGGTTTAGAAAATCATTTGCTGTGGGTTAAATATGTCAGTAGTCCCAAGTAGCTGTGTCTATGCTAGTTTTAAATGCTCTTCGATGAAGTAAATCTCCCTTGAGTTCCACAGATAAGGATAGGTGTTCCTGCTTTATAAACAGTGAAACCACTATCCACATTGGGGCCTTTTTTTCTTAAAATATGTTAAACTTTATTTAAATACCACGATTTGCAAAGTTTTCATAATACAGTTGCTTCAGGTATTCAGTATTCCAACACCAGTCCCACCACCAGTGTTTTCTTTCCTCCACCAATGTCCCTAGTTTCCCACTTGACCCCTCAAGCCTGCTTCCTTAGCTGGTACAAAAACTTTATATTTGCTTGTTATAAAATATGTCTTTTAATGGTGTTGCTAAATTCATAGCCTGAGGGTTTACTGAGCTGTTAGGTTTGAGTTAAGCCTTCCATATTATTGTTTACAAACATTGAGTTTTTTGGGCTATACTCTAATTTTCCAGTCTAATTTTCTGTGCTTCTCCTGGGCCATCGGCTCGTGAAGTTTGGAGGTGTTACTTTAGGAGCTTTGGATTTGGTACTATAAACTGCCTGTGTCTCTTGGTGTCTCCGTGATTAGTCACGAAGGTGAGCTGTTTCTCTAGCAGAAGTGGAGCTGGATATAGGAGGGTGGAGTGCTGGGCCTTTGGGAGGTGGAGGACTCAGTCTGTCCCTGACCTGTTAGCGCTCCAGAGATCTGGGCCCAGTGGATCCTGGCCTACATGGAGTACTTCAGCTGCTGGAGTATCTCCAAGAACAGTCTTGACGCTGGACAGTTTATCTGGGTGCTTGTTTGGGGCCTTGTTTTGAGCCCCTTAGGGCCTTTTAAAAATTGTTCATTACTGTTTGTTTTGTTATATACCTACCAACAAATTGATAGGGATGAACATGTGGCTATCTATTGTCACATATCTGTGGTTTATTATGCCAACACTGCAAAATATCTCAGATTTTGGTGAGAAACCAAAATCTGTTGTGGTTACTATTTAAAATTAAAGAAATGACTGAAGCTAGTTCAGTCATCTGAGATAATGACTGAATCAAAGGTATGTCAGGTATGTCCCCAAATGAAAGTAGTACTAGTCGTAGTCATAGTCTTAGTTGTCATCGTCGTTGTCGTAGTAGTAGTAATAAAAAGTAGTAGCTAGTAAAGCAGTGCATTTCAAAGTAGTGATATAAAACAGCCTCAATATCATAGATTGTTAAATTTTGTGGTCGAAATTTGGGCAGATATAGTTTAAATGTGATGCTTATTTGTCTCTGTTCATGGGTTCATGAGTTACCTAAAAAGACTGAAAAAGTGAGAGATCATTTTAATGTCTAAAGGATAGAGCTACCTGAAGGCTTCTTTCCTTGTATCTCTAGTACCTGGTTTGGGGAGACTTGGAAGAGCTAGCCCATGGGGGTTGTCAAATAGAAGGCGTGCCTTTGAACTGAACTTCTCAGCCCATGGTAGACTTAAAATTTCTATACTTCTTTCTTGCTATCCATATACTAAGGGCAAGGCAGACAAAATAAAATCTGCATGGACTTTTGTGACCCAATATAGGCAGTATCATTTCCAGTATATGTTCCTAATCAAAACAATTATATAACTTCCTCTCTTTATCACTTTACCACAAATCTAATGGCTTCAAACAACACAAATATATTACTTTATATATTTGGCAGCATGAAGTCTAAAATGAGTCTTTTAGGTTAAGATGATAACAGCAAGATCGAGCTGTTCCTTTCTGAGTCTCTGGAATAAAGTCATTTTCCTTGTGTTTCTATTTTTTGAGAGACAATCTGTGTTCCTTGGCTTCTGATCCCATTTTATTTTCAAAGACAATAACATAACTTTGTTCAGTTGTTTTGTGACTCTCCTGCTTTCCTCTTTGTATGAACTCTTTTGTGACTACATTGCCCCTACTTGATGATTCAGGATAATATTCCTTTCTTAAAACCATCAGATTAGCAACCTATGTTCTATCTACAACCTTTATTCTTTCTTGGCAATGCCATTAAATATTTATAATATTTGATCATTAGTATCTATACATATTTTTAAATTACTAGAATCCAATATTCATGGCATCTCGTGGAGGCAAGAAGATATAGAACTCATTTCTTGATTGGAAGAGGGTCAAAGAATTTGTATTAATATGTAAAAATTGTTCAATAATCTTTGTCATCCTTAATATGCTTCATTGATATATAGTAAGCATATATTTTAAGATTTAGGATTGTGAAGACCCCAAGAAGGTATGCTCAGTTATCTATTAAATTTCTAATTTATATAAACATGAATAAAATAAAACAGGGAATATATATTATATATATGTATATATGTGTATATATATGTACATATGTATTTAATGTATAACATAAGTTGATCAAAATAATAGAAGACCTGGAATAATTTAAAATAGTTTTAGATTTAAAATAATTTTTTCTTTGTAATGACTGAGTTGTGTATTCACATATATATGTGTAGGGGATGCTGCTGGGGTCCCCAACAGTGCCAGGGAAGCGAGTTCCCTTTTACCTCCGAAGCTGGCAGGGAGTGGATAAAGACTCAGGAATCTGATGCAGTTTTAAAAGGCTCTACTTATCACAGGTTCAGGCATACAGATCCACAATAGGAAAAACCCTGTGCTTAGGATTCCTGGCTAGAACCCCAGCCACGTGTAGGCCAAAATGGTGGCCACCACATGTAAAGAGGAGACAAAGACAAGACTCCCAAGAAGGGTTCGACCTCACAAAGAGAGAGCCCAAAAAAGAGAGGGCAAGAGAGGAAACAGGCTAGTTTTATAACCCTGCAACTCAGACCTCCCTCCCACTGTTATGGAAAGCAGGGACTGTCAAATGCCCTCAGGTAATTTCTCCCAGCACCTCACCTAGGCCCTTTTATATGCTAATGTCTTGAGCCAAGATCTGCCTGGAAAAGCCTTTCTAAGGTAGGGAAGGGGGTTTTCGAGATGGCTCTTAGAGGAGTCCTGCAACACATATGGACTGAATTTTATATGGTGTAGCCCTGTTTACCATTTGAATAGTTGTGGAGCTCGAACCTGATAGAACTTGTCTTCTTAAGTCACAAGGGAGGTCGATGAAAATACATACACACATACACACACAGACACACATTCACATGTACATACACACAGGAAAGGCTATATGAGGGCAAGGCCATATGAGGGCACAATGATAAGGCTTACTGTATGCAAGAGAGAGATCTTATCAAAACCCACATCTGATGACCATCTGGAGTTTGGGTATTCAATTTCCAGAACTACAAAACCATCTATTATTTAAGATTATCAGCTATTGGGTCTATTGTCATGGGAGTGAGAGTAGATGAATATAATTATAGTATGTTGTAAACTTGGATGCACAAGTTGTACTTTTTAAAAGGAATAAATTAATCTCTAGGACTAAATTTACTTACACTCAAATCATATTTCTTATATTACTGTGCTTGTTCATCCATAGAGAATATTTGTCATAAGGGCAGTCCTTATTTCTGCAGTCATAGATACTATCACTTTTGAACTGGTAAAAACCCATTAATTTCTTACCTTTTTCTTTAAATTAAAAAATGTCAAACTTCAGTTACTTTCCTGGTTATGGTATTTGGCACCAATTAATATTCCTTTAAAAGTGCCTAAAAGCAGCTTTCTTAGATGTCAAAAATGTCTAAGGAATTTCTTCATGTACAGAAAGCTATGCAAACACATAGTAGTATGGTGTTTTTTTTTAGGTGAAGAGACAAGTTATAATAATTCTATCAATGTTAGAATTCACCTGATTAACCAAGCTCATTAATTCTAAAAATGATGCCATTTATGTTCACCCAACATTTAATAGACTCTCTGAGAAATTTTGTTAATTTTCATTCATGGTCACATTATACTGAAAAACTAGATGCCTTTGAAATTCTTATATAAGTTGATATCTTTTCTCTATTGCACAGTAAAGTAGAATGTTTAGCTTAAATACAAGTTTATTTGAAGTTTATAGTATAGTTAGCAATATTAAAAGGAATATTAGAAACTAGTCTTCAAAGAGATAGGAAACAGACTTAGAAGTAGGGAAATATTTTTATCTTTAGCAGCTTCATGAGGGAAATAAAATTAAATAGTATGTTTTGGGGATCTAGAGATAGTATACTGAGAGAAGACTCTTACCTTTCACACAGCTGACCATGGTTTGATGTCTGGCACTTATAAGGCTTAGGGAGCCTTATAAGGCTCCCTAAGCATTGCCAGGAGTACAGAGCCAGGAGTAAGACATAGGTGTGCCCTCCCCATTACATATGCATATATATTATCTATCTGTCTGTCTGTTTGTCTGTCTGTCTGTATCATCTATCATCTATCATCTATCATCTATCATCTATCTATCTATCCACACACTTTGCCTTTACATTTCTTTCAAATTTTAAGTCAGTATTTCTGGTTGCCCCTGAGATTGAATAAGGGCTAGACCTCTTCTGTCACCCTGAACAAGAAGCCCAGCCTGTAAATTCCTCAAAGCCAGTGAACAAGTTTCCTAACGTAAGGACCACAGACCAAACACACCCAGTCTACAAATTCTTCAGGACAAATGAAGCAGGACTTATACTTCAAACTTGTGGACTGCAGCAAGGTAGGTGGCAATTTCTATGCTTGGTGCTAGTACAGGTAGTTTCCAAATAGTTCCCTGGGAAGGCCTAATGAGCAGGTTCTCTCTGCCTTAGTTGAGCTCTTGTCCCTTGATCTGCACAAGATAGCTCTTGTCCCTTGATCTGCACTTCATTTGCCAATCTTTAGAACCTGTGCAATAGACGTCAGGTATACATAGACCAGAGGACCATGCGCAATTCCTGGAGCTGTCTCTGGGACACATACAAGCATTATGTGTCAGGTATAAGATTATATGTCTGATCTTACTGGATCGGAAAAATGCTTTGAATTCCTTGCCAGCTCATAACCATATTTCCAGCTCCCGTTGGGATGGAAAAAAACAGATTTCATTCTAGGGGAAAGGCCATTCAGAAATCTCACCTTCTTCTTGGGAACCTAAGTCTCCCAACATTTCCAGCCTCAACACTGCTGCCCATCAGTTCGGTTGCTAACAGTCTCTATTTTTTTCTTTCAAATGCTCTCCTTTCCACTAAGAAGCGATAGGATCAGAACAACCAGCCTGACTCTGTCATTTTCTCCCCATTCCCACCTCCAAATACTGTCCCTCTTGAGGTATTACAGAGGAAAAGTGGAACAATTGCCTAAGTTCTTTTCTCAGTTGCTTTCATGAGTCAATATAAGGAAAGATGTAAGAATTTCTCAGAAAAAAAATCTGGTCTATTCCAAGAAGAATTCATAAAACTTGATCTCACTTTTATTTTCACCTGGAGAGATGTCATTGTGGTTTAAGTCAGTGTGTATATCAGATATATAAAATAAAATCTACTGGGTAAGGATAAAGAGAATTTGAGAGTCTGGCTGGCACTTACCTTTCTGATTCTATGAAGCTGCCTGTAGAGTGCTCAAATATTTTTCTCCTCACCTGTGCTTCTGAGGGGATGGGCCGATGTCAAATTAAATGACCAAATGGCATCTGTGTAAAGTGTAGGACATGAAAGAATTTCAGCTGTGCACATTTAGTCCTACCTTTTTAAAAAAGAGTGGATAACTGAAGAGATAAAAATTAAATGAGTATATGTTTTAAAACATCCTTATTAGTTTTGTAATAACGTGCTTAACATAATACTTATCAATAAATTCTGGATTTTTAAAACTGTCATTGACATTGAAATAGATATTTTCCCTGGGTAGCTACCAGTTTAAGCATATAATTTTGGAATAAAATCAGCACAAACTCTTATAAAAACAAACTACAGTCTTGAAATGTCAGGCTACCCTTGTGGCCTCTTGCTCTGTGGAGAATGCAGCCCATGTCCCTAGGGCCTGGTTGACTGAGTCATCCTGGGGTTGGCTCCTGGATACTGAACAATGCTTGGGAGGCCCCTCTATGGTCCAAATAGGAAAATGCATAATGTTAAAAGCATTGCAATGGAGAATTTAATGGGGATAGGGGTGAATTTTTTGATATGTGAATTATGTCAACAAAGTTATTATTAAATGTCAACAAAGTTATTATTAAGCATGATAATGTGAACTGTTGTGGCTACTAGATTATGGAGGGAAGTTTTGACCTTGATTTTTCTCATCATGGTTTTGTGGCAGTATCTAGCTTCTGGAGTAACTGAAAATTTGTCAGTAAAATGTTTCTCAGTGAACAGTGATCAAAAATTAATTCAAAATCAGCTCTATAATAAATCCATGGTGCTTCTAACTATGCTTGCCTGTGTTGCATTTCTTGGGCAAGATGGGGTGGCAAATGGATGTAGATAGACTTGCCTTGCCAGTAGAGATTATGGCTCATGTATAGTTTTAGATTTTTCTCTTTTGAATAAGATCTTCAAGTGCTACTGATGAAATATCACTATTGTGATGCTCCTAAGAGGCTAGGTAAGACAGAAAATGGAACAGTGTGCTAACAATTGTGAGGGTACTAATGCCAACCTAGAACTGAGCATTAAATAGAGGCAAAAGGATACACATGACAACCCTTTAATGTATGTTCTGTAATCCATAGTCTGGAGAGGAAGGAAAAGAGAAAGATAGAGAAATGGAAAGAAATAAAGAACCTGCCATGGAGGAGGGCTGGGGGAGGGGGGAGGGAACCGGGGACGTTGGTGGTGGGAGATGGGCACTGGTGGCGGGATGGGTGCTGCTACACTGTATGACCAAAACCCAAATATGAACTTTTTAATTGTATATCTTTGTAATTGTAAAAATAAAAAATTAAAAAAAAATAAAAATAAAAATAAAAAGGCAAGAATCAAAAAAAAAAAAACAAACAAAAAAATTATCTTTGGGGATTGTGTTTTATTTATTCTGGCCATAGTCCACCATCCCACCCCTAGACCATAATGGCAACCATTTTCAACGTTTGGACTCCACAGCTCAACAGAGCTCTGCCCAAGAGAGAAGCCGATCTCAAGCCCGGCTCATCAGAGCCCCACCCTCGAAAGAAGCCTATTTCAAACTGCGTGACTTGGCAACTAAAGTCACCGGGCTTCCCTTGGAGATGGAGCTGGGGTCCCTTTACCCACATGCCTGTCCCTCTGGGAGGCCGGGTGGACCTACTCACGAACAGCTCCAGGGCTGTTGGCTGTGATGTCAGCCATGGGGCAGAGCTTCCGTGGGGCATTGCTGCTTTACCGGCACACAGTACATCAAATTAGTAGAAACCAACCATGTTCCAGAAATTCAGATGGTCAATGCAAGTAGAGAAATAGACCAGATTGGCCCATAAACCTAAACCCTAAACCACATCCTGGACTGTTTCATGAACCCAATTGCCCTCTTCCAGTACTCAGTGGACCTGAAGACCTGTCCTGTTATAAATAACTATCCACTGAGGAGGAGAAAAGGAAGGAGACGAGAATGCTTCTAGCCTGACAGCAGACTGGGCCCCCTGGGATAAATTCAGAGCCAAGGCAGAATCTGGCAAGCTACTTGTGGTCTATTCAGTATGTTAAAAACAGTAACAATAACGGACCTCATTCCCAACAAATGGAGACATTACTGACACCTGCTCCAGCAAATTGATGAACAGTGAGAAGACAAGTGATACAAATGATATTGAATCACCATGAGACACAATTACAAGGCTGTTCGTGGTTGGGTTTTGTCATACAATGATGCAGTGTTCCAACACCCTATCCTCGACCAGTGTACATTTCCCACCACCATTTCCCAGAAAAAGTGTCCCCCCTTTTTCTCTCCTGTTGGGATTGGGAGGTGGGGGGGCATCCCCCAGCCTGTGTCTACCACAGGCACTTTCTTTCTTTCTTTCACTCTCCTGTTGGATATTATAGTTTGCAGTACAAACACTGAGATGTTATCATGTCTGTTTCTTTTCCTACTTCTAGTATGCAGTTCTTATCCAGGGTGATCATTTACAACTATCTTTGTCATAGTGCTCCCAACTATGGCCAAAGGCTCTTTAACAATCCAATATCTTCATGTTTTCTCATTGAAATAATGAGTATTATTAATTTAATATTCCTTTAGTATGTGGGAGGGGTCATAAGTAAACGAACAACTATATTATTAAAAAATTTAGTAAATCTACTATATTTGAGTGGATTATTTTTATGCTGTCAAAGTATATTTGAAGTGGATAGTATTAGGAAATATAAAACAGTACCATATTTGCTCACCAGGAAAAATTGGAGGAGGAAACAGAGACATAGTATAGGGAGTTTATGTCCCTTGCTTTGCAGTTGACCAGTCCCCATGAAGGGAGGCAAACAAAGCATGCATGGATAGTTCTAATCTTCAGATGCAAAGCATTTAACATATGGACAAATGAAATAGCATTCCCAAGGCCACATGCCCATGAATGTCAAAATTAAATCTCAAAATCAATTTTTCTGACATTAAGATGTTTATATAATGAACTGTTTCATTATTATTACTGAAGATCTTATCATCTGTGTTCATCAGGGAGATTGGTCTTTAATTTTCATTTTTTTTGTGATGTCTCTGTCTGCTTTGGGTACCAGGGTGAAGTGTGCCTTGTAGAAGCTATTTGGGAGTGTTTCTGTTTCTTCTATTTCCTGGAAGAGCTTGAAAAGGACTGGAAGAAGGTCGTCCTTAAAGGCTTGGAAGAATTCATTTTGAGTCGTCTGGACCTGGGCTTTTGGGTTTGGGCAGACTTTTAATTGCTATTTCAATTTCCTCAATGGTGGTAGACTTATTCAGGTATTCCAGTTCTCCCTGTTTCAGCCTTTAGGAGGCTATAGGACTTCAGGAATTTGTCTGTTTCTTCCAGCCTCTCTTGTTTTGTTGCATACAGATTCTCAAAGTAATCTCTGATGATCTTTTGAATTTCTGTGGTTTTTGTTATGATGTCCCCTTTTCATTTCTTAATGATTTGAGTTCTCTCTTTCCCTTTCTTCTGAGTCTTGCAGATGTTTTGTCAATCTTGTTTATTTTTTCAAAGAACCAGTCTTTGGTTTTATTAATCTTTTGGACTGGTTTTTGGAATTCCAGCTCGTTGATTTTCTTTCTTTTTTTTTAAGTGTTCACTCTCCTTTTTTATTTTTTTTCATTTATATTGAGGTACCAGTATTTACAATGCTGTTAGATATCTTTCTAAGTTTTATTAGTTTTTTTTCTTTCTGCCTGGCTTGGGCTCCTTTGGTTGATCTTTTTCTAATATCTTGAGCTGTGAAATCAGATTATTTATGTGGGCTCTTTCTTCTTTCCTGATGTATGCTTGCTAAAAAAGAATCACCAAAATTATTGAAAATTGTTTTTTAGTATGATTAATAAAAAAGATAATTATAATATGTTTTAATTCTATGTGGGGCTAGGGAAGCTTTATTCCTTAATTCCAAAAAATCCATTTTGAGCATAGTCATTCTATTCGTCTTTCAAAAGAAGAAATCATGAATAAATCACGTGAATAAATCACGAAGAATCACGGATAGTGATTCTTTTTAACTGAAACATAATTGACATACACTGCAGGGGAGGGGCTGGAATAGAAGCCTTGCCACAGTTAGTTTGATCTTGAGTTAGTTCTTTTTCATTCAGTACTTGGTAGATCTGGGTCTTCTCATTCTGGAGCCAGGCCCTAAAGGAAGGACTACATGTGTCATTTAGTAAGAACCTGCCTGGGTGAAGTCAGATTCCTTTTGTTAATGCCCAACTGTTTACATGTATACTAGACAAAATAAGAGGTTATTGTGATAAATTTGAATTTTTAAAGAATTTCATCCTGCTTATAGCCGAGGCTATAAGCCCACTTCTGCTGATACAATTTCTAGTTGTTAGAGGTGAGGTGATAGCCGTTGTTTTCTGAATTGAAATCTGATGGCTTTGCAAGAACTACTAGTCATTGAAAGTATCACCTAATTTTCATATTAATATTAATTTTAACTTAATTTGATCATTTAAGTCTGGAGTTTTAAAAGTCCTAATGGCTAGTGACTTGTTTGCTATTTAGCAAAATGCAACCAAAGTTGATTAGTATTGTTTTAATTTATATTTATATATGACACATTTTAATGAGATGTTTAGATGTTTAAGTATTAGAAGTTAGGCTCATTTTAATTTGGTTTGTAAGTACTTCAAAGATAATTCTGAATTTGGAATAATATTGTAGCAGTCTATAATATTTAACTTGGGAGTAATTAATATAATAGTGCATTTCAATTTATTTTATCTATAGGCGAAATCTATTTCCTTGATACAGAGGGCTTTTTCAGTTATCATTTTCCCTTCCACTGTTCTTCACATGCAGATATAAAATTGAAGAAGTATTGAGTTATTTTGGTACATATTTTCAGTAAACAAAATATAGTTATCAATAAAAGGGAGTTAAAGCAGTCTAAATTAGTTTACTGAATTAGAAAAATTGAGCTGAGACAGATATAAAAACAATTGGTGCATTATGGTATGTTTTAATTTTCCCAATTGCCTTCTGCCATCAGGAATGATAATGGAATGTGATGGTTTTGAATTTCACTTTTATGTGCTTTTCAATAAATTTTAGCTAGGTAAAAATTTAAGTATACTCCTTAATGTATGCTTGAAATCTACCATATATTTGTATTTTCTATAGCTGCTATATTTAATGAGCTTAGTGTACTTTTATGTTTTCTACTTCAAAATATTTGGAACCCCTGAGCTATTCCCTCACTTCTTGTAATCAGTTCTGATTAAATCAATACAAAAAAAAAGTTGATGAGATTTTGCGGATAATTCTCAGAAAAAATCAGTAAAAATAAAAATAAATTTTAATTTTATTTAATATTCCCTTCTTTCCACCAATGTCTCACGTTTCCCACACCCCCTTCTTAGCAGAAACAAAATAATTTACTTTATATGGTTTGTTACACAAAATGGCAAATGGAAGTATAAAAAATTGCAGCAAATGAAAATTTATGAAAGTTGTTATGTGACACAATGGTGTTATTAAAGTCATAGTCTGAGGATTTACTGAGCTGTTGGTACTAATTGAACCTTCTGTGTTATTGTTTTTATTCATTAAACTCAGTGTACTTCTGTGCAACTTTTTTATTTGATTTGCTCTGCTCCTGCTAGGCCATCAATATTGTGAAATTTGGGGACGTATATACCTTATGCTCAGAACCTGTGAAATTGGGACGATTCTGAACCTTGAAATTGCTTTGAGATTGGTTGTAGAGCTGTGACGCACATTTATATGCTGAGGAATGTCAGGTGCTGGGTCTTTGACAGGGTGAGCACTCTGCCCATCCCGATCCCAAGAAGGAACCAGAGTTATCGCCTGGAAACTGGTCTGCCTGGGATGATTCTGTGATGTGACAATTCTTCAAGATTAGTCTGATTCTAATGATTCTTGTAAGGTTCCTCTTAAACTCATCCTATAGGTCTTTGGTATTCCATTGATTTCTTTTCAGTCTATATTCTACATTCTGCTCTTTCCTAGAATTTTCCTAATCCTCATCTTAGAGATCCTTGATCTTTTGCTTAAATGCTGTTATTTTGCTGTTCTGAGATTCTATTAAGTTTTTTCATTTCTATTTTTATACTTCTTTGGGTCTGCTGACTACCTGTGCCACAATTTATTTGAGTTCATTGATGATCTTTACCATGGTGTCATGAAAGACATTATCTGAGGATTTACTAAATTGGTTGGTGTTTCTTATATATCCGATGACACTGTTTTTCACTCATTGAAATTGGCGGGCTTCTACATGTTTTCTCTGTTGGATTTTGTAGTGTTCTTGCTATGTTGGGGGGGTGAATATTTGTAATTAATCCTCCTGCAATATGCTGGAGGATTAGGCTGAAGCTTGCTCCCTTTTTCTCTGCTCTTCCTCACAGAATGACTGTAAGGAGCATGACTGTAAGTAGTGTATGATTTTGTGAGTTGATTTGTCATGCAGCAACTTATGTACTTCAGGAACCGCAACGTGGGCCATTAGTATGGTGCAGGTTGAGTGTGGAGGCTGCTGTGACTTATTGAATAAAATTGTAAAATCAAAAGCATTTTCATTATATATGAATTTTATAAAAAATTCTTAGTAAAGGTACTCTTAGAAAATGTCCATTCACATCCAATCAGATTGAAATTTTTAGAAGTCTTTTTATGTACTTATAGTAGCAGAGTAACTTATAATGTTAATCATTCGTTACTAAACTATAGATGAAATTCCCAGCGCCTATGAAGTATGTTGCTCAGCAGTGGAATCAGACATGTCTGCAAATTTTGCAATATCATCTTCATTCAGACTGCTACAAATTCCCAGACTGAATAGTTTAACAAGTACCTGTTCTGGAGATTGGAAATCCCTTTCCAGTTGGCAGCATGGTCAAGTTCTTGGTGAAAGAACTCTTTCTGAGGCTAGGTACTTGGTTTTCCCTTGCTTTGCGCCTTGCCCGAGGAGGTGTTGTGTGGGGGAGAGAAGAGAAAGATCTTGTCTTTACCTTTTATATAAAGTATTAATGCCATCATAAGGGTTCCAGCGTCATTACTCTGTGTAAAGCTAATTATCACCCAAAGACCAAACCCCATACCGTGGGGTGGGGAGTTTAATGTTTTGACCTGTGAATTTGGAGGCGGGAAGGGCAAAGAGTCGGTCATAGAAAATATGTGTGAAATGCTGTGAAAACACACAAATAGTGTAAATGATGGATCAGGGAAGCATGTGACCAAGAGCAGTAAAGCAGAGTCTGGAACTTGGAGGATATCATATTTAAGCAGAGGATCCATCTTTGGCAGTAAATTAGGGTTATTAAAACAGGAAGAGAAAACAAAGTTTTCAATAGAACAAAGTTGGGGAAACCTGGAGTTTACTTCAACATTTTGGTGTACTTCGAAGAGAAGGTTAGATGTGTAATTTGTTGATATTAATAGGACATGAAAATATGCCTTTGAGAGTAGTAAAGTGATAACTTTTACTTATAAAATATTTTCTACCTTTATATTTAGCTTTATATTAGCATGGCTAATATATGTAAAAATTAAAAGTATTTGAACATATCTTTACAAATTTTCATTTAATTTTCCATGATTTGTCATTAAAATGCAAGAACATCCTCTTTGATATATGTATGGTGTTAGATACATTTGTTTATAGAGTTTTTTTGGATTTTACTAATATTATTATTTTAAAAAATACCTTTATGGTTAAGCCTTTGCGAGGGCATCGTTTACTAGTACCTCTATACCTTACTAGGTATCTGAATAATTATTTTGACTTACTAAATGGTTTTCAAATGTAAATGTTGATGCTTATGAGTATAAATACTGTGTAAGATAAAACAACAAACAGAAACTCAAGGCCTATTAGATGTGTTCAAATTTATTTTTTCTCACCATTAATGCATAATGAAGTTTCTTGAAAATTATTCCATTTGTAATATTTGTTGTATATTAACTATGTGCAAATATCCAATAAAAGAAACATTTGTTGATGAAATGCCTTTGCACAGTAATTATTTTCTCATTATTATGATACATAGAGCTTTCTGATAAAAAATATATAGTCATGTCTCTGTTAGTAAATTCAAGCAAGCAACTCATCTCACTAAAATGTTTTTAATGGTGACCTTGAGATTGTCAACTGCAGAAATATTCTGGAAAATCAAGAAGACGTTTTGAACAAAATAATATATGTGATGATTTCTTTAGTTTTTATATTTGAGCATAAATATTGATGGTGCTGACAGACTGACACACACAAGATCTTGTATGCAAAGCATGTCTGATGTAGAATTCAAACACTTGGAAATTTTTGTGCTCTTATTTTTTCCCTTAATTTTTATTATACCACTGTGAGATATACAATTACGAGGATGTTCATAATTGATCTCTGTCATGCAGTGTTCCAGCACCCATCCCTCTACCAGTGCCCCATTCCCACACCAATATCCAAACACTCCTCTCCCCCAACCCCTACCTGTTCCTATAGCAGGCACCTATTCTTTCTCTTTCTATCTCTCTGTCTCTGTATTTCTCTCTCTATTCTTTGTGACACTTTGTGACTTGCCCTACAGATATTAATGGTTTATGATGTCTCTATTGTATATTCAATAGTGAGTTCTAGTGTGACATTATAATTCCCCATTCCCCATCAACCTCATCAGTTTGTTGCAACTAGAATGATCATTACAGTGTAGAAATATGAAAGATCCTGGGAAGGACCTGGTCCTTACTTCCATTATTGTCTAAAACTGTCGTGCAGTCATGCGACAGCACAGCTGTGGGTCTGGAGTGTCTCTCTTCTGGTTGCTGACTGTGGTGTCTAGGATTTCACAGCCATGCCCGCCGACATAGAGATGAAGGAATGGGTGGAGGAGCCAAAATCCCCGCCTCCGAGTCTGGCCAGCATGCACCACCCAATGCACATGTGAACAATCCCTAGGAGCTATGTAGGACTCAGCCAGGGGCTGGCAGAGCCTTTTACTGCCCTCTGGAACTCCATGGGCTGCTCCACATAGGGCCGAGCTGCATAGCATTGGTTCTGGAGTGTCTCTCTTCCAGTTGCTGGCTGTGGTGGCTGGGAGCTTGGAGCCACGCCCACCGACATGGAGGTGAAGGAATGGGTGGAGTAGCCCAAATCCCTGCTCCAAGTCTGGCCAGCATGCCCCCAACCCTCAGCATTTGTGAGCGATCCCTAGGAGCTCTGTAGGACTTGGCCAGTGTCTGGCCGAGGCTTTTACCGCCCTCCGAACTCCATGGGCTGCT
Source organism: Cryptotis parvus (assembly GCA_021461705.1). Taxonomy (NCBI): domain Eukaryota; kingdom Metazoa; phylum Chordata; class Mammalia; order Eulipotyphla; family Soricidae; genus Cryptotis; species Cryptotis parvus. Next base: position 221,118 of record JAJIBD010000836.1, read on the forward strand.
CCACATGGGTCCAAGCTGCACAGCTGTGGTCTGGAGGGTCCTCTTTTCCCTGTGCTCTTATGTTTTACAATCCTTTTTTTCTTTTAGGAATCTCTTATTCAGAGATTTTTTTTTAAATTTTTTTATTATACCACCGTGAAACATACAATTACAAAGGTGTTCATAATTGGTTCTTGGTAATACAGTATTCCAGCACCCATCCCTCCACCAGTGCCCCATTTCCACCACCAATGTACCCCTCCCTTCCATCCCCTACCCGCCTTAATAGCAGGTACCCCAGTTTCCTCTCTCTCTCTCTCTCTCTCTGTCTCTGCATCTCTCTGCCTCTTATTTTACACATTGTGGCTAGCCCTGCAGATATTTAGAGTTTATCACTTAAGTCTCTTTGTGTATATTCAGTGGTGAGTTTTAATCTGCCATTACCATTTCCCATATTTATTAAAACACTGGTATCTATTTATATCCTATTAATGAATGCAGTCATTCTATATCCGTCCTTTTCCTTCTGACTAATTTCACTCAGCATGATAGACTCCATGTCCATCCATTTGCAGGTAAATTTCATAATTTCATCCTTTCTGACAGCCGCATAGTATTCCATAGTGTAGATGAACCACAGTTTCTTTAGCCAGTCCTCTGTTCTCGGGCATTTAGGTTGTTTCCAGATTCTAGCTATAGTGAATAGCGCAGAGATGAATAAAGAAGTACAGATAGTGTTTCTGCTATGTGTTTTTCGGTCTCTAGGGTATATTCCCAGGAGTGCTATTGCTGGATCAAATGGGAGCTCAATATCTAGCTTTCGGAGGAATGCCCATATTGTTTTCCCAAAAGGGCTGGACCAGTCGGCACTCCCACCAGCAGTGGATGAGAGTCCCTTTTTTCCCCACATCCACGCCAGCACCGGTTGTTCTTGCTGTTTTGGATGTGTGCCAGTCTCTGTGGTGTGAGATGGTACCTCATTGTTGTTTTGATTTGCATCTCCCTGATGATTAAAGATGAAGAGCACTTTTTCATATGCCTTTTTGGCCATTCGAATTTCTTCTTTTTGGAAGCTTCTGTTCATTTCTTCTCCCCATTTTTTGATGGGGTTGGCTGTTTTCTTCTTGTGGAGTGCTACCAGTGCCTGATATATTCTGGATTTTAACCCCTTGTCAGATGGGTATTGGGTGAATATCCTTTCCCACTCTGTGGATTGTCTTTGTATCTTGGTCACCGTTTCTTTTGAGGTGCAGAAGCTTTTCAATTTTATATAATCCCATTTGTTTATCTTTGCTTCCATTTGCTTTGTCAGTGGTGTGTCATCTTTAAAGATACTTTTCGTTTCGATGTCATAGAGCGTTTCTCCTATGTTTTCTTCGATGTACCTTATAGATTCATGTCTGATATCGAGATCTAGAATCCATTTTGATCTGACTTTTGTGCATGGCATTAGAAGGAGGTCTAAGTTCATTTTTTACATGTAGCTGCCCAGTTTTCCCAGCACCATTTGTTCAAGAGGCTTTCTTTGCTCCACTTATTTTTTGCTCCTTTATCGAAGATTAAGTGGTTGTATATTTGTGAGTGCGTTTCAGGATACTCAGTTCTATTCCATAGGTCTACGGATCTGTCTCTATACCAATACCACACTGTCTTAATTACAACTGCTCTGTAGTAGAGCTTGAGGTTGGGGAAAGTGATACCTCCCATCTTCTTTTTCCCAAGGATTGCTTTATCTCTTATTCAGATAAATATGTAAAATCTATAAATTTGTCCAGGAGTTGATGTATTTTGGGAAAAATCTATCCAAACTTGGCCCTCAGAGATTTATTTTTTATGACTGTGTCCAGTTTTTAAAATCTAATATAAATAGTCACCTTTAGTGAAAATTAACTGCTGGGTTATGATTTTGATTAAGCAAAGTTAACATTTTATTTCAAAGAAATTAGTAGCTGGGATATACTTCAGTAGCTTTGTATTTCTGTTCATTTCCCAAAATAACACAATTTACTTGATTTGTTTTTCTGAATGCTTTAATTTGTTATGAATGTTTTAATTTTGTTTTAATTTTATGTCTATAACGTTATGTCTATAGCCCATATAGTTCTTGGGCCCAGTGTTTCTGGGTGCCACCAGGGCTGGAGGTGCTTGTGAAATGCTAGACTAGACTAGGTTTTTTTTTGTCAAATTGATTTTGTATTTGATGAATAATGAGATATAGAGAGGCACATAAAGATGTTACTAGTATTATTTGTTAATACTAAAATGTGTAGATGTAGTAACTGAAATGATTGTTGTTGACATTGACAGTTAAACCATTCCATGATTCATCTCATTTTAAATGATAAAAAAATCTCTTTTAGTCCACTAACACAGAAGTAGTACAGGATATGAAATATTATTGTAGCACTAGCACAGAACAATATACTGTTTTTATTATGAAGTAGAGAACAGTCCTCTGAGATTATGACTTGAGGTAGAATGGAGAGAATTTTGATTGATTTGTTATTTCATTTAAGACAATTTTTCAATCTTTTGCTCTCTTGTAGTATGATTGCTCAATAAATAATACAGTCTCTCTTTTATATGTTGCCACATAAGAATTTGTTTGGTTCGAAACAAGCTTGGTATTTTTATCACGCTATTCTGGCTTCTCCATTGTTTTTGCGTAAGCAATGAAAACTTGTTCTTCTGAATTAAATTTTGTGGTGCGAATCTGGATTTTGATATCAGTCATGGTCTGAGGTCATATACCAAATGCCCTTCATGCAATTGCTGTGCTCTGGACATGTCCTCTTTGTATTGTCCCTAGTTGATGTGTGATGATGAGCACTGAATCCTGCCTGTAGTGTGTGCCTCGTAACTGACTAATTGCATGCACCTCTGAATAATGATCAGTGTAGCCTGTCTGTGAGACTGACAACTACCAGATGTAAAAGCAGCTTTGCAAGATCCTCATTTCATGGCTTGATTCCGTTGGGAGCTTGGTTGTCGTACAACCAATATTTTCATAATCAGGAAAACAAATTACAAGACAGGTCTTTCCAGAAAATTAAAAAATGTTCACCATAGTTTTGTTATAATAATATTTCCTCAATGGTTCCTATTTTAATTTGAAATACTGGCTCCCTCACTGCCTTATTTTCAACTAAACTAATTTTGAAATGGCACATGTGATTTCTAAAAGCATTAATTTAAGGTTTAATCAGTAAGAATTTATCATTTACTGAAACTCATTCCTTTACACAATTGCCATGCTTTACAGCACAACTGTCAAGATGGATATGACATTAAATGGAAAGAGTTACATATTTCCAAGTAAGATCTGGCACTCCCTTTTAAAATCCTTCTGCCCCATAATAAGCCTTTATTTAGATAAGCAGCATTGATTATGGAGAATATGTTATTTAAATTACATTGTTTGTATCAAACTAGAGGCTAGAATCTATGTAAGCTGGCAACTTTTGTTTAAATGTTTTTTTCTCTTTTTATTCCACTTGTTCCTCAACATTCTTTTCAGAACTTAGTTTTGTGTACTCTAAGCTTGACCCCTGACATTTATTGGTCCAACCTGAAAGTATGGAAGTGAGTGCAGATATATCCCTTTAAAGATGTATTTCTAATGAATGGATTTTCTGCAAGTTTATTATAGATCACTCTTAATCTCTCAATAGAGAACAAATGCTGAATTCAATTAGTAGCTTTCGAAAAAATCTCAGTACATTCCCCAATTTAGATCTCCAACGTAACATAATTTTTAAAGGGTCCATGGCATTTTATTTCATAAAACACAAACCAGAAAATAACAACCCCCTAAAAACAGTTTATTTTAATGGCTTGTAACACTTTGGAATAAAATAGATATTATAAAAGCTATTGCCTGCTCCAGCAAATCGATGAATAATGGGATGTCAAGTGATCAAATGATCAAGTGATTATAAAAACTATATAGCAATTTGTAGATTATTCTTATTAAGCTTCATTGATTTAGTAATTCTAGAAATTGATTCCTGAGTCTAATCATACATCAAGACAAACAGGTAACTTTGAGGAAAATCCCTGGCCACTTACATTTTTTTTTTTCATTTTTCAGTTATGATAGTTCACATGTTTACAATGTAGTTTATGTTTTCTTTTTTAGGGGCAAATCACACCTGGCAAATTGCTCAAGATTTGCTCCTGGCTCTGCACTCATGAATTATTCCTGCCAGTGTTTGGGGACCATATGAGATGCTGAGGATTGAACCCGGCTTGGCCACATGCAAGGCAGATACCCTGCCCACAGCAATATTGCTCTGGCCCAAGGTCATGTTTATGGTAAAGTGTCCAAGATACTCTACCAATGTAGTCTGTTATTATTTTTTTCTGGGTTTGAGGATTGTACTTGATGTGTGCAGTGCCTCCCTGACTGAGCTCAGAGATCCCTACTGGTGGCACTTGGGGGACCGTCTGTGGAGCTAGGGATTGAACTGGGGCTGACCCTGTGAAAAGTAAGTGTCTTACTACCTGGACCATCTGTCACTTGATCACTTGATCACTTGAATCCCGTTATTCATCGATTTGCTCGAGCGGGCGCCAGTAACATTTCCATTGGAGCCTATTACGTGCCAATGTAGCCCAATGGCATCTGGTTGCTTCAGGGATACAAAGAGCCTCAAACCGTTCATTAAGGGTCTTAACAAAGAAGTCTGACCATCTTGTAGGTGGGCGGCCACGTGATCTTTTGACATCCCGTGGGATCCAGTCGGTAACGGCTCTAGTCCAGCGGTTGTCTCCAAATCGCATTACATGTCCAGCCCATCTGATTTTCGATGCCTTGGCAAACGAGATAGCGTCCCTGATTCTGGAATAGCGACGGAGGTCAGAACTCCGGATTCCTTCTCTCACTTGAGTGAGACGTGATATTCCAAGCATAGCTCTTTCGATGCCTCTCTGGGAGACCCGAATAGCATTCTCATCCTGCTTTTGTAGGGCCCAGGTCTCTGAGGCGTATGTTAATGCAAGGAGAACGGTGGAGTCGAAGAGATGTGCCCGGAGCCGGAGGTTCTTTGTCCTTTTAACTATTTCTTCGATGCCTTTGAAGGCATTCCATGCTGCTCTCTTTCCTCCTGCGCAGCTCAGGTTTTAGGTCGTTCATCATGTTGACTTCTCGACCTAGGTACACATAACTGCTGCATTCAGAGATGTTTGTTCCATTGAGAGTGAATGGGGCCTCTGGAACTAGTTCATTTCTCATGAACATAGTTTTCTTCAGATTCAGCTGTAGACCTACCTTTCCACATTCTCGGTCAAAGTCAGCCAGCATTTGTGCCGCTTGGCTAATGTCAAGTCAAGTCCTTAAAATTGTTTTTTGATTGTATAAATAAGGTATTAATTAATAAGCAGAAAAATGTGCTTGGTAATTCAAAGCAGAGAAGACAGAAGTAGACACCCAAATGTTGAGTGTTAAATGGACATCTTTCCTACCTTTCCCTCCCTTTGTTGTTTCTGCAATGATCTGGGCTGCATACTTGGCTGCAGTGTTCAGTCACTGCATTGTGTCCTTGCCAGAAGAGTTTCACACTGCAATTGTGATTGTATTTAGGTTATAGTACTTACCCGGCTTTACACACTTGGTTGTGGTTCTCACACTTGGTTGTGGTTCTCACACACACAGCTTGCTGCTGTGCTCACCAACGATGGCACACTTAATTGTTGTATTTCACCTTAGTTTTGTGCTTGCTCTCCTTCTATTCAGTGCATTGTAGGTTTCGTGGTTGGTTGTTGTGGCAGGGAATCCCCAAACAGCAGAACTGCTGGGATTGCACCTGGATGTGTGGGGCAGTTCCAGGGACTGAATTCATCGCCCTACTTGCCTTACAAGTGTGCTAAGACTCACTATCACAGGCTGTTTCTGATCCCCAGAAATCTGTACTTTGGTTATGAATATTTATTTGCACTTTGTGTGCTGGCTACTAATATTTTAGCAGTCTGAAATTCCTCCCAAACTGTGAGGACATGTTAGTTAGAGGTCTCCAGTGCCAAGTTAGTAAGGATTGCAGTCATGAGCTCTGTTCTTCATTATTAGTGTTTCGGAGTTTCATTTAATGTTAATGATCATTATTTCTTCCTTGTATTTAATTTTTATTTGATGAATTTATTAATTTTTCTAACTTAAATATTCAGACGAAAAAACTTGAAGAAATATGTATATATAGTAAAATTAATGTGAAACATTGGAATGATAATGCTATAAAGTTGATTTCAATATTCTGAATTTGAGATCTATAGAGATAGTACCAGGGTACTTTTTAAACATTTTTATTGTACCACTGTAAAATATAAACAACAAAACTTTTCATGTTTAGGTTTCAGTGTTTCAGTACCCATCCCTCCAACAGTACACATTTCCTGCCACCAATTTCTCCAGATTCCCTTCCCCCTCCCACAGCCTGTCTCTAAGGCAGGCACCTTGCCCTCTTTCTTCTCTCTCTCTCTCTCTCTCTCTCTCTCTCTCTCTCTCTCTGTCTTCTCTTGCACATTGTGGCTTGTAATACATACATTTAGGGGTTATCACGTATATCCCTTTGCCTATATTCAATGCAGAGTTCTAGTCTGGCATTACCTTTTCCAGCTATTATTAGTACACTAGTCCCTTCTCAGTCTTACCTAAACTCTGACTCCCACACTCTCAGATTCCAAACACTAACAGTATCCTGGTCCACATTTTGCTTGGTCTTGGATATTAGTATCATATAATTTTTATATCAGTACTAGGGTACTTTTAAGGAAAGAGTTATAGCCCCCTGAAAACACTGGGTGTGACCCAAAATTTTCACCTGCAAAATAATCTTTTAAAAAGAAACTAGATGAAACCGTTGGCCATGATAAGAGTTTAAGTGTTGAAACAAGTCATGTGGTCACAGAGCTTCATTTCCTGGTCTTTACTTTTTAATCTTTTAAAGTTTTAATAAAAGAAAACTAACAAAAAAGAAAACCACCTTTAGCCCTACTTCAGAGATCACTATGTATTCTGGCACATGCACACATATTCACAAAAAATACTTCTATGTAATCATGTTTTAAAATTTTTATTTTTTTTCTTTTTTTGCTTTTTTTTTTGGGTCACACCCGATGACACTCAGGGGTTACTCCTGGCTCTGCACTCAGGAATTACTCCTGGCGGTGCTCAGGGAACCAAATGGGATGCGGGGATCGAACCCAGGCCGGCATAGGCCGGCCGCGTGCAAGGCAAACTCCTACCCGCTGGGCTATCGCTCCAGCCCCGATGTTTTAAAATTATTGTTAGACCATGTAATATTTATTAGTGACTCAGTCCTAAACATCCTTCGGTGATTCCTGAACACCTCTCAAGTCTTCTTGAGCTTCTTTTATATGTCATTGAATAGTCAGGTTTGGTAGTGGACCACATATGTGCTTACTTGAGGTAGTCCAATGAACTGGCATAATCTGTTTGTATCTGATTAACCTATGTGTGCATACACATTAAACTTAGCCCTAAACTTAAAATTGATTTGTATTTATTATTTAATTTAGATACAGTCTGAGCATTTTCTGTAGCAGAAGAGGTAGAAGAAATGGGAAAAGTAATGGTAGCTCGTCATTCCTGTCTTCTATATTTGTACTCTTTTTGCATTTCATAAAAGAAGTAAAAGGAAAACTGAACAGAACTTCAAAATAGTTTTCAAAGGGAGAGGGAATGAAGGAAGCAGTGAATTTCCATGTGCTTTCCCTTACTCTAGTCTTCCGCTTGCTCTGTTCCAAGCTCCTGTAATGCCAATTTCATATGTACAAGTTCCTTTCTCATAATTTAGGTAAAAGAGAAAAAAACTTCTTTGGGCCATACTGAGTGATGCTTATGGCTTACTCCTGGTCCTAGACTTAGGGATCACTTGTCACTCTGTGCTCTTGTGCATCAGGGATAACTCCTGATAGTGCTCTGGGGACCATATGGGGTGGTGAGGATCAAACTTGGGTTGGCTGTGTGCAAGGTAAACTCCTCACCCACTGTACTATTTCTTTGGTCCCCAGTAAAAATACATTTCTTTTCAAATAAAACAGATATTTAGGTTGCACAGCAAAATGGATCCATCATCTTCAAAGAAGAATAGTTTGTATACTAGCTTTAGTTATAGTTTTAAAAATATTTTTTTCTAAAAGTCTCATTTAATTAAGATCTTGATAAAAAATCATATGATTCTAATTTTTAGATGGTTTTATAGCATAGAAGTTTGTATCACTGTATCACTGTCTTCCCATTGTTCATCGATTTGCTCGAGTGGGCACTAGTAACATCTCCATAAGTCCTGTCACAGGCAAGTGTAACCCAAAGGGCATCTGCTTGCTCCAGGGACAGGAGGAGCCCAAAACCATACTTCAGGTCATAGAACTGAGGTCCATAATTGTTACTAGTTTTTTGCATAACAAATAAAACACAGGTAGCTTGCCAGGCTCTGCTGTGTAGGTGGTATAGTCTCAGTAGAAGGCTCTCATCTTGAGCATTTACTGATGAAATTTAAAGGGGAAAGATCAGGTTTTCTCTTGGATGGAGCTCTGAGGAACTATGGAGTCTGGATTTGATGACTGACTGCATGATGTGTGGTTTGCTCTGGCTTCTTGTTAGGCTTACTGGTATCAGTTAGAACCTGTCTAGAACTGCATACAATGTATAAATGTGAAAGATCTTGGGAAGGATCTTATCCTAATGTAGTTGGCTTTATCATTTCTGTACAATTATTTTAAAGAAATTAGTTTATTGCATAGACCTGATGTTGCAGGGGAGGTGGAGGGTGGGAACAGAAAGAGCGCCAAAGACAGTTTAATGGTCAAAGTGCTGGCCTTGTATGCAGCTCACTCTGTTGAACCTGGGAACCACATACGATTCTTTGAGCATCATCAGAAACACAGAACCGGGTGTAAGCCTTGAGAACCACAGAGTGTGACTGGAAAAAATTAAAAAAAAAACACTGAGGGGCCAAGGAGAGAGCTCAATGAGTTGAGCACATGCTTTGCATGCAGGAGGCCCACGTTCAATCCCTGGTACTCCCATCTACCTTCCCACCCCCTGAACATTGCTGGCAGCAGCCCCTGAGCCCCTCATGTTTGTACACATTCCCTCTACCCAACTCTAAAACATAAGAAGTCACAGTGCTCAAGGTAATTCATTTAGACTCAGGAGCAGTTGGCCATGCAATTTCAAAAGCTTTTCTTAGGAAAAGAGAGAACCCAAATAAATAGAATCAGAAATGAAAACGGGGACATCACAACAGAAACCACAGAAATTCAAAAGATCATCAGAGATTACTATGAGAGCCTGTACGCCACAAAACAAGAAAACCTAGAAGAAATGGACAAATTCCTGAATTCCTATAGCTTCCCAAGTCTGCAACAAGAAGATTTGGAATATCTCAACAAACCTATCTCCATCGAGGAAATAGAATCAGTAATCAAAAGTCTCCCCAAACACAAAAGCCCAGGTCCAGATGGATTCACCAGTGAATTCTACAAAACCTTTAAAGAGGACCTACTCCCAATTCTTTTTAAGCTCTTCCAACAAATTGAAGAAACAAAAACACTCCCAAATAGCTTTTACGAGGCACATATCACCCTGATACCCAAAGCAGACAAAGATGCCACCAAAAAGGAAAACTACAGACCAATCTCCCTGATGAATACAGATGCTAAGATCTTCAACAAAATACTAGCAAATAGAATCCAAAGAGTCATCAAAAAGATTATACACCATGACCAAGTGGGATTCATCCCGGGAATGCAAGGATGGTTCAACATTCGCAAGTCAATCAACATAATACATCATATCAACAAAAGAAAAATAAAAACCATATGATCATATCAATAGATGCAGAGAAGGCATTTGACAAGATCCAACACCCGTTCATGATGAAAGCTCTCCGTAAAATGGGGATTGAAGGAACCTTCCTCAAGATAATCCAGGCCATCTACTACAAGCCCACAGCAAGCATCATTCTCAATGGGGAAAAACTGAAAGCCTTCCCTTAAGATCAGGGACAAGACAAGGCTGCCCACTCTCACCACTTCTATTCAATATAGTACTGGAAGTACTTGCTATAGCAATCAGGGAAGAAAAAAGACATTAAGGGCATCCAGATAGGAAGGGAAGAAGCCAAGTTATCACTATTTGCAGATGACATGATATTATACCTGGAAAACCCAAAACTCTCTACCAAGAGGCTCCTAGAAATAATACATTCCTATAGCAGAGTAGCAGGGTACAAAATCAATACCCAAAAGTCAATGGCCTTCCTATATGCAAACAGCGAAAGAGAAGAAAGGGACATTAAAGAAACTATCCCATTCACAATTGCGCCGCAGAAAATAAAATACCTAGGAATCAGTTTGACAAAGAATGTAAAGGATCTCTACAAAGAAAACTACAAAATGTTACTTCAGGAAATAAAAGAAGACCTGAGGAAATGGAGACATATTCCCTGCTCATGGATCGGAAGGATCAACATTATCAAAATGGTAATACTCCCTAGAGCTTTATACAGATTCAATGCGGTCCCTATAAAGATACCCATGGTGTTCTTCAAAGAAATTGAACAAACACTCCTGAAATTTGTATGGAATAATAAAACTCCACGAATAGCTAAAGCAATCCTTGGGAAAAAGAAGATGGGAGGTATCACTTTCCCCAACCTCAAGCTCTACTACAGAGCAGTTGTAATTAAGACAGTGTGGTATTGGTATAGAGACAGACCTGTAGACCTATGGAATAGAACTGAGTATCCTGAAACACATTCTCAAATATACAACCACTTAATCTTCGATAAAGGAGCAAAAAATATTACGTGGAGCAAAGAAAGCCTCTTCAACAAATGGTGCTGGGAAAACTGGGCAGCTACATGTAAAAAATGAACTTAGACCTCCTTCTAACGCCATGCACAAAAAGTCAGATCAAAATGGATTCTAGATCTCAACATCAGACATGAATCTATAAGGTACATCGAAGAAAACATAGGAGAAACGCTCTACGACATCGAAACGAAAAGTATCTTTTAAAGATGACACACCACTGACAAAGCAAATGGAAGCAAAGATAAACAAATGGGATTATATAAAACTAAAAGCTTCTGCACCTCAAAAGAAACGGTGACCAAGATACAAAGACAATCCACAGAGTGGGAAAGGATATTCACCCAATACCCATCTGACAAGGGGTTAATATCCAGGATATATCAGGCACTGGTAGCACTCCACAAGAAAAAAAACAGCCAACCCCATCAAAAAATGGGGAGAAGAAATGAACAGAAGCTTCCAAAAAAGAAGAAATTCGAATGGCCAAAAGGCATATGAAAAAGTGTTCTTCATCTTTAATCATCAGGGAGATGCAAATCAAAACAACAATGAGGTACCATCTCACACCACAGAGACTGGCACACATCCAAAACAGCAAGAACAACCAGTGCTGGCGTGGATGTGGGGAAAAAGGGACTCTGATCCACTGTTGGTGGGAGTGCCGACTGGTCCAGCCCTTTTGGAAAACAATATGGGCATTCCTCCGAAAACTAGATATTGAGCTCCCATTTGATCCAGCAATAGCACTCCTGGGAATATACCCGAGAGACCGAAAAACACATAGCAGAAACAGTATCTGTACTTCTTTATTCATCTCTGCGCTATTCACTATAGCTAGAATCTGGAAACAACCTAAATGCCCGAGAACAGAGGACTGGCTAAAGAAACTGTGGTTCATCTACACTATGGAATACTATGCGGCTGTCAGAAAAGATGACATTATGAAATTTACCTGCAAATGGAGGGACATGGAGACTATCATGCTGAGTGAAATTAGTCAGAAGGAAAAGGACAGATATAGAATGACTGCATTCATTAATACGACATAAATAGATACCAGTGTTTTACTAAATGTGGGAAATGGTAATGGCAGATTAAGACTCACCATTGAATATACACAAAGAGACTTAAGTGATAAACTCTAAATACCTGCAGGGCTAGCCACAATGTGTAAAATAAGAGGCAGAGAGATGCAGAGATAGAGAGAGAGACAGAGAGAGAAAGAGAGGAAACTGGGGTACCTGCTATTAAGGCAGCATGGGGGGTGGGTAGGAGGGGGTGGGGTACATTGGTGGTGGAAATGGGGCACTGGTGGAGGGATGGGTGCTGGTATACTGTATTACCAAGAACCAATTATGATCACCTTTGTAATTGTATGTTTCACTGTGGTATAATAAAAAATTAAAAAAAATAAAATACTGTACAAACTTCCAAAAAAAAAAAAAAGAAATGTCTGTCAAAGTATGTCAGAAAATAGGGGGCTGGAGCGATAGCCCAGCGGGTAGGGCGTTAATTAAAAAAAAAAAAAAAAGCTTTTCTTCAATATAACACATGACTTTAGAACTAATTTTCTTTGTATGAATCGTCATTGTTGGATAATTTTTCAGGACACTAGGCAAACGCAACGTTATTAGTGTTTAGATTGTGCCATTCTGAATACCATGCACCCTTTCCATGCCTGTTTATTTTTTTTTTTTTTCTATTGTAATATTAAGAACTTTATTTTTCTTGTCACAAGATAATTCAGATAATTTTCTCCACTGACAAGGACTTAATAATTTAAGGATTTAATTTCACCACATATGAATAGGTACACAATATGATTCTAACCTAGAGAATTTTACATTATAACATATAGTTGGTTTCTAAAACTGGACAACCTGAGTTTACATCTTTGATTCATAAATAAAATTGATGCATTCTAGGACTTAGTTTACTCTTTTATTAAAAAGAGAAATTATAGATGCCATTTTACATTCTTACTCCGAAGATCAAATAGAACAATTGCAAAATACTTGGTACAATTTTTAGCATCTTTTAAACATTAATGCTTTTTGGGCATTAGTATAAAGTATGTGTAATAAAGTATTGTGACAACAACTGTGAAACATATAAAATAATTTATAGACTTGTTAGCACCTGTTTATTTTGAATAGTACTTTCTTACTAACATTTGAGTATTTGTTACTTTCGTTTTGGTTTTGGGGACCCACCTGACAGTGCTCAGGATCTTCTCCTGGCTTTTGCTGAGAGACTTCTACCGGCAGATTTTTGGGAACCATGCGGTTCCTGGGACTGATTGGTGTCCTGTATGCTAAGCAAGGGCTCAGTCCATTGAATAATCTATAACTCTTGAGACTTTTTTTTTTTTTTTCCTATAATATAGCCATAATAAAATTTGATGTAGCACTTGCGAAGTCCTTCTGAAAAACCTATCTCTAGTCGAATACACAAGAGAAAAAGAAATATGATAGGAATCAAACTTCCCTTTTAAATTATCAAGTACTATATAACAAATTTCATGACACAGTTGAATATATTTTTTAACAAAGTTGGTTACTTTTGTGTATATATGAATGTAATTGCAGAAGCTAAGAATATTTAATCATGGAAAAATATTTTAAAGACTAATCAATATTTTTAGAAATCTCAGCTTTTCTAAGTTTTAGTTTATTATAACTTAAACTCCCACATTAGGTATCAGTGTGGTTTTTTGTGTGAGACCATTAAATGTAACATTGGGAAAGGTTACTTTTGATGAATGGCTTTTTAATTAATTTCTCTTGAAAAACCTGGGTTTGATTAGCTTCAACTCTTTATTTCTTTATATTAAAATTTATTTTGTTTATGTTTTAATTTCTATTTAAAAATTTATTAATGCACCATGATTTACAAACCTTTATGTAAAAAAGGTTTCATAATACAGTTGTTAGAAAGATTCAGCACCACTCCTACCACCCGTGTGTTCCCACCACCAAAGACCCTCATTTCTCACCCACCCCTGTTCCCCATTCCTGCTTCCTCAGCTGGCACTTACTATATTGACTGTTGAAGCACATGCATGTATGGTATTGCTAAATCTAGTTTTCATCCCCCTCTGGTTTGTTATGGGCAAATTTGGCCAATTTTTATTCTTGAATTTACTTTTTGATTTTTCTAGAGCATGATTTATAGAAATCATGTTTCTACTAGTTTGAGATATTGTAAGGCTACAAAGTGGCCCCACACCTCCAGGAGAGATGGTGGCAGCTCTTTCCCATGTGTCTGTGTCTCTGCATTATGGGCAACAGCCTGGAAGTAGTTTGTGGTCAGGTCCATCAGGCCTCCTGGACGGGACAGAGGTGAGGGAAAGGGACCCCAGCTCCATCTCCATGGAAGCCTGATGTCTTTAGCTGCTGAGACCTGCATACCTGGGCTTGAGTTGTCTTCTCCCTTGATTGGGGCTCTGAGGAGCTGTGGAGTCTGGACATTGAAAATGGCTGCAGTTATGGTGAGTGAGGTGCGTCTGACATCTTCTGAGACCATATTGGAGTTGGCGACTGGGACCAGAACTCGCCCTTCCTCCTGGATGCCTCATGGTCAGCTGAGCACAGGGATTGCTGGTGGCAGCTCTGCTCCCTGTGTGTTTCTCCATCATGGCCAACAACCTGAAAGCAGTTCATGGGTGGGTTCACCAGCCTCCCGGATGGGAGAGATGGGGGAAAAGGGCCCCAGCTCCTGTTTTTAATCTGAGTATCAGATTAGTCAGTACATTTGAGATACTCTCTTTAGCTATAGTTCTGTGTTTTCTCAATATTAGAATATAACTTAACATTGACTTGTAAAAGCATAATATAGGGCTAGAAATGTGGGTCATAGTAACAGATCACAAGTAATATAAAATCCAGGGTTTCAATGTGGGTACTTTATGTCACCTATTAACCTCCCAAACACCTCTTGAGTTGTTCTGGTATCCCATAAATAATACTCCGAGTGACAACAAAATAAAAACAAAAATATTTCCCCAAAGAATAATACAATGTGGATTATATGTAATTGTTAATTCTCCAACTTAAATTCTCCAGTACATTGGTAAAATTATCATGTGTTTTTGATTGCCAGTTGTTATAAGTAAATGTGTTAAAATTTTATTGGTACTTATATTTCTCTAATTAGTAGCAATAATTTGGAGGGAAAAAATTGAAAAACTAAAGGGAGACAATTTTTTGTTTCTGGGGGCCATACCCAGTGGTGTTCAGGGCATACTCCACTCCTGGCTCTTTGTTTAGGTTTGATTATGATGGTAATTGGCAACCATATATGGTGCTGGGACTCCAACCCAAGTCTGCATGCAGGGTGGCATTGTCCCTCTTTACCATCTCTCCAGTCTAGGCAGGAAGACAAGTTTTAGCTACCATCTTTGAGTTTAGAAGATCTATACTACTCTGCAAATTAATGTGTTAGATCGCTGAAAGTATGGAGATAAGGACTTTCTGTTATTTCAACGGATTATAACATCAAACTCAAAATAGCTTAAGATATAATGTTTTTTATGAGTTTGTTTGCTCAGACTCATGATTTCTCCTCCAGTATTTTAATTTGATCTGCTTTTTAATAAGCAGAAAATATTTCCCCTAGATTAAAGGTTATGTTCCAAATAGGATTTCTGAAAGAGTAAAGAGATGTTTTGTTCTATTGCTTCAACTTATTCAAGGGTCCCACTTATTTTTCTCTTGTTTGCATCAACAAAGAGTGATGTTGCCTTTTTTTTTTAGATAACTGGGTACTCTTACATACTAAGGAATAACTTGAAGGAATATCTTCTTTCTGACAGAGTATGTGGGCTTTAAAGAACTGTTAATAGGTCCAAGGCCCCACTGTCTGCTATTTTCAGCCTGGCATTGCAGTCCTAACAGTTCAGTGCCCTGATTGGTTGTGTGTTGCTGGGTAGTCCCAATACTAGTGTTGTCTAACATGCACGCTTCCTCTTTGAAGTCTGTATGGGACTAACATGTCTAATGGTCAGGAGATAGGTCGGGGGCAAAGGTAATGGATTTTCTTCCTTTTGAATGTGCTCAGAGTGGGTATTGGAAAGAAGTCTTCTCTGAAAAACCCAAGAATCAATCTCATTTCTTTAAATGTGGAACTTAGAGTCTATGGCTGTAAATTTTAAGTCATCGATTGAATGGGTCCGGAAGCAGTCTTGCTTATTGCTGGGCACTCACTCCCAGCTATTCTCAGTTAACCAGTTCAAATAGTTCAGTGCTTGATACTCCATGGCGGTGCTTGCCAAGTGAGCAAACCTAGGCCCTGGTCTTGTTTTGATTCATATGTGCTGTTAAATGCATTATCAGGGGAACCTGTGAGATTTTTGTAATATAAAGAATGTAGAAAGAATGCAAATGCTACATAGCCTTGTTCAGGCTCTGACATAGTTTCAGGACACAGCCAGAGATACCAGCCCTCGTAGACTGAATAGAAGATCCATATCAAGATTCCTAATTGAATGTGGGATTGAAAGAAGAGTGTGGTTAACATGGCTATGCATTTTCAGATGTTCCAATTTGTTGGCTTTCAAGTTTCTTTGTCTTTCTATTGTATTGTCTTCTCTTTCAGTTCAAATTTTGTTCCAGTTGGTTTTAGTCCTTGGACTTTTTTTGCATTGGTAGTTTTCGTCATTGAAATTGGTTGTTTAAGTTGTAAATTTTATCTCTAAACTCTGTATGAGATTAGCATGCCTTGGGGTCTATCAGAGCTATTGGAGACCCTGACAACAAGTACTGCATGGCTTCCAAGTCCTTCAGGTATTAATACTGAAGTCTCTTAGCACAACTGTGTTGAACCTGGTGTGGTCTCCAACACCACTGGGCCACAGCAGTATTGAGTCACTTGGCAATCTTGTTGAGCCATCTGGCTTGTCTGAGTATTGCCAGGAGTAGCTCTTGAGCTCCCTGAAAACTACTTAGGAGACCCTAAAATATAAATTACAAAAATAAAAAAATATTGCTTAATGGATCACTTGATCGCTTGACATCCCGTTATTCATCGATTTGCTGGAGTGGGTGCCAGTAATGTTTCCATTTGACCCTATCATGTGCCAGTGTAGCCCAATGGCATCTGGTTGCTTCAGGAATTTGAAGAGCGTCAAGCCATTCGTTCAGTGTCTTGACGAAGAAGTCTGACCATCTTGTGGTGGGTGACCATGTGATCTTTTGATGTTCTGTGAGATCCAGTCGGTAACAGCTCCAGCTCTAGTCCAGGGTCATCTCCAAATTACATTACATGTCCAGCCCATTGATTTTTCGATGCCTTGGCAAACGAGACAGCGTACCTGACTCTGGATCGTCGACGGAGGTTGGAACTCTGGATTCCTCCTCTCACTTGAGTGAGTCATGATATTCCAAGCATAGCTCTTTTGATTTTTTAAAAATTTTTTTATTTTTAAAATTACAGAGATATACAATTAAAAGTTCATATTTGGGTTTTGGTCAAACAGTGTTGCAGCACACATCCCACCACCAGTGCCCAACCCCGAATAAGCGTTCTCATCCTGCTTTCATAGGCCCAGGTCTCTGAGACATATTAATACAGGGAGAACAGTGGAGTTGAAGAGATTTGCCTGGAGCCAGAGTTTTTTTTTGTCCTTTTAGCTATTTCTTCGATGTTCTTGAAGGCATTCCATGCTGCTCTCTTCCTCCTGAGCAGCTCAGGTTTTAGGTCTTTCATCATGTTGAGCTTCAACCTAGGTACACCTAACTGCTGCATTCAGAGATGATTGTTCTCTGCTTAATGGAACATATATTAATTTTATGCAATGTGAGTGTTAACTAATATCTTTTTAAATATACCAAATATATTTTCAACTCAATTTTGAAATTCATTGAAGAAAAGAAATCTTTTTATCTTAATACCATATGTAATATCATTTTTTCTTTACATTCACGATTAATTTTAGGATCTTCTCACTTTTATAATGTAGGAATATCATTCTTAAATCATATTTTTGAATTTATGTCTTTCAGTTCTAATTCAGTAAACAATAGTTCATTTAAAGCTGTGTAATCTGGTGCAGGAAAGATAGTGTAATAGTTAAGATGCTTTCTTTGTATGCAACTGACCTTAGTTCAATTCCTGGAACCACTATGTTCCCCCTTAGTACTGCCAGAGACTCTTAGACTTGGGGCAGAGCGGTTCCTTGCTCTTCCTGTGCCCAGCCGTTCATGAGGCAGTCGGGAGGCATGGTGGGTTCTAGCCTTGGCCCACCACCCGGCAGAACCTCACAACAAGCCAGACGACCCCCACCCACTCCATGGGTGCCGCCATTTTCCACATCCGGACTTCCCTCTCTTCAGAACTCCACCCAGCCGACCAGCCCATAACAGCCCGGCTAGTGCGGCCGCTGCGGCCGCACGGTTCATCAATAAATGCTTTATTTGGAGGTGTTTAAGTAATATGCCTCCCACACGGCAAGCCTAGCAAGCTGCTCGTGTTGTATTTGACATGCTAAATGCCAGTAACAATTATATTAGGTCATTCCCATGACCTAATATAATGGTTTGAGGCTCTTTATGTTCCTGTAGCAAGCCGATGCCCTTTGCTCTACTGGCATGAGACAGGACATATGGAGATATTACTGGTGCCCGCTCTAGCAAATAGATGATTAACGGGAAGATTGTGATCGTTTTTATAATGTATACTAACCCCAGACCATAATAGAAATTGTTTTCTGTTATTTCATTAAGATATTGCATTTTGAGTATCTGTGACAATATGACGGAAGTACTTTAATAGATAATACACTTTTTAGTCCTCTTAAAGTGAAGATAACTAAATTTTTACTGATGAGAATATGCTGCTTCAGGCAGGAAGGTGGAGCAGTACAAATCTATCCCTATAGACTTGAGATGGAACAGAAAATAAGGTATTTGACTTGCATGTGGCTCACCTGGGTTCAATTCTTGGCATTCTGTATGGTCCTTGCCAGGAGTGATCTCAGAATTTGGAGCCATAAATAAACCCCTAAACACCACCTGCTGTGGCCAAAACAATAGTTCCAGTCACAATTTACCTATTTCTTGTAATCCATTCCCTCCATATTTTCACTCAGACAGTTATCAATCATCTCATTGAATTACAACTTTATAAACATTGCATTTGATATGCAAAAAGCAACGAATTAGTAAGATTTATAATTTGTAAGAATCATATTATGGAGCACAGTTATAGTTTCACGTGTCAACTTTTAATTCAGGCAGGTAATTTTATACCTACAGCAATAAAAAAATGCTCATTTTGACTTGGAAAAAATATGACAGTTGTTTACTTTTCATTTGGATCTACAATCTGTGTTGTGTAGTTTGTAAAAGGTGTGACTTATTCCCTACAATTCTTGCTGTACTTTCATCTCAAGGTTTATTGAAAGACCTAGATCATATAAGGAATATATTCTTCTACTGGCCCCGAAAAACAGTGCATGATGAAACTGTTAAAGAAATCATAAAATTTAGGAATAGAGATAGTACATTGGATAAGGGAGCTTGCCTTGACACATCCAACCTGGGTTTGATCCCTGACATCCTGTATGGTGCCTCAAGCACAAAGGAGTAATTTACTTTGTCTTTTGGTTTTCTGCAGTCCACACCTGGAGATGTTCAGTGCTTACTCCTGGCTCTGCTCAGGGTTACTCCTTTCAGGGGCCAGGGGTCCATATGGGATGCCAGAGATCGAACCCAGGTCTGCTACAGGCAAGCAGCATAACACAAGAACTATACATGTTGTAGCATTGCTCCCACCCCACCAGAACTAATTTCTGAGTTTAGAGCCAGAAGTAACCTCTGAGCATCAAAGGATTGACCCAGAAACAAACACAAAGAAGTCTAAAGCATGCCTTGGATGGAGTAGATTTCCATTTTCAAGTCATGTTTGAATTGTAGTCATAGCGTAAATATAGTTGCTCAGAAACAAATAGTCAAAGAATTCTATGAGAATCATTTATTTTGATTCTTATAGAATTATTATTAGAATTTAGCTTTTAATATTGTAATTTTCAAATTAAAGATATTAAATTGGACTTGTTTCTTATTTGAATAGAATCTTATTGCGTTTTAGTAGAGCCAACTGTATAAATACTTAGTTTATAAACTAAGTTGGAAGACTGGCTCCTACCCCTCGACAGTTGGTATAAAACCACAATAATGAATACCAAGTTTGTCGAGCAAATTCAGAAAATAACTAAATGACTCCTGGTCTTAATGATCTTCCCCCTTTAAGTTTCATCAGTAAATGCTCGGGTTGAGAGCCTTCTACTGAGACTATACCACCTACACGGTAAAGCCTGGCAAGCTGCTGTGTTTTATTTACTTTTTATGCCAAAGACT
Organism: Cryptotis parvus; assembly: GCA_021461705.1. Lineage (NCBI taxonomy): Eukaryota > Metazoa > Chordata > Mammalia > Eulipotyphla > Soricidae > Cryptotis > Cryptotis parvus. Next base: position 241,289 of record JAJIBD010000836.1, read on the forward strand.
AGTAATTATTATGGACCTCAGTTCCATAACCTGAAGAATGGTTTCGAGCTCACTGTTGGTAAAAGGTACTAATAGAAAATTTAAAGAGAGAATGATAAAATGAGGACATATACACATATGTATATATAGATGCATATATATGTAATTAGATAAAGCTAATAGTAGTAGAAATGTATATGTACGCACCTATCAATGTATGTATTTATTAGCTTTATCTGCTGGAAGGCTCTTGGATAGGGTGACACCCTAAGTAGCAGTAAGTATTCCTAATACCCAGATCTTGACTTTTGAAAATATGATCTCATATACACGGGACAGAGCTGCTACTTGCTCTCCCTGTACCCAGCTATCACGAGGTGTCTGGGAGGGATGGCGGGTTCTAGCCCTAGCTGGCCACTCCAGCAGAGACTCTCAAGAAGCCAGAGGAACCCCCACACCATCAGGGCTGCCATTTTCCACATCCAGATTCCCCTCCCTCACAGCTCCACCCAGAAGAGCTGACCACTGCACAGCTCATTGAGACATACCCTGCAGCAGTCTATTTCAAGTGTAGCCCAGGTATGCCGATCCAGAGACTCACACACACGGGGCAAAGCTGCTGCTTGCTCTCCCTGTGACCAGCTGATCAGGAAGTGTCTGGGAGGGATGGTGGGTTCTAGCCCTGACACACTATCCCAGCAGAGCCTCGCAAGAAGCCAGAGGAACTCCCACACCATGAGGACCACCATTTTCCACATCTGGATTCCCCTCTCCTCAGAGCTCCACCCAGCAGAAGAGCTGATCACAGCCTGGCTCGAGCGGCCACTTTGTGGCTACACGGTTCATCAGTAAATACTCTAGTTTTGAGGTGACTACAAGAGAATTCCACCCGCATGGCAGAGCCTGGCAAGATAGCCGTGTCGTATTTGACATGCCAAATACCAGTAACAATTACGTACCTCATTCCCATGACTTGATGGAGTGGTTTGAGGCTCTTTATGTTCCTGGAGCGGGCAGAAGCCCTTGGGCTATCTCACATGTGACAGGACGTATTGAGATGTTACTGGTGCCCGCTTGAGCTAATCAATGATCTACGGGAAGACAGTGATACAGACAGTGAATAAAAAGTTCTATAGCTCTTGGGCAAATGATTGATTTCAGAGTTGTAAGAGATACTTCCAACTATCTTGTTGGTTCACAAATGTTCCCTGAAGGTACCAGGCAGGTGAGAAAAGTGGTTAAAGACACTCCATTATTTTATAATTGTTAATACTAAAGTGGATTTCCTGTACTAGTGGGTTTTTGAGAACTTCATGAAAGACTAACATACAAAACTCAAATGAAGTGAAGTTAATTTATGATGCATAAAAGGCAGATGATTCTAGGTCCGTCCCAAGATGTCCAAGTCTCTCTACTACCTGTGGACAATGTCCAGGTCCTGTCTCCCATGCTAATGCTGCCTGTTCCAGTGTATCACAACCCCATCCCCCGTTCAGGTTCACCCTTCCTGATCCTGGTGAGTGAGAGGGAACTGGTAAGAACGTGAGCAAGCCAAAAGAGAGGAAGGCGGAGAGCCAGAAAGTGTGACTCCCTTTTCTGTCTTTTCTCTCTCTCTCTCTCTCTCTCTCTCTCTCTCTCTCTCTCTTTGTTTCTGACAGGGAGCCTTTTATCTCCTAGGCATCCCCTTTCTCTTTGGCTACTTCGCTAATGTGGCCTTTCGTTTTCCACCCTCGCTCCACTTGTATCAAAGTAACCTGGTCCTCTCCAACCTAGCTCCAACTAGGTTGCCTGATTTCATAATCAGGTTCCATAATCAGGTTCCATAACGAGGTTGCCTGATTTCACCACTAACTGTATCAATGACCTTAACAAACATATCTCCTTTGAGGTATGGTTTTTGTTTTGGAGTCAAACCTGGTTTTGCCCAGCTTTATTCTTGGTTCTGCACCAGATCACTTTCTCTTCTGCTTAGAAGGACCTATACTACCAAGTAACGGATGTTTGTGAGGCAACTGCCTTATGTACTGTGCTAATCTATTTAGTTATTATTTATAATTTTATTTCTTAGTTTTCGTGCCTGTAATATGGAGAGAATGAAAGGTCAGATCTCAAAGTTTTATGTGAGAAGACATTAAAGTGGTACATAGGTTAGACCAGTGATTCTCATGTGGCACCCATTTGTTCTCTTTGCACCCAAGATTATTCCCAAGGACAATTAGTATAAATTATATATATATATATATATATATATATATATATATAAAATGATGTATTTAGATGTGACTACAAGAGCATGCCACTCGCACGGTAAGCCTGGCAAGCTACCCGTGTCGTATTTGATATGCCAAATACCAGTAACACTTATATTAGGTCATTCCTATGACCTAATATAATGGTTTGAGGCTTTTTATGTTCCTGGAGCAAGCATATGCCCTTGGGCTCTACTAGCATGAGACAGGACATATGGAGATGTTACTGGTGCCCACTCGAGCAAATCGATGATGAACGGGAAGATAGTGATATATGTATACACACATATATATGCATACATATATATATATATATATCACTAGATCACACTAGATCACTAGACATCCCATTGTTCATCGATTGACTTGAGCGGGCACCAGTAATCTTTCCATTTGACCCTATTACGTGCCAGTGTAGCCCAATCGCATCTGGTTGTTTCAGGAATACGAAGAGCCTCAAACTGTTCATTCATAGTCTTGAAGAAGTTTGACCATCTTGTAGGTGGGCGGCCACGTGATCTTTTGATGTTCTGTGGGATCCAGTAAGTAACAGCTCTAGCTCTAGTCCAGTGGTCATCTTCCAGTTGCATTACATGTCCAGTCCATCTGATTTTTTGATGCCTTGGCAAATGAGACAGCGTCCCTGACTCTGGAACAGCGTCAGAACCGGTACAGTTATAGACCTCATTCTCATGACCTGAAGGAACGGTTTGAGGCTCTTCATGTGTCTGGAGTGAGCAGAGGCCTGTTGGATGACAGATTTAGCTAATCTCGGAGCTTTGCTGTTTTGCCCACTCACAGTTTAATCTATTCAAGCCAAGGTTCATTCTAATGAGACCTCTCTTCTATGTAAACACTGCTAGAGGGTGTGGTAGTTACAGAAGTCACCTTGACTGAATAACTTCTAAGTTATACATCTACTAAGACTTCTATGTTTTCTAGATTCGGCACAGCTCCTCTTTATACCCACTGCACCCAGCGTGGGGCATTTAGAATTTACCAGGAGACTACTACCCTGGCTATGTTGAGACTATAGGAAGGCTATAGGAAGGATCATACTAGTTTGCTCTCAAGAAGGCGAGTGTGACCCTTTCAGTATACAGAGAACAAGATACTCATGGTCACCCTGGTGCAGATAATAAATAAGAAGGACCGTGCGGGTACCATCTAGATTACATGAAGCTCATGAAATTAAGATGTATTACTTTATATCAGCCCTCTCTCTCTGTGTGTCTCTCTGTCTCTCTCTCTCTCCAGTGTTTTACATAAGAGATAATCTCAGGATTAGTTTATACCTTTGTTTATACCTGCAACATGGTGTGGCACCGCCTTCTACACTATATTTAGAGTTCTTTGTTGACATGACCCTCCAGGTTGGATTACTTTGGTGTATATAAGGGGATGGACTTTTGGCTACTTGGCTTTTTGCTCCTTGGCTTTTTGCTCCTCAGCCTTTTGCTCTTCTTTTGGGTAGGACTCCTCTCGAAGTGAGATCCTCTCTCTTTGGTGGGAGACTTAGGCTCTTTTGTATGGTCTAAGTTCGGACCAGAGCTAGAGTTCGTTCATTATATTGGAGTGCTGTGGAAGAGCTTTTGTACTATTAAAAGCCTTTTCGAACTGCGCCGAACTTGTAAGTTTTCATCTGTCCCCGGAGTCCTCATAAGTAGAAGAGAACTTCTGTCCCGACACTGTTGGGGACTTGAGTGGCATCCCGCCAGAGGCCCTTTGGCTACATGCGACAGAACATATGGAGATGTTACTGGTGCCCAAATCAATGAACAACAGGAAGACAAGTGATACAAGTGAATGTTGAAATAGGGAGGTATTTTTGGCGTTTGCTCTTGCAATTTAATTAAGTTAAATATGCTGTCCACTGGGATCAATTATTTTCTTACAGATACTAGAATCTGTGTTTTTTGGAGGATAGTTCAGTTTTTTTTCTTTCTATTTATTTTATCCTCCCCCTCTTCACTGTTGTATTGTTTTAGAGGTCAAATGTTTGGTTGTGGTGCATTGGACATCACACCATCAGACTCCTCGACAGTAGGGTTACCATTAACCACAGTGATATACTATGTGATGTGGAAACAGTCCAAGGGCACAAACACTAGGCCTCATGGCTGCACGGTGGGTGCTCTATTGTAGAACTATTACCCTGAGCTTTTTTTTTTTTGCTTTTTTGGGTCACACCCAGGAATGCTCAGGGGTTTCTCCTGGCTCTGCAATCAGGAATTACTCCTGGCAGTGCACCTGAGCTATTTTAAAAACTGTTATTTCCTTTGATTGCTCTTTATCAAATTGACTGACAAAATTAGTGATAAGCTAAGCATGGCTTATTTTTTCTTTTTAAAAAAACTTTCTTCTTTTTTTTGATTTTTGGGTCATACCTGGCGATACTTAGCAGTTACTCCTAACTCTACCTACACTCAGGAATTACTCCTGGCCGTGCTTGGGGGACCTCTGTGATGCCAGGATAGAAGGTTACATGCAAGACCAACACCCTCCAACTGTACTATTGTTCTGGCCTGTGGCTATATTCTTATGGGCCAAGCAGGCTTCCACTGTGCCACTCTGCTACCTTGTGGCTATATTCTTAACGAGTGGAAATAAATCTGTTTACAAATGAATACTGTCGGTTCTGTTTCTCAACAGATCTAGACCATTACCTTTGTGACGATCCCTTCATTGGAAGCTTCTCTCCCTTCCTGATTCAGAAGGTGACAATATCAACCCAATTAAAAATGTTTAAGGACTAAACAATTATTATGAATGTATATTGTGATCATTTTATTTTAATAATTTTATTGAGGTTCAATGGTTTACAGTATGTTAATGATTTCTAATGTCCATAATTCCATCATCACACCCATCTTAAGGTCATTACTGTAAAACAATGGCAAATGGTAAGGCTTGTAACCAATTGAGAGTTTATATTTGCTTAGTCATAAGACAAAAAATAAGAAAGTAAAACCATAACACTCCTCATAACCACTCCATACCTGAACATTCTCTCTAGCAGCACAGTTTTGGACAGGCACACTGGCATATGAGCACTTCATGTTTTGTTATTTTTTCTTTTTTTAGCACTAAGGTGAAAATCTACCATTTTAATGCATAATTGCCTACTTTGTGATACTTTCTCATTTGAAAGTATAAGCAAATCATGGTTTACACTACAAAAATTTCTATAAAATTTTTACTAACAACTAATTTCACTAATAGAGATAATTGGGATAAGGATTAGTTTGCTGTTTCACTTTTTGGGGTCATACCTGATGGGTTTCAGGAGCTTTCCCAGCTGTGACTGAAGTATCTCCTGGCATATCTATGATATATGTCAGGGATAACAGGAATGGAACTGGGGTCATCTCTTGTAAGCAGAGGCCTCATACACTCCATCCTGGTGGTTTTACCAGCAACACACCCACCTGTGCTCAAGGCTTACCCCTGTTGTTCTGCTTAGGGATCATTGCTGCTGGGACTCTGGGGACCATATGGGGTGCTGGCAATCAGGTGCCATGTACAAGGAAAGTGCTATACCTGCTGTACTATCCTCAGCTCCTATGAGTTTTCTTTTTTTAATATTTGTGGGGAAAATGCCATTTTATTGTGCCTTGTCTTAGAGTATCTATCATTAGTAGGCATTCAGCATGTATTCATCAAACAAAGGAATACCTGACTTGCTTTGACAGATAATAGGAGCTGTTTGTAATTAACATGTTGATCACTTGAAAACAAATGCCACCTAGCTGAAATGTTTTGAAGCAGCTAGTTCTTGCTGAAGTACTCTTTATACTGTTGATTTTGCTATGAAATTTGTTTTGAAACAGTATGGAAATATTAAGTGTGGTACCGTTGTAATTTATGAAATAAAACATTTGAGTGAATAGCGTAGTGGAATTGAAAATATTTTTAAAATATTCTATTTCCACATTATTAGTGGAAATATTTTAAAACTATTATATTTCCTCATTATTAAACTTTTTCTCTATCTTTAAAAACACTATTTTCTTAAAGACAAGAGTAAGATAATACCTTATAAAGGAGTTGATTATTTAACTTCTTTGTACTATATTCTTTCTTTACTCCAGTCTTACTGTTTTCTTTCTCATTTCCAATCATATGTTGAAATATATGCTGTAATAATTCACTCCTAAAGAAATTAGAGACTCCTAAATTAATTCATAGTCTGAGTACTATACACTTGATCACTTGATCACTTGAATCCCGTTATTTATTGATTTGCTCGGCGGGCGCCAGTAACATTTCCATTTGACCCTAGCATGTGCCATTGAAGCCCAATGGCATTTGGTTGATTCAGGAATACAAAGAGCCTCAAACCGTTCATTCAGGTATTGACGAAGAAGTCTGACCATCTTGTAGGTGGGCCACGTGATCTTTTGATCTCCTGTGGGATTTAGTCAGTAAGGCTCTAGTCCAACGGTCGTCTCCAAATCCCATTACATGTATAGCCCATCTGATTTTCAATGCCTTGGCAAACGAGACAGCATCCCTGACTCTGGAACAACGACAGAGGTTGGAACTCCGGATTCCTTCTATCACTTGAGTGAGGCATGATATTCCAAGCATAGCTCTTTCGATTCCTCTCTGGGAGACCAGAATAGCATTCTCATCCTGCTTTCATAGGGCCCAGGTCTCTGAGGCATATGTTAATGCAGGGAGAAGGGTGGAGTTGAAGAGATGTGCCCCGGACCTGGCGGTTCTTTGTCTTTTTTAGCAAGTAAATAAATCTCATTTGATTGTATTCATATGTATAAAGATATTTGTTTCAGCTTATGAATGTTAATCATTAAAGATTATATTTTAAGTCACTCTTATGATCTGAATTTATGAGCATAGTATAACAAATTATTAGTACTCATTGAAAAATTATCCTTAGGAAATCTGTGTAAAACTTTAATATGAAATTGATCACCTGTTAAAAAAAACAATCTTCCTGAGAACCTCTGTGTTTTTTATAATTGCAAAAGAGGAACTACTTTACATTTTCGTGCTGTTTATATTTTATCATACCAAATAAACATTATTGATGTTTGTGGAAATAAAATAGCTTCAGTGTGTGATAGGCATTCCAGGAGAGGAACCGATATTATTGAGAATAAGACCAAGGGAAGCGTATTGTATTAGTCAGGATGATTGTGCTAAGATATTCTAAATATCAGTCACTTAATATAATAGAGCTTTATTTTCATTGTTATCATTGTCTGATGCAGGTCACACTGCTCTCCTTGGTAAAATTTCTTCCATCATAATTAAGAAATTCAGCTGTTTTACTTTTCAGTTGTACAGTTAGGAATAACGTGAGGAACGCACACTCATACCTTGGTCCTAAACTTTTGCACAGGTGAGAAATAAGCACTGTACTCCCAGTCCATGATTGAAGAATATAGTATTTATATGCACAATATCATCTTCTACAACAGCAAATAGTGATTTCACTAAGTACTTTGCTAAAGGGGGCAAACAGTAATAATCTGCACCATCTCTTTAAAATATACATATGGATGCCAGCAAAGAAGTTCAAGTGATATGACACATGCCTAGCATGTGCAAGGCTCTGACTTCAATTATCAGTGTCTCATGTCCTGAGAACTGTTGGGCAGCACTGCAGGGAACAACAGCCAGCACTGTGCCGCCCAGTCTCATCACTGAACATCTGTCCTGCATGTCTCGGAGTGACCGAGGCTTGCTTATTGTGCCTGCTTATGTTCCCAAATGGAAAAGAAGAAAAGAAGTAAAATGCATTCTTAGTACTCTTAGTAGTAATTTTTTTTCTGTTTTTAAAAATCTGCTCTTGAGTCTTCTGATTCTCTATTCAATAGTTTGTAATAATCAGTAGGAAATCAGAAGTATTTAGTTAATAGAACATAAAGTATTACATTGGGTTATATTAAATGGTACCAAAGTATGACCGATGATCTCAAATCAAGCAAGAATGACATCTCTTTTTAAGAAGAATGAACTTCTAATCAAGAATATATATGTTAGACTGCAATGATCAAAAGACTGAAGGCCCTTTGCCAGAGAAGTGGCAGTTTTAGAGGCAATTTACAAAATCTAAGATGATTAAAGTTATAGGGATCCTTAGAGATTGTATGTTTTGTTCTTTCATTTTTGGAAATCAGAAAATTGAATTAAAATCATGATGACGTACATGTAAACTTATTTAAAGCTTTAACCTCTTCATTATTATTATTATTATTATTATTATTATTATTATTATTATTATTATTATTATTATTTTGCTTTTTGGGTCACACCTGACAATGCTCAGGGGTTACTCCTGGTTCTGCACTCAGGAATTACTCCTGGCAGTGCTGGGGGGACCATATGGGATGCTTGGGATCGAACCTGGGCCGGCACAGTCTGGCTGCGTGCAAGGCAAACGCCCCCCCCCCCGCTGGACTATTGCTCCGGACCCAAAATTCAGAATTTTTGAAGTCCAAAGTGTTCCCATCAGTATGTCCTCATGCCTTCTTTGTTTTCAGTATTTGTGATTATGTTGCATAATCTTCTCCTATTACCCCCTCCCCAGTTTATTAACATTGTGAAGCAAGCATTTATTTTCCTGCTCATGGTTCAGCTTCCCCACTGATGGATGTTACTTGTCAACATACTGTTGTTTCATTGAGATTTTCTCCTTCCATTTTCCCTCTTTTCTTAAGCAAGTATCTCTCAGACCTATTCTGTTTCTCATAGAGGGCTAGAGAAGGCAAGTGGAAACCAATTTACAGCCTCTGCCTTAATACACTTTCATAAAATCCCGAGTTACTGGAGTTACTGGTGAAGGGTAGATAAGGGAAAATTTACTGAAAACAATCTAGTCTCTAAAATGGTCTCCAGCAGGCTAAGGTGCTTGTGTGGTTTAGGGTAAAGGCTAATCTGCTGTAACAACATGATTACTATAGTTCAGACAAGATTGAAGTTTATTTTTCATTTTAAGAACAAGTTGGGGGGAGGTCGCTGGCTGTTCCAGAGCGAGTGAGAACTTCTGCCTCAGAATCCCAGTTTCATCTGTCTTGTTACTCTCATAACGTAGGTTATATCTTGTCATATTGTGACCAGGACAGTAGTATGTTCTTACCCTAAGAAGGACAGAGGAAAAATTGCTACACAAGTAATTTCATTCTGAAGGTATTATTTGAAAGTAGTGTACAGAAATGGTGATACTACCTTCTGCAATGCCAGACTTTCCAGCAGTAATCTCATTTTGATGCCTGTGTAGGGTCTCTGTAGAGTAGGTCTCTTGATAACTTGATCACTTGACATCCCGTTATTTTTCAATTTGCTCGAGTGGGTGCCAGTAACGTTTCCATTTGTCTCTGTCATGTGCCAGTGTAGCCCAATGGCATCTGCTTGCTCCAGGAATAGTAAAGTAGGTACTGGGTGACAATTAACCATCTCTGCTCCGTGGATAGTTTGAGCTAATTATGTTTTACGGGGAGTGCCTATGGATCAGAAAGGTAAGGGTCTCTCCCTTTTGAATAAACCTATGTATATAACAATGCTTCCACAGGAAATAGGCTGGACATTTTTTGTTTGTTTCTGGAACATACCCAGCAGTGCTCAGAGCTTACTCCTGGTTCTGCTTTCAGGGATCACTTCTGATGGTGCTTAGGGGACCAGATAGGGTGCAAGGAATCAAACCTAGGTTGGCTGCATGCAAGGCAAGTACCCTGCACACTATACTACCTCTCTGGCTTCTAAATTAGAAACATTTTATAAAAACTCTTGTTATTTTTACCTTGATAGCTCTTGATATGTTTGCTTTCATAATTTCCTAGATAAAATGGTTGTCTATTTGTGGTTATAACAGAAATGCCATGTGTTTCAAATTTCCCTTATGAGAGTTTATGTTTTCTAAACAACTGAATCCAAGTACAGACTAAATGGGAGAACCTGATCAAATAAAAAGTTTGATTGTGAATACCTAATAATTCATTGCATGTTTGTAAACATGCATCATGCTTTCATCTGTCTAATGCGGGCCATATCAATTGAGTTGTGGCCTGAGTTATTGGAAATAAGCCGAGTATATTTTCCCTTCTCTGCAGAGCTTAGAATTTCCATTTCAGAACTATTACTGAAGATCTAATTGATGTCAGCCAGGCAACTGTAATTTCCTGTCCCTTGGTCTTGAATTACTACATTGAGTTTTCAGGCAGTAAACAAATGAAGCTAAAAGATGCAAGTTTTTTCTTTCTACTTATCATTACTATGTAAGGATATGAATGTTTTATACTGTTCCATATCCATTACACATACAGTTATTGGCTCAGGATGATATTCAACCCTTCCTGTGTCCTTTTATCTTGAACTAATCAAGTTCAAACTTCCTGCTGAAAACCTGTGTAGGTTCTTTTGAATGTGAACTGCAGAGCTACTTTATTTGATAAAGGCAAAATAACCTACCATTTTTATTCCACAGAAACGAAGCAGAGTAGCCATGTTAAAAGGAGCGAAATGTCTCCCCTGCTGTTTTTACTTCTCCTGAATATCACCAGTGGGAAAGATAGAAATTTAAAAGAATTTAGCTCATGAGGCACCAAATAAGGTAGCTTTTACAGGATACATACACCTATTTATATCTATATGTACACAATGGCTGTAGGTATTGATATGGGAATCTCTTATATTTTCTATAGAATCATATGTTTCACTAAAATGAATACTGCCTTTTAGTGTCATGTCATAAATCGTAAGTTACTAGTGTGCTACAAGTAATCCTTGTATGCTACAGCTAGCTAAGTCTGATGTTGTGTGGGAAACATAGGTGCATGTCATGCTGGAGAGGAATGGCTAACTGTTTAGACAATGGTTTGGAGAGAAAGTAAAGATAGTGAGGTCTTCAGAAAAAAAAGTAAATTTGAGCTGTCTTCTTATTTATGATTTTATTTTCTTATTTGGGGTTCACACCTGAAGGTGCTCAGAGCTTAATCTTGGCTCTGTGCTCAGTTCACTCTGGCCATATGTGCGGTGGCGTTGAACCCAGGTTGGCCTTATTCAAGGCAAACAGCTTTCATGCTGGTCTATTGCTCCGCCCCTGAAGGAGGTGTTTTTTAGAAAGTTAATATACATAAGAAAAATTACCTTTATATTAGAGATTAACCATTCTGGAAATTTTATTATCCATAAATTCATTCTTTTTGACAGCTAGTTTAGAACTTTATTATAAATGGTTTTCATTTCCCAATAGTTAGCATAAGTCATACCTTGTTGTGTTTAAAGTGAACTGAAATTGCATTAATTTTTTCAATCTGTTCACTATTTAATTTATTTTCTCCACATGAAATTTTCCTTTGTCATTTGTTTTTATATTCAAAGAGTTCCTCGACAAGGTTTAAAAGAATATTTTGATAGTCCTAAATTGTAATTGAATTTTACTCTCCACCAGACTTTTTTCTTCATATAAACAAGGACAAAATTAGAAATTTGTTTATTTGGTGCATTAATTGTGCCAAGTAGCAAAATAGTTACTTGGTATTATATGTGTGTGAGTGAAAAGTTAGGTAAGATAGATAACTGAAGCATTAATGATGTATTTGCAATTATTTTATTGTGGTACGTAAGTATGTAAAAAGTATAGCTGAGAGGTCACAATTTCAGTACAGCGGGCGGCCACTTGCCTTGCCTGCAGTCAACCCAGTTTGGTCCTTGGCACCCCATTTTGATCCCCAACTATGCTATAAATGATCCCTCAGTGGAGAGCCAGGAGTAAGCACTGAAAAAGCCTGATTGTGGCCCCCAAACAAACGAAAAGTATAATTAATAACTACAAAATGAAATTGATATATTTCTCAGTACTCTAAATAAATGAGAGAAAAATTAAATATCAGAAACAATATATGGTGGGTAAGATGCTTGCTTTGTACATAGCCAACTATGCGTTGATCCTTGACTTCCCGTATCATCCTCTGAGCACCTCGGGGACTCCTGAGGACAGTCAGGAGTCAGCCTCTCCTGACTGTAGCCCCAAAAACCAAACCAAACCAAACAAAAATAAACAAAAAGCCCAACTATATTCTCCAAACAATTGCTGATCTATAAATTATAAAAAGAAGAAGAATGCCTCCTAAATGACATGTTTCTTATTCTAAATTGGACTTTTGCTATAGTTGCTAATGGGGGAGATTATTCGTACAAATATTAAAAACATCCGCATCTAAAAGTTTTTTGCCATAATTTTTGGGTGAGCCATCCAGAAAACTGCACATGGGGCCAGAGCGATAGCACAATGCATAGGTTTTTGTCATTTGGAATGAAAATTATTTTACTTTCCTTTTGATGTGCCTATGCAAAGTTTTGAATAGCACATACCTGGTTTCTATTACTGGGCATACATTATGTGTTATCTGTAAACATAGTGGATACTACCACATAATTTTGAAAATCTTGTGCATTCATACTTTTTCAATATTATTGTATATATTCTTTTGAAAAAATCCATTTTGGTTGATGATAAGTTGTACCTTACTATTATTTACATGACCATTTTCTTGCTTACTTAGAGGGTTTTAAATTTTATGTAGTTTTTAACCACTTGTATACTTTTTTCTCCATCCTCACCCAATTTGCTTTTTAAAAATTGTTTCAGAGCCGCAGATAGTGGCAGGGAAACAGTATATTCTTCATCTGGCTTCTCCCAATAGCTGTATCTTGTATGACTTTAGTATATTACCATAGGTAGGAAAGTACTTTAGTGTAATTCACAAGGTCTATTGTGTGTTACCAGTTTTATTTGTGTGTTGGTTTTCAGTTTTACCACATGTGTAGATTCATGTAGCTATCTCTATAACTATGATACAATATGTTCTATTCAGGGTTACCTGTGAGACACACATTCTCTCTTTTCCCGTTCATAACTATACTAACTATTAATATACTGTCCATCTTCATTATTTTTGAGCACCTACTCAAATATTTTTCTGTTTTCTATCCTGAATATTTTACATGGATTTGTGTATCTTTTCATACTTTATATAATATACTAAAGCATATAGGTATTATATAATCTAATTAATTTCATTGGGAATGAGGTCCATTATTACTGCTTTTGGCATATCGAATACACCATGGGTAGCTTGCCAGACTCTGCCATGGCTCTGGGTTCATCCCAGGGGGCTGAGATGAACCCAGAGGTCTTTTTCTATGTCAGACCATCAACTATCCAGGACCCATGGGGCAGAACGCTGGGTGTAGACAAGCCTGTCTCCTGCCTACCACCTGCTGATGTAGCCGGGCACTGGAGCCACGCCTGCAGCACCTCGAGGGGCAGAAATAGAGTAAAGAACAAAAACGGACAAAGGCAATATAACTGGAGACTTAGTCCACAGAACCAGTCTTATTTTCTGGGAGGTGAGGTAGTTGGGAGAGGTCCTTGGGACATTGTGGAGGTCAGCAGGCACTCTGGTGGTGAGTGTGGTGTTAAAACAATATTTACATGTATCTCTCATTGAAAGTATTGAAAAGTATGGTATCTCAATAAAAAGTGTGAGGGTGAAGCGCAAGATCTGTGTCACATCAGGAGAATAAGCCTGGGCTAATTTCTTAAGGTAGAGGTCACCACAGTTGATATTACCCAAGGAAAGTCAACCATGCCTGACCCACAGGCTTGCTACAACTAGTTTTAGTAATGACCAACTAAGCCTGTCCCGAATCAGCAGACACAACATTCAACTTTCCCACTCACAATGCACAAGGATTCCGATGTTCCATGGTTTCTCCACATCCTCAATAACCTTTATGTTGCACACTTGAGAAAATCGATGAACAACAGGAAGACAAGTGACAAGTGACAATATAATTAATTTAAACTCTAGTTTTCATCTTTTCTGTCTTACTGTATACATAATTAGAATGTAAAATGGAGTACTTATTAGGAGTCATGTTAGCAGCACAACGAGTAAAGCTCTGGCCTAGCACAGAGTAAATTTGTACTTGTAGACCTAAGAAAAGTATTCAAGTGCTAAAACTAAGTAAATAGAAAATATTTCATTCTTTCACCAGTAAGTATGAAGTTGGGTGTAGATATGTTCTGAATATACTCTATCAGGGTTATGGAAGCCTCTCTTTAACTCTCCTCTACCGAGGGTTTTTCAGGGGTGGGTATTATGATTCAGTGTTTAAACTGCCAAATTATTTTTCTGCATCAATATAGATAGCATATTATTCTTCTTCCTTCTTTTCTTAGCATTATGAATTAAACTCATTGATTTTCAAATCTTAAACCAGTATTTTATTCCTGGCATCATGCCAATTTGGAATTGATGTATGATTCATTTCATATGTTTCTGGTTTCAGTTTGCTGATATTCATCTAGGATTGTTGTATCTACTGCAATCAGTAAGATTGACTTGTAATTTTATGTATTTTATCAAGCATCTTTTCTTTACTTCACAAATTTTTTATCTTCTCCAGTCCAAAATACTTCTTTTGGGACCTTACTGACTTAGATACTGATATCATTGTCAGTATTCCCATTCACTCATTTTAACTTTTACTTTTTTTTTTTTTGGAGCTATGTGTGGTGGTGCTTAGAGGACCATATAGTGCCTGGGATCAAACCTAAGACTTTTTCATAAAAGCAGGCACTCCAGCTCTTCGAACCCTCTCACCAGACCTACTCATGAATTAATTATTTTGTTTATTTTCTTTTAGTTTGGGAGATACACGTAGTGCTGTTCAGGGCTTAGTCCTAGTGCAGTGCTTAGCAATTGGTTTTTAGAATTCTTGGGAATTATATGGTTCTATGAGTTAGGGACTGAACCCAGGACTCCCATATGCAAAGCATGCATTAGCTTCCAGTTGATGATCAGATATTATTAATCCATGCATATACATTCAAATCCAATTCACACTCAAAGTCTGTGATATCATATCACTCAACATCTTTTCTCTTTTCAACTTCTATACTATCTGAGATACTGATGTCTCTGGAGAGCTAGTCGAGATTTCTCTTTCACAAGTTTGCTCTCCCCTTTACATATTGCAGTTTTGATGAACTTTAAAATCACAAATATATAACACTACTTTCCTTAAAAATATTTAGTAAATTGTCACTGAAATTTTTTGAGCTCCTTAAAATTACTTATATTCTCCCTACGTATGAGCCTCTACAATGATATTCTATCTATAATAAAGTCAAAATATATGCTATATAGCAGAGGAATAGAAGGAATTAGAGCTGGCAAAAAGAAGACCAGAAAGGAAAGTATACGTAGAGGGTAAAAATGACTACAGGAGTGACCTAGAAGAATATAGCAGTTTGGTATGGCTCAATCTTACATGAGGCCAACCTGAGTTCAATCCCTGGCATACTATATGGGTTTCATGCAAACAACATTCCAATACTAGATGTCCTCAAAGGGTAAGTGGACACATCTCCACTATTGTTTCAAGATCTCAAGAAATTGTATCCTAAACTCTGCTCCCACCCCCTTCTTCCCACTAGGGTGAGCTTAGTTTTATTCATCAGATCTCAGGTTCTGTTGACTTTGATCACATCTCTCTTCTTCTGGCTGACTTCACTCAGGTGATTCTGTCAAGTTTATCCATGTAGTGACAAATTGAATTTCACCTTTACTTATAGGTCAGTATTATATTAATGGGTATTTATTTGCTATTCCTGAAAAAAAAGACACTGTGACTTACAAAATTGCTCATAATAGAGTTATTTTATCCATATAGTATTTAAATATCAGTCTGCTCCATGGCAAGCATATAAGACATTTCCTTTATATTGCCTCTTTCAACAAAATTTAAAGAAGTGGGATTATCAAAAAATAAATCAACAAAAGTCAATTTGTAGTGATTGATTGCTATATGATTTTAAACCATGTAGATAAAGACATTCAAATATTTAATACATTATAGAATATCATTTACATAACTAAGTTTTCAGCTCTGGTTTCCAAAATATATTGTGTTTATATTTTATTTTGTTCTTGAATCTTGTAATCATCATTATCTTTTCTGTCATAATGAAGCTTTTTGTTGTTGTTGGTTTTCCCTTTGGTAGGCATATAATAAATTTAGTTAGTATTACTTGGACCAAAAATAAAACTTAAAAGAATGGTAAATAAAAATTTTCTGAAAATAACCATAAAAGTAAATATGTGATGAATAATTGTTATGTTTTTGACCTTTCTTAATCTAGTAGAGGACAACCATATGCACAATTAGTAACATAATCAATGCCATGTGATGGGAAGTTTCTTCTGCCCTTTAAAGGAGCTGTTTTAATGTTTCTTGAAAAATTGGTTTTAAGACTGTGAATTCCCTAAACTGTTGCTTGTCCATGAAACCATTGGTATCTGCTATACATTTTATAGACTTTTCTTTATGTGTATTTTTGGGGGGGTATCTTGCTGCATTCACTCTCTGCCTCTATTTGGTTTTCTAGTGTTCTTGTTGTGCTTGGAGTTGATTCTTTGCAGTTAACCCTCATGGAAGATGCTGAGGGATTGAGCTTGAGATTGCTCTCAGTCTTCTATGCCTGTCCTGGAATGGTTGAGCAGCAAGCAGAATGGCACACCTTTGGTGCGAGCCCTTATGGCATATCTGGTATGGGAGCTGCTGGGACCCATGCAGGATGGATGGGTACTACCTCCAGTTTAAGCTCTGCCTCCCCTTCCGAATAGACCAAGTGATATCAACCAGAGGCAGCCTCACCTGAGATGGTGTAGCAGCAACAGATGGTCAGGGAGGAGCTGTGGTGTGGGTATAGTTGATAATATTTTTAAGTCAAAATGATCCATGTCTAAATTCTTTCTTTTAATTTTAGCTTTATAAAAAGTTTCTTTTTTATTGATTGTACAGATGGAGTGGTATTGATTATCTGCTTTTTTTATTTCTGTCACAGGTTTGCAGAAACTTTTCCATTATAATGGAAAACTGTGAAGAAAGAAAAAGATAGCAGTTGGAGTTAAAATTCTTGAATGAATATTTTCTTTTGAGAGGTCAGCATTTACAAACGATATGCTGATTTGGAAAATCCCAGGGTTAAATTGCAAAATTCTTTTTATAAATTCGATCAATGGATTTTTTCATCATTCCTTGGAGCTGATGAAGTTCATAGATGGTGTGTGATGGGAAATGTGGAATTACAGTACTTTCCTAGAGATTGCATCTTGGATTAGTTTGCTGCTTTTTTGAAGAGATTCCATTTAGAAGAGAAAGAACCTAATGTGATGGATTTATCTTCAGAGATGAACAGACATGGGAAGAATCCAGTGAGTCACAAACTAGAAGATCAGAAGAAGGTAATAATACATTTCCCTTTGCTCATTTCTTTTTTGTAATACCTAAAAGAAATTCTATAAATTGAATATGATTATGCTTTTTGAGATGATATAGCGTACTACTCATGGAAAGCATGTAAATTAGCTTTGCCATATAGCTTTGTTACTGTTTCTAAAGCTTTCTGAATTCACTCATGTAATGGATTAACAAAGGAATTTACTGTGTTCTCTCAAACTCAACTTCATCCTTGGGGGTTGCTGTTCTGGACTCCAGTGAACAGTTTAGTGAGCTCCAGAGTGAGATGAGAATGACAGGATATTTCTCCCATCAGGGAACCCTGATATTGCCGCTATTGAAAGTAATAGTCAAAGTTTTAAATTCTCTAATTTTATATACTTGGGGCACATCTATTTAAGCCTCATTTTTCCAATTCACCTGAAAGAGGCAGTCTTGAACTTTGACTTTTTATGTGTCATGTTGAAGGAATAATGGAAAGTATCAAGGAAGATCATGTTAATGTTTCTTTGAAGTGGATTTAGAGAGATTTTGAGTATGAAGTGAGAATTGAATGCTAAGGGTTGCACTTAAGCCTCTAAACTTCTGTACTGCCATGAAAATAATCTAGAAAGTACTTTTCTGAAGAGTTAAAGGTAATGCCCAGAAGACAAAGCCTGTTTGGTGGTGTTTTCACTGATTCCATTAGTATAGAAAAACTATATGTAACTCAGTAGCTAGTCACAATAACAAGTAATAATGAACAGATAGAAAGGGTATTTTTAATTAGTCCTACTTTAAAGGGATATGGTTAAGGTGTCAGCTTTTACATCTATCATAGGAGTTGGTTTAGAAGTTTGCCATGTATTCCTACAATATAACTACCCTTTCAAGTTTTGCAGATAATTTTAAAAGAGCTATACAGAATCAATAGCTTATTAATTTGTTCTGTCATTATGGCCAATTCAGTAGGATAAGTCTTAAGTGTTTGCATTGAGTCAACTCAGGGAGAAGTGGATACATTATTTATGTGTAGCTCAGCTATTTAAGTGGATTTACCTCCAGTGTAGAACATGCTAGAAAATACTAACAAACTATAAAATCTAAGTCACTAGGAATCAGTTTGCACTTCAATATGATTATAAATTTCAACACAGATAATTGTATTTGTGGGTGTTAAAAATGATCAGCCCCTCCCTTTTGCTGTCATTAAGATTGTTTAATCCAAAACAGATGGCTAGATATGTTTCCATTTAGAGCTTGCTTTTATAATTTCTTAATGTCTGAGCCTTTTAATCATTTTTGCCTATCCACATGTTTAAGTGTTCTCAAAACTGTTGTTAATCTGTCTACAATCTTGGGTAGGTGAAGAGGAAGAGAGCAGTAGATGAGCAGTCACTATCGCAGACTGTTTACTTAAAAATACATACATCCTGCTTTTTGGCAGCAAAGCAAAGGGCCTCGGCAGGTGCCATCTTTTCATTTCCTGAATATAATGTTTTCTGCAAACACAGAAGGTATAGCAAGCTGAAGATTGGAATGAATTCTGAAAGTCATTCTGAAAATTTCTTGTATGAAACTTTAAACAATGTGTATAAGGATTCTTAGTTTCCCAGGCCAATTCACAAATGCCTCTTTAGTTCATAAAGAATGGCAATAGAATTCACCCAAACGATGGAGATCCTTGATTTTCGGGAAAATTTTAAAAATACCAGCGTGGTGTTGTGGGGCAAGACAGTCTACACTATTTTGTTGTGGAGAGATGCTCATTTTCAACAGGCATTATCACTATAGAAAATGGGGTTCTAATGAGATTCATGTACTCCAGTTTGAACTGACATTCACAGAAAACAATTGAGTAAGCTCTTAAAATATGAGAGGTTCAGAGATGGATCAGTAGCAGACCAGTACATTGACGAGCACTAGTCAGATTACTTAAGCAATTAGTTAGTCAGATTAGTTAAGTGTTAGCAGTGAACACATAGTAAAAGTTACTTTGTGATTTTTATGTTAGAAGAAAAAATGAATTGCTAACATCTTCAAAAGTTTTTGCATGCTGAACTCTGGGTACATGAGTCTGCCACCATACAGTTGCCTGTAGGGGTTAGAGGACTTCAAGTAATTACTTTGTAGCCTTTCATAGTGAATTAATTTGCCAGATACAGTTTTTCACATTGGTAAATTCACCTACTTTAATACGTGGCAATATGTAGGTGAAGATCTTTTTGCTATTACTGGAAAATATATTCTTTTCACAATTTAGTATATAGTAAACTTTCAAATAAAGGAACTGGTTTGAATCAGGTTCCGATTTTATACACTGAACAGTTAATCCTTTATTCAGTTTACAAATGGCTCATTTGCTTTCTTTTAAATTTAAAATATGTGAAAGTGAATTTATGACTGCTTCTCAGTAGAAACCTTTAGGACTTTAAGTGAACAATTCTGTGAGTATGGATTCTATTGCAATACTCAGATAAATGTCGGAATAGTTCATTATGAGACACTCTATATACCAAGCACATGGTGCTAAGTCTTCCAATTTATTAAGAAGTATTTTCCTACAAAGATAAAGGCTGATTTATTTCCTTAAGAAATTTGCTCCATAAAAATAATAATATTTCTAAGAATATATATATTCTTAGTATGCATACTAAGAAATTATAGTATATTTTGTAGTATATTTTGGAAATTGTAGTATATTTTATAAATATCTTAGAAATTTTATTATATATATATACTAAAAGACATAATTAATGCAGCTATTAAGTTTTTAATACCATAATTTGCATTCAATTATTCAACACTAAAAGAAAAAGCTTTTGAATGAGAAGCTTGGGTGAGAAGGACCTATATGAAAAAAATTTGTTAAGACCTATGACTTAGAAACTTATCGTTGAGTTTTTTTAGGTATGCCTTGTTCCAGCACCATCCTACCACCAGTGTCATTCTCTGCCAGTGTCCCCAGGTTCCCTTCGACACCCACCCAATCCCATGTCTGCCTCTTTGACAAGCACATGTTTAAATTTGGTCATTGTGATTTGAATCTCCTGTTTTCATTGTATTAAGTATTTATTAGTTCAATAGTGGTGTAATTTCCAAGGTCACTTTTACATGCTGCCTCTAAGTCATGCTTAGTCTGAATGAATGAGGAAAACATACTTGAAAATTAAATGGGATAGCCACAAGTCCTATCTGAAACTCCCTTCATTGTAATTCCATCTGAGAGAGGGTGCAAGATGTTACAAGAATGCAAAAGTTACACTTTTTTTTTGGTGGGGGGTGGAGTTGCTGACAGTGCAGACCCGGCAATACTCTGGGGTTATCTTCACTAGACAGTCAGGAATTACTCCTGTCATGCTTTGGGAACATAAGGATGCCCGGGCTGGAACCTGGTTGGCCATGTGCAAGGCAAGTTCCCTTTCCACTTTACTATCATCTGGTTTGAAAAGCTGATTCTTCTAAGTATCTATAATTGATTTTGAGTTTCTTTAACTAATGGAACTCATTGCTCTCTTCATTCTTGTGATTTTTTTCCGAGTAAAACTCTGTTGTGGAAAGCTTAGAAATAATATAGGAGTATTTGCTTTGTATGTGACTTACTCTTGTCTCAGCCCCCACACTCCATATGATCATTGAGTACTTACAGTTTGGGCTCACTTCTGAGCATAGAACTAGGCACAGCTCCTGAGCATGATTATATTTGGTTCAAAATGCATATAAATAAACAGTTGATCTTGGAATACTAATACTAATTTTGGAATTGATTTTCTAGAAGGTCCCAGATGGGAAATTTATCCTCTTACCTAAAGTTAGTGAATGCCCATCATGGAGTGTTTTTCTATTTGTTTTTCAATGTTTCTTTAACCCTAGTTTGATCATTGGTGCCAGGTATTGGTATGGTGTTTTTTTCTCTGATTTTATTTGCTTTGTGAGATTATTTTTGTGAAAGCCCAAAGAGTAGAAATACTACTTCTACAAAATTAATTCTGAGCTCGAGGGGACCATATGGGATACCGGGGATCAAACCGACCAGCTTGGGCCAGCTGCATGCAAGGCAAACACCCTACCCGCTGGGCTATTGCTCCGGCCCCGTCTGTAGATTTTCTAATGAGCATATTTGCAGTCTTTTGCATTTCAGAGAGCCCTGAGACATTGTTTTATTGCTCCACTAATACTTTACATAATAAACAAAAGCACTTGTCATAGTCAGCAATTTACAGGAACTGTATAAAAACATAAAATGATGCACACTTTGAGATTATAGCAATGAACTGACAACTATTCAGGGTCCTGGAATTATTTTGTTTCTGTTTTTTAAATCAGAAAGGGATATGATTGCTTTTGTACAGAGATACTATATATATTGTTTGAAATGTGGAAGATTAATGATATCTGACTTTTTCATTTCTAATATCATGTTTTTTACATATTGGTACTAAAACTTTTTTTCAGACTGCCTGCAGAAAGCTCAAGATAATGAACATCTTTGAAATTGTATATCTCATGGCGGTATAATAAAACTCAAAACGCATGCTTCAGACACCAACCAAAATGCCTAGCAACAATTGTGTAGATAGAGAAGCTGAGGTACATAGGGTCAATGAAATACTATTTTGTCATTTTTAATTAGAATGCTTTTCCTGTTTGCTTTATATATTTACTTTTTAAAAATTTTTATTATACCACCATGAGATATACAATTACAAAGATGTTTCTGTTGGGTTTCAGTCATACAGTGTTCAAGCACCCATTACTCCACCAGTACCATTTCCCACCACCAATATTCACTGATCCATCCCTGCTTCCCCCAGCTTCTATGGCACATACTTTTCATCTTCTCTCTCTCTCTTCTCTCTCTCTCTTTCCCTCCCTCTCTCTCTCTCTCTTCCTTCTCTTACACTTTGTGACTTGCAATACATACATTTAAGACATATATATAAATATATATGTATATATCACTTGAATCCGTTATTCATCATTATATATACATATATATGTATATAAAGTGTATATATATATATATATATATATATATATATATACCTTTGCCTATATTCAATGCTCAGTTCTAGGCTGCTGTTATAATTTCCAACAATTATTAGCACATTGCCCTCTCACTTCTGACTAAATCAGCAATCTTTATAAAGGTTCATCATCAGACAATTCAGCAAGAAATATTGACCTTAAAAGAAGAAATGAGGAATTGTGCATAATAGAAATGCATTGGACTATATATTCCTTCAACGCCAACTACACATTCTTCTCCAGGACACATTTTAAGTATCTCTTGATGAAGGTGCTTTGAAAGTGAAATAATTCAGAAAGGAAGCTGAAGTAAACTCAGCATATGGATGAAACTGAAGACACAATTTACCAGAATATATGTGACACTGCAAAAGCAGTTCTAAGAGGATCAGGAAACAAGAAATGCCTAAAGTTTACATCTTACATAATTTTTAAAAAAGAACCAAATGAGACTCAAGTAAGTAGGAGGCAAATAATAAAAGTTGGAGAAGAAAGAAATGATACAGAAAATTCTTTGTGAAGAGAAAAATTAAGAACTCTGTGTTTTTTTATTTTTTAAAGAATGAGCAAGATTTATTTTGTTTGTTTTTGCTTTTTGAGTCACACCCGGCAATGCACAGGGCCTATTCCTGGCTCTGTACTCATGAGTTATTCCTGGAAGTGCTCGGGGACCATATGGAATGCCAGGGATTAAACCCAGGTCAGCCGTGTGCAAGGCAAACATCTTCCCCTTTGTACTATCACTCCGGACCAAGAATGAGCAAGATTAACAAACTTAAAGGTAGATTTGTGATGAATAAAAAATAAAAAATTGAATCAGATGTGGAAGAGAAGTCGCAACAGATACCACAACTACTAACAATTGTACAAAATTGGAGAACATAGGAGAAATGGATAAAATTGTGGAGTCCTATAATTTCCCAAGACTAAGGAAGTAGTGTTCCTCAACACACAGTTGCTAAATTAGTAATTGAAACTATTCTCAAAAATGCATTCTACAACAAAATTTGGCCTCCAAACAAGTTCACTAATAAGTTCTTTCAAATTTTCTCTAAATACCTTCTGAATTATTCTTCTCAGACTCTGCCAGAAGGTAAAGAGATAGGAACTTTACTAAACAATTTCCTTGAGGTTAACATTACCCTGATAACAGAAGCAAACCATTTAAAAGGAAAATTACAGACCAGTATTCTTGATGAACATAGATTTAAAATCCTAAAATCTTATAGCAAACTGAATTCAGCAATCTTTCAAAGATTTATATAGCACAAAGTGTAATTTATTACAGGATGAAAGAATAATTGATTATGTGTGAGTCAGTGTAGTATACCACATTTAATCATATATCAGTAGACGTAGAGGAAGTATTTAAAAAGATCTAGCATGCATTTATGATTTTTAAATGGGTAAAGAACTTAATACAGTAAAATCCATCATTCTCAAATCAATAGCTAATGTTGTACTTAATGGTGAAAAAACTGAAAAATAATTTTGCAAAGAACAGCCACTGGGATGTTCATTCATTACTATTCTTAAATATAGCATTGAAGTCCTTGGTAGCATTTAGGCAAGGGAGAAATTAGGGGGTTTGAGCTGGAGAAGCCAAACTATGTCTACTCACAGGTGATGTGGTATTATACATAGAAATCCTTAGAGGCTCCTTAGAGGCTCTTCCCAAACTTTTGAAAACAATGCAAGTGTACAGTAAAGTGGCCAGCTTTATACTAGGAATGCAGAAATCTGTGGCATTTTAATATAGTTAGTGTGGCTGTGGTGCCCGGCTGTGTCGGCAGGTGGCAGACAGGAGACAGGCTTGTCTACACCCAGGGCTCTTCCCCATGGCCCTGGATGGTTGATGGTCTGACATAGAAAAAGACCGGCCCCCTGGGATGAACCCAGAACCACGGCAGAGCCTGGCAAGCTGCCCGTGGTGTATTCAATATGCCAAAAGCAGTAACGATAATAGCCCTCATTCCCAACGAATGGAGACATTACTGGCACTGACTCTAACAAATCAATGAACAACGGGAAGACAAGTGACAAGTAATTAGCACACTGTTCCCTTCTATGTCTTACGTAACCTCTGACTCCTACACAGTTGCAGTAGATTCCACACACTGACAAGACCTCCTGATCTGTGTTTTACCTGACCTTAGCTATTGATATCAGACATTTTTATACCACAAATAAATGCAGTCATTCTTTATCTGTCCTTTTCCCTCTGTCCAATTTCACTCAGCATGTTCCTCTCCGTGTCCATCCATTTATATGCAAATTTCAGAATCTTCATTTTTTCCTGACATCTGCATAGTATTACATTGTGTAGATATACCAGAATTTCTTTATCCAGACATCTGTTCTCAGCACACTGGTTGTTTCCAGATTCTGGATATTGTGAATAGTGCTGCTATGAACATAAAGGTGTAGATAGTATTTCTGCTGTGTGTTTTTGGCCTCCCAGGGTATATTCCCAGGAATGGAATTGCTGGGTCAAATGGGAGCTCAATTTCAAATTTTTGGATGAGTGTCCACAAGTTTTCCATAAAGGCCATACCAGTTGACATTCCCACGAACAATGGATGAGAGTGGATACGGTGGTATCCACTCTTATTTTGCCATTTTAAAAGATGACATCACATGTGTCCTTAGGGACAAAATAAATGGATCTTGAGATGATTATGCTAAGTGATAAAACTCAAGAATTGAACGAATTTCACATAGTTTCAGTCATATATGGAATGTGAATACCTACGGCAAAAACACTGGCAAACACTACTCAGTTTTAGTCTGGCATTATCATTTCCCACAATCAGTAAAACATTAGTATGTATTTATATCCTATCAATGAATGTAGTCATTCTATATCTGTCCTTTTCCTTCTGATGAATTTTTAGTAGCATGGTAATGAACCCTAAATGTCTGTAGGGCAAGCCACAATTTGTAATATAGGATATATATATGTATATATATATATATATATATATATATATAGAGATAGAGAGAGAGAGAGAGAGAAAGGAAAGTGCCTGCTAAGAAGGCAGGCCTGGGGGTGGGGAGGTGGGAGATAATTTGGGGACACTGGTGATGTTACTAGGGCACTGGTGGAGGGATAGGTACTGAATCACTCTATGACTGAAACCCAGTCATGAACATCTTTATAATTGTATATCTCACGGTGGCATAATATTTTTTTAAAAAGATAAATCATATGTTTCTTTTTTTGTCACACCCGGTGATGATCAGGGGTTATTCCTGGTTCTCCACTCAGGAATTACTCCTGGCAGTGCTCAAAGGGCCATATGGGATGCTCAGGATAGAACTTGGTTCTACCACATGAAAGGCAAATGCCCTACCCGCTGTACTTTCGCTCCGGCCCCTCTTTCTAATAGTAATTATTTCAGAAGGGATGCTCTCTGTATGAGTGTTTGAAATATTAGGAATCATATAAAATTAGAGGAATGTTGTATTAAGGAAACATAATTGTAATGTGGAGAAAGAATGGTAATGTGGAAAAACTAATTTTAAGGTCTGTCTTTATGATGTGAATACATAACCATGTTTTAAGTGTGGAGGCGGTGGAAGGATTAGTGTAGTACTCAGAAACTATGAAATAACTTCAATGGTATTAAAACAATTATATCGATTTTATTAAAATTTTATATTAAAATCCTCTTAGAGGAAGTATCAGGGCATGTGACAATATTTGCAACATTAAAAATCCAACGACTGTCCTAATTTTACTTTATTAAAATAAAAATAAAGCATGTTCTAAGGTGTATATATCTGAATATGATTATGTCTGATTTATACAGTTTTTTTTCTGGAATCCTATCCAATTATGATTTTCAGTGAAATTTGAAAATAAATTCTAAGATCACTGAATTAGTCTTTTACCATATTTTAGTTGTTGATTTTTAAAATTCATACTATATTTGTCATATTTCCTTTCTATGATCATAAAACAGCTACATATGATTCAACAAGTATTTCAGGATTATTCTGACAGGTGATGAGTGCAGCATGAAATATTTTATAATGAAGACTGACTAAATATATGTTGTAACATTAAATATATTACACATTTTTTCTCTCCTAAACATGAGAAGACTTATGGCCCATTGTCATATTTTTTAGATCTCTTGAAAACTGGCCACATTAAATGGTGAACTTTATTCTTAGTCTTATAAGTTCCTAATTTTTAGCACGTGTATGATATATTGAAAGGAACATGGGGAGTATGTAATTTCCAAACAAAATTACATAATATTAGTCATCTGATACTGAAGCATGATTGCTGATATCTATGGATTGTTCTGAGGTTTCCCCTTCAGCCTCTACCATTTTATTCTTCAGAATAAATGTATACACACCAATATTTATGTCTAGTTCTTAGAGTTGTATCCAATAGTGTATACTGTGATGCAAATTAATAATACCACTAACATTCCCTCTTTCCCATTGTCCCCTCTTAAGTGATGCTATAAATGCTGTTTCCCTGTCTTTTCACCTGGTCTTTTAGGGAGAAATTAATTTGATAAAATGAGCAATTTTTTACGCACAAAAAGATATCCTAAAAACTTTTAAATATAAATTTCGATAGAACTTTTTTCAAAACTTCCCTCTATATAACTATTATAACTATTATAACTATAACAGATGGTACTTACATAGAGTTCTGTAAGCTTGGATGGGCACTTGGCTTTTTTCTCCAGGTAATAAACATTGTAAAGGTAAGCTGAAGATATTTAAAGAACTGAAAATAGGTAGAATTGCTTGTTATGCACCATGCTTCATAGTTTCTTTCCTTTGTTCTCAATTAGATCATGTATTTTCCCAGATTGATGTATTTAAGATATTAACTGATACAAATTACATAATTTTCTTACACAAAAATAATAGCTTCCAATATACTTGAGCTATGATAAAGCTTCTGAATGTATAGTTAATTGTTAATTATTATTATTATTATTGTTATTATGTTCATCAATGTTAGTTACTAACATAAGTTTTAATTTTTCCACCTCAGTGTTAGCATTTGTATTCTTTCAACTTTTATTATTAAGGGAATAGTTAGCTAATGTTTTTATTCTTAACCATATAAAAATGTGTACATCCAGTGCTAAATATTTGGACATTGCTAATATAGCTATTTTTTCTCATCTTTGCACAAATTTATTTTAATATATATAAATTTTCACACAGTATACTAAAATATATTCATACACTATATAAAACTTTAAGAACAATACATATTATTTTGTAGACTGTCTTAAATCATCAATAATGCCATCATCAATTTTCCTTTTGGATTTTGTTTCTAAAAAGGACCAGTTCTTATTGTCATTTGACTATAAAGACATATTCACTTGAACATAGCAAGTCACTTAAAAACAATAGTCTGCTTTTTCTTCCTCTAAGTCCCACAGTGAGTGTAAATAAGTGGATATTTTAGTTTACCCTGAAATAGTCAAGTAGGTTAAGAAATTGTGTATGTAGGCATGCATACCATTGAAGAGTGTCCATTGTCCAACTCAGACTGCTGCTCATTTATTAGCCAAAAATTGAATTCTGATCAGAATATCAGTATATTAGTTGGTGCTAGAATTATTTGGAGAGCAATATCTATACGTGGCCTCCCACCTACAATATGGTCAGACTTCTGCGCCAAGACCCTGATCAAGGGGGCCGGAGTGATAGTTAACGGGTGGGGCATTTGCCTTGCGGGCAGTCACCTGGGTTTCATCCCTGGAATCCCATATGGTCTCCCCGAGCACCACCAGGAGTAATTCCTGAGTGCAGAGCTATGAGTAACCCCTGAGCATCGCCGGTGTGACCCAAAAAAGCAAACAAACAAAAAAAAAAAGACATGAATAAACGGTTTGAGGCTCTTCATATTCCTGAAACAACCAGATGCCATTGGACTACACTGGCACGTGATAGGGTCAAATAGAAATGTTACTGGCATCCGCTCGAGCAAATTGATGAATAACGGGATGTCAAGTGATCAAGTGATCTATATGTGAAAGCAGAGGAAGTCAGAGACTAGTTTGGAATGGAGTTACATAGCCAGTTTCTAAGAACACTTGTTCTTGAGAACACTTGGCTCATGCTGGTGAGATGAATCCACTGATATAGCAGTGCTCGTTCAGTGTCGGGGCCCTGGCCAGCAGCCCCAGCACAAATGAGGAAGACCTAGATTTTGCCGGACTCTCATCCCTGCGGCAAAAGGAGAGGGATCCACTTGGGAGAAACTCCTGCCTTGCCGCTGCAGCTGAGAAAGGAAAACGACACAGATGAAGCGGGAGTTCTGGATAGCAGAACTCCATTTATTGAACACAGTTTAAGCCCTTTATACAATATTTGGGTGGAGGGGGTACAAGCACACATCACAGGGCATTTGCAAGCTCCTGGGCCATTGTAACAGAAAACAGTTACAGATTTAGCATTTGCAAGGTAACATTTACAAAATAACGATTGATCATTTATTTACATATTCCTGTGATCAGAGGTTAGAAGACCAGGCACATTCTGCTCACATTAGATTGGATAAGCACACATGTTTTGGGTGTAACCATATGGGCAGGGCCCGCTTCTGGGTCCTGCCCTTAGGGTCTTGTGGCAGGAAAGTGCTGGACCCTAAGGCTAGCAGCTCAGAACCCCACAGTTCAGGGTAGACAGAATATATTTTGTTTGTGTCTGGGCTCACCTGGTAATGCTCATGGCTTATTCTTGGTTCTGCACTCAGATTTCACTCCTGCAGTGATTGGGGGACTCTATGGTTTATGGGGATTGAATTTGGATTGGCTATATGCAAGGTAAGGACCACTACCTATGTATTATGCCTCCAGCTGACAGAATTTTTTAATTTTCCTTATGGGGATGGGGGCTTATTAATAGCTCCAAAACTAATGATACTGATTAATTCACAGACCCTGGAATATGAGTTACAAAAAAAACAATGCAGAGTAAATGACATTGCCAGAATAATAGACATAAACGATTGTATTTGTTTTATATGAAAATTAGAACAATTTAAATAAGTAGAAAGTTATCAAAATCTTTGATTTTAATGTTCTGAGCATCATTGCATGTGAACAAAAAGAATAAATAGTGTTTATTTATCCCAAACTAAATCTACTCAATTGGGATGTGCATTTTAATGATCTCCTGGTGATTCTCACTCACATTATTTTAAAAGCATTGCCATAGAGACTGTGTCTGACATCTCCTCAGTGGGATTAAGTTTTAGTTACCCACTTGTGTGATGAGATGCCTTTTATTTTCCTTTCTGTTTCTGTCTCCCTTGCTGACTCTTACCCAGTATTTTCTGAAATCACTATTCAAGTAACTATTTGAATTGAACCATAGTGTCAGAGTGTGTTATGAGAAAGTCTCAGATAGAACATTTGTATTCAGAGTTCTACATACATATGATATACCTACTTTAATAAACTGCTGTGTTCTACATTAAATCTTTTAACAATTATATTTTATTATTCATTAATACCTTATTTTTATCTCCTAAGTGTATACACAGAGAGATGATATACCAAACATTGTACACGTAAATTTGCTCTGATTTTTAAATTATTAATTGACAAATTATCCACTCATAGGACAGCTGTGGATACCACATTTTTTTTCATAGCTGCTGTGGTAAAAATTTACCAAATACATATTACCAAAACTTTTTTCTATTACCTATCTTCCGGTATGTGCAGTTATTAAATATTTATTGAATCTCATCACTTGATCACTTGACATCCCATTATTTATCAGTTTGCTCAGCGGGTTCCAGTAACGTTTCCATTTGTCCCTGTCATGTGCCAGTGTAGCCCAATGGCATCTGCTTTTCTAGGAATACGAAGAGCCTCAAACCATTCATACAGGGTCTTGACAAAGAAGTCTGACCATATTGTAGTTGGGCAGCCACAGATCTTATGATGTTCCATGGGATCCAGTTGATAATAGCTCTAGTCCAGTGGTCATCTCCAAGTCACATGACATGTCCAGCCCATCTGATTTTCCATGCCTTGGCAAACGAGACAGTGTCCCTAAGTTCTGACTCCGGATTCTTTCTCTCACTTGAGTGAGACATAATATTTCAAGCATAGCTCTTTCAATTCCTCTTTCACTGTATCACACTCTTCCCATTCATCACCGATTTGCTTGAGCGGGCACCAGTAACATTTCCATATGTCCTGTCTCATGCAAGTAGAGCCCAAGGGCACCTGCTTGCTACAGGAACATAAAGAGCCTCAAACATCAGGTCATGGGAATGAGGTCTATAATTTTTACTGGTATTTGGCATAACAAATACGACACGCGTAGCTTGCCACGCTCTGCCGTGCAGGTAGCATTGCCGGATGTGATCCCCCCCAAAAAAAAAAAGCAAAAAAAACCCCAAGATCAGAGTGGCTAAAGTAGTCAATAAAGAGAAACATCTCTTGATTGACAACCAAAAATACTCCTGGCAACTCATATGTGCCCCCGCCCCTCCCCCAGGAAATCGGGACTAACCTTAGCACCACGTGGTGTGATGCCAAAGCCGAAGGGGGCTGGGGGCCGCAGAGGACAGCGGGCAGGTGCT
The DNA here is from genome assembly GCA_021461705.1 of Cryptotis parvus. NCBI lineage: Eukaryota > Metazoa > Chordata > Mammalia > Eulipotyphla > Soricidae > Cryptotis > Cryptotis parvus. Next base: position 272,390 of record JAJIBD010000836.1, read on the forward strand.
GGCCTCGCATGTGCAGCCGACCTGGGTTTGGTCTCCGGCACACAAGCGGTCCCGAGTCCTGCCGGGCGTGAACCCTGAGCACTGCCGAGTATGACCCCAAAGCATCCAATACAAGTCTGAGCTAGAGAAATAGCTCAACACACTGCACTGCTTCACACGACGGCCTGTAGCAGACCAGCACCTCCGAATGACCTAGGGCAGAACTAGAGAAGACCCAGCACGATGTGGCGTGTCGACAAAACCCAAATAAATGAAAGGGAAAAGTTAGCTGAGGTGTAAGTGACGCCTGCATGTGTGAGGCCCGTCCCTTGCACTGCAGTGTGAACAGATGGGGGAGAGGGTGGACAGACCAATTCTTCTTTAGGAGGCCCAAATAGCATTCTCATTCTGCCTTCCGTAGGTCCCAGCTCTCTGAGGCATATGTTAATGCAGGGAGAAAGGAGGAGTCGAAGAGATGTGCCCAGAGCCGGTGGTTCTTTGTTCTTTTAGCTATTTCTTCAATGCTCTTGAAGGCGTTCCATGCCGCTCGGTTCCTCCTGCACAGCTCAGGTGCTAGGTCATTTGTTGTGTTGAGTTCTCAACCTAGGTATACTTAAGTGCTGCATTCATAGATGTTTGTTCCATTAAGAGTAAATGGGCAACTGGAACTAGTTCATTTTTCATGAACATTGTTTTGTTGAGATTCAGCCGTAGACTTATTTTTCCATATTCTCGGTCGAAGTCAGCCAGAATTAGTGCCGCTTGGCTAATGTGTGGTGTTATTAGAACAAAGTCATCAGCGAAGCAGAGGTGATGTAGTTGCCAAATGTCTATCTTCACTCCCATTTCTTCCCATTCTGATTGTTGCATGATGTTCTCGAGGGTGGCACTGAAGAGTTTTGGTGAAATGGTATCACCCTGTCTAACCCTTTTTTTTACATCAATAATCAGTTCCTTGTAGAATGATGAGATCCTGGTGGTGAATCTATAAAACAGCTCGCAAAGGATCTTGATGTATTGGGGTTGAATGCCCTGTTTGACTAGGGCTTCAGTGACCACTTCAGTCTCAATAGAATCAAAGGCTTTTTTTAAATCAAAGAACGTTAGAGCAGCTTCTTGAACTACCTACAAACCTCAATGAACTTGATTATCCTGTGGATATGGTTGATTATGCTGAATCCTTTTTGGAAGCCAGCTTGCTCGCATGGTTGTCCTTCATCTAGTGTCCTGCCAATCCTGTTCAGAATGACTCGTGTAGTTTGTAGATGACGGACAACAGGCAGATGAGGCGATAGTTGCTGATGTCATGAATGTCTCCCCTTCTTGAACAGTAGAACTGTCCTGCTGGTTTTCCATTGAGAGGGTACGTTGCATTCGGTCAGGTAGCGTGTGAAGAGTTCGAGCTAGTGTATTGATGAGTACCGATGGCAGATTCTTCAGGTGTTCGGGTCTGACTTTTGTCTGGGCCTGGTACTGTTCCCTTCTTTACCGACAAGATGGCATGTTGGATTTCAGAAGGGAGAACGTTGGGAATGACATATCCATCCTGTGGAATTTGGTATGTGGGCAGGTGCACATGGTTATCAAAGAGATCTGAGTAGAAGTCATGGATAATATTCTCCATTGCCTTTCTGGAAAATGTGATAGATCCATCAGGATGTCGGAGGGCAGTCATTTTGTTCTTATAGTTGGCCAAGGACAGGCAGGCCTTGTGAATTCTTTTTCCGGCTTCTGCTTCATCAGCCAATATTGCTGCTCTTGTCTCCTTGAGGTCTTCCTTTATTGCTTCTCTGCAATGCTTTGTGATCTTGGACGTTAGCATATGGTTGTCTGATGCTCGTGCCTTGCCCTGTAGGTGAATGAGCTGTTGATTTTTTGAAGACAGGTGTCGTTTTTTGGCTTTCTCTCTCTAGGTGTTCTTCACACAATCATGGAGGTGCTGAACCAGTCGGTTGTATTCTTCATTGATGTTGTCAATGATGGCATCTTCCCATGTTGCCACAATGGTGCTAAAGAGTTTCCAGTGTGTGGTAATTGTGAGAATCCTTTCTTAAACTTTGCAGCCCTTTTTCCCCATCCTTGAAGTAGAAGTTTGCATCGAAGGAGATTGTAGTCCAAACCTGTTTGAAATTTTGGGACTACAGCGGCATCAGTCAGGCAAAACCAATGATTGAATATGATGTGGTCAGTTTCGTTGTGGAACTGTCCACCAGGAGATTTCATGTCTAACATTTAGATTTAGCCTCCTGGATCTGTCAGTTACCATGAATGGTCTTGGTGGACATGATGAACTCAGATAGTCTCTCACCCTGTTCTTTCCATTCTATGCCGTGGGTCCTGATGTGGAGTTCTTTGGCTGATCTTCTTAGTCCTATCTAGGCATTAAAATCTCCGACTATGATTCTGTAGAAGGTGTGATTTTTATAGAACTCCTCCAGTTCCATATAGAATTTCTCAATTTCTTCTTCCTTATATGTGGATATTGGAAGTAGACAACGAAGGTAGAAACTGCTGGCAGTGAGCCACATCTTCTCAAGTTTAATCATCTGATCTGGTTTGTTAGGCACCAAATGAATCACTGCTCATGGCCAGGTTAGTGTTGATAAGTCAACCAACACTACCGACACCTCTTTTGTCACATTTTCCTAGGAACAGTTCTTCTCTGGTGTCAAAAACAGTGTGATGCAATTAATGCCTTCTTGTCTTGGTTAGTTCAATGATGTCATACTTGATCTTTAGTGCTTGCACCATCAGGTCCTTGATATATGCTTCCTATGCCAGCATATGTGCATTGAAAGTACAGATAGTCATGTTAGTCCTTCTTCATTTGGCAGCCTAGTTTGGCCCTGAGTTTTTGTCAGCGCCTCCTTGCTCGTCCTTGTTAGTGCTGCCATATTTAAGACTCTTTCAGAGTCAGGGGGATAAACATTGTTTTTACTGGTTTTGGCATATCGAATACGCCAGACAGCTTGCCAAGCTCTGCTGTGAGATTTGTATACTCTCAGTAGCTTGCAAGGCTCTCTGAGAGGGCTGGGTTTAATCTCACATTTCAAAACTTAGTTTTTTAAGCATAAAATATACTTATTTGCTTTCTATTTCCTCTACAGTTCCATGCTGAGTAAGAAATGTGTTTAGATAAGTGACCAACTAGAAATAAAGAACTATCATTATAAATTGTGTTTCATTTTTCTCAGATTTTCATAAAATTTTACCTATTCTGAGAAGTTAGAGTGCTTTAAGTATAGATAATCAATCTTGGCTTTCTAAGACCTAAGATCAGAATTAGTGTTACGTAGCAGACACTTGAAAATATGAATTAATTTGATTGTTTGGTTGAAGATGGAGAAAAGCCTACCCAAAGAAGTGAATTTATCATCACAAATGAATCATACAACCGAAAATTGCCATCCGCATGCCCTTAACTTTGGCAACAAAGAGTATTGTCCAATACTAAAACATGATCGCCCTCTATTTCACCCATGGCCTAACCAAACTAGCAATGTCTTTGGAAGGAATTGATAAAATCTAGTGTAAGATGTTTAGATAAAAGGATATAGAAAAGGAATGAGTTTGCTTGTTTATAATCTTTATTCTCTTAGGTTTCTCACTTATGCTGGTACATAAAATGGGAATTTTGAGTATAAATAAATGTGTGGCTTTTGAAAGATGTCTAACACCTGAGAGAATCAGAATCATTTATGCTCAGCATATTTTATATTAAAATATAGATACAAATTCAACACCTATAATTAAAGCTTAATTGTAGAAATTGTCAGGAAAGAAACTGAAATTAAAAACTGATCTTTAAAAAATATGAGTTTGTTACAGTACTTTCTTGCTATGGCATGTTGAAAAGTAAAAGCTATTCTTAGTTTGTGACAAGTAACAAACATTTACTTTCTAAATTCATAAACAGTTAAGCTTTTGTTTTCAAGAGGAAAAGAAAACGAAACATGGGGAAAATATATCAACTAACAAATTCTTGTCTGTCATGCCAAAGCAAGTTAACTACATAAAGGATATATATGAAATTATATATGTGTAAATATGTACATATTTTATATAAAATGATAAATGATTTTTGCAAAAAATACAGATGAACGTAGTAATATATATAGAATCTAGTACTATAGTATATTGTGTTCACCATAAAATTCTTTCAATATTTCATATGTTTATCAACAGGTGAAAAATACTCTGTGAGGAACTATGTTAAATAAAATTTGATAGCTGCTTCCAGAGTAGTAGACTAGTTGATTGTCTATAGTTTTTCTGCTCAACTATTCCAAGTTTTTTTTTTCCTCTTTGGTATAATCAAGAGAGATTTGCAGATTTTTAAAAAAAATTTATATTATACCACTGTGAGATATACTGTCGGGCGCTCCGCCGGGGTCCCTTGACAGTGCCGGGAAGCGAAGTTCCCTTCTACCTCCAAAGCCGGGCGAGGAATGGATGAACACTCAGGAATCCGATGCGGTTTTAAAAAAGCTTTACTTATCACAGGTTCAGGCATACAAATCAGCAAAAGGAAAAACCCGATGCTTAGGATTCCAGGCTAGAACCCCAGCCACGTGTAGGCCAAGATGGCGACCACCACGTGTAAAACTTCCAAGGGGAATAAATGCTCACAAGGCGAGATCCCACCGGGAAGAAAACCGGAAACCGGCTAGTTTATACCCCCGCAACTCAGACCTTCCTCCCATTGTTATGGAAAGCAGGGAGGGTCCAATGCCCTCAGGTAGTCCCTCCCTGCATCTCACCTAGGGCCTTTACTGTGCTAATGTTTTGAGCCGGGAAGGCCTTTGAAATGTAGAGAAGGGGGTTTCTGAGATGGCATGTCACTGTACCAAAGACCAACACCAATGCCAGTTAAATATTTCTCCAAGCCTTCACAAGTCTCCTCTACTTCATTGTAGTTTTATATTTTATCAGGGAGCCATGCTTGTTTGTTTGCAAGCAAACAGCATTTCTCTCTGGTCTAATTACTTAGGTGTCCTTACGTGGCCAGGCTAATATGCTGGTAAGATCTAGCTAGTCCCACGATGATTGTGATAGCATGGGAGAATATTTATACCAGCTAGTACAGCATACATGGTCGGATAAACTGCCACATTTAGACTACCCCCTTATCTACGGAGTGATTTGCGGGAGGCAATCCAGAGCAGATGCAGCGGCCCTTAGGAGTCCTGCAACAATATACAGCTACAAAAGTTTTCATATTTGGGTTTCAGTCATACAGTGTTCCAGCACCCATCCCTCCGCCAGTGCCCATTTCCACCAATGTCCCATGGTTTCCCCCTCTCCCCTCCCCCGAGTCTGCATCTATGGCAGGCAATTTTCACTTCTTTCTCTCTCTCTCTCTCTCTCTCTCTCTCTCTCTCTCTCTTTGTCTCTCTCTGTCTCTGTCTCTGTCTCTCTCTCTCCCTTTTACACACTGTGGCTTGCAATACATAAGCTAGAGGTTATCATGTATATCCTCTTGCCTACTTTCAATGCTCAGTTCTACAGTGGTATTATCATCTACAATAATTATTAGTACAATGTTCCTTTCTCTGTATTGCCTAACCTCTGAAGTCCTACATATTTGCAGTAGATTTACCCACTGACAAGACCTCCTGATCCATGTTGTGTCTGGCTTGGATATTGGTATCATGCTATTTTTTTTATATTCTGCAAATAAATGCAGTCATTCTATATTCTATATCTGTCATTTTCCCTCTGGCTAATTTCACTCAGCATGATCCTCTCCATGTTCATCCATTTATAAGCAAATTTCATAATTTATTTTTTTCCATAATAGCTGCATAGTATTCCGTTGTGTAAATGTACCACACTTTCTTTATCCTATCATTTCTCAGGCAGTTATTTCCAGATTTTGGCTATTGTGAATAGTGCTGCTATGAAAATAAACCAAGGGTTTGCAGGATTGGTAGTGGGTATGGGGCACAGGGGAGTCGGAACACACCCGGGTAGAGCCTCCGAAATCAGAGAGCAGATTGGCACAGGGGAGTATGCTGGGTCCCATCAGTGTAATTTGTGCGCTCCGAGATTTTATATTTTAAAGGAATTAAGGAAGACTGTTTTGGGATTATTACTATTAAAATTTAGCTCAGTTATTTTGAGTTCAAATTCCTGGGCTCTTAGGTAATATTTGTTACATGATATATGCGGTATATACCCACAACACCATTGCTGGTTTCAACATCAATTGTTGAGCTATTAGGTTTTTTTTTTTTTTTTATTAGGTTTTTAAATATTTATTTATTACTTGTTGTTATTGCTTATGTAATAATTTAAAAAGAAATATATATCTTTAGCCATTCCTGTATTTCATTAAGGAATAAATTTATTCTGCTTTAAATTTGAATCTCAAGAACTCAATTCTAAGAATTAATGAGATAACTTTTAAACAATTTTTAAACTTTTCTCCATAATTTTATTTTTCAAAAATAAATTTTTGTTTGCTTTTTTGAGCTTTCGCTGGGAATGCTCAGGATTTACTCCTGGCATTGTGGTCAGTGATTACTCCTGGTGGTGCTCAGGTAACTTTATAGGGTGCAGGATATCGAAACCAAGTCAGCCATGTACAAGTAAGTGCCTTACCTACTGTATTGTCTTGCCTAATAGTATAAACTTTATTTTTAGTGGTTTTCTTCCATTGGAATTCCGGGAAGCTGTTCTGGAGATTAAAGGGCCACTGGAAGCAAACTAAAAGCTAATTATGGGTCATGCAGTTCTGGGAATTAAACATATGACATTGTATAAAGTCTACTTCTTAAGTATGTCTGTACCACCCCTCTGAAACATTAAATACCTTTTGACAAATATTAAAATGGACAGTGGAATTTTAAAAATTCATTAAACTCTGAAGAGTTTTGTTTCAAATTTGGAAGTAATTTCTTATGTGCATCTTTGTATTATGCTTAAAGTAATATATTGTGCCTAATGAATATATTTATTGGCTAAGAGTATTCAAGGCCAGCCCCAGGTGCCAAGATAAAGTGTTTGGGCTAGAGGGGACAGAAGTGTGACAAGTGCAGAGTCTCTGAAACTGTGACCTCAGGGCCTGCTCCGACTTGTAACCCTTCACCCCCAACTAGAACCACAGTGGAGGGCTGTGTCTTACCGGCAGTGCCTCTCACTTGGCCACAAGTTAATCTCTCCTTCCACATTGCATCGGACCCATGCGGCCTTTTACATTGGGCTCTCATAAGGGCAGCCTAACTCTCCCAACCATATTAGGTCAATAGTCCATTTGCTATATCCCAAAAATCACACAAATAATTGTGAACACAAGAATCAAAGAGGGGTTGGAGTGATGGCATAGCAGGTAGGGCATTTGCCTAGCACACGGCCAACCCAGGTACTATCCCCGGCATCCCATATGATCCCCCAAGCTTCCCAGGAGTCATTCCTGAGCGAAGAGCCAGGAGTAACCCCTGAGTGTTGCTGGCTATGACCCCCACAAAAAAAAAAAAAAAAAAAAGAAAAAAGAATCAATACAGTACCAATCTAAAGTAGCAGTACACTTAGGCCAAAGAACACATCCTTTTTTTTTTTTTTGGTAAGCAGAAAATTTTAGTAGAAAACCATTGTGAACATAAAATCAAATTTCTCAAAGAAAATGAGAAATCTCCAGATGTAATACACAGAATTGAGGATGTAACAAAGAACTTAGATGAGTCATCATAATAAAATAAAACTTATGAAAGATAAAGAATCTCATTGAACACAGAGATGTGCAAGATATCAAAGAATAGAAACAAGCACAGAGAATTTACAATTCTACATATGAAATTCTACACTTTTATACGCAACAATAAACTAGAAGAAAAAGAAAGAACACACAATCATATTAAAAAGAATTAAGTACATAAGAATGAAGATAACAAAGAGTGTGAGTGACTTGTACTTCAAAAAAAATCACTGCTAAAACAATTAGAAGGTGATTCAAAGAGTTGGTAAAGATATTTTATGCTTGTGTATTGGAAGAATTGACATTGTTAAATGACCATGCTGGGCGGAGTGATAGCCCAGCGGATAGGGTGTTTGCCTTGCACGTGGCCTGTGCCGGCCCAGGTTCGATCCCCAGCATCCCATATGGTCCCCCGAGCACCGCCAGGAGTGATTCCTGAGTGCAGAGCCAGGAGAGACCCTTGAGCATTGCCGGATGTGACCCAAAAAAGCAAAAAAAATAAATAAAAAATAAAATAAATAAAAATAAAATGACCATCCTACCAAAATCATTATGCAGATTCAGTCCAACTCCCATAAAAATCCCAGTGCCATTATTCAAAGAAATGCAACAGATAATATTTAAAATGAAAATATATATATTCAAAGCAATCCTGAAACAAGAATGAATGAAGTCATATAATTCAAGCATAATTTCAAATTATTCTATCAAGCTATTGATTTGTATGATATCAGAATTAAAACAATCTGGTTTGGAATCAAGGTAGAAATACTGATCAAGGACATAACAACGAGAGTTCAGAAATAAGTCTCCACAGTCAATGTACAACAAAGAAGCCAAAGAAATAAAATTGAGAATAGAAAGTCTCTGCTGAAAAACCTGGAAAGCTATCCAGGTTAGTGAAAAAGAATGAATCACTGTCTCATACCACACAAAAAAGACAAAGCACAAAGGTTTGAAATATTCGGATATTAGACTGTAAACATAAGATACACAGAGAAAACATAGGTAAATACTTCCTAATATTGGCCTCTGGAATGTGTTCTGTTAGAGGTCAAAGACAGCTCAGTGATGCAGCATTTGCTTTGCATGGGAAGACTTGATTAGAACCCTGGCATCACAGTGAGGAAATAAAACAGAAGAATGAGATATATTCTAGGACTCTACTCCAATAGGTAGTGAAACAAACAAACAAACAAACAAAAAAAACCAAAAAAAACTAAATAAAACCCAACAGTTAAAAGCTTCTGCTCAATCTTGGGACTTTGGTGGAGAGGAAGGTGCAATATCAAAACCGAAAACATTAATTCTAACTGTGTTACCTAAAGAAAGAGCTAAAGAAACTTATTAAAATAGCAATGACAATAAAAATCCCACGAAGTGTGTGTGGGGGAGCACACTGAGTCTTTGACAAAGGACAAATGGCACTGGTGGAGGGAAGTGGACACTAGCGAAGGGATCAGTGCTTTAGCGCTGTGTGCCTGAAGCCAAACAGTGAATAACTTTGTCATTTCACAGTGACTAAAATAATTTTTTTAAAAAATCTAAGATACATAAGACACTGGTAAAGGGGGTGCCTGGAGTACTGGCGGAGGGTGTGTTGTTGAAATGTCATTTCTGCCTGAAGCTCAGTGCTACATCCCCATTTGGAAGTTAACTGATGTATGGACTCAACTAGTCCATAATTACAATATTGCCATCAATATTGTAAATCATGGTGTCTAAAGTCAAATTTAAAAACAACTTTTTTAATTAATATTTTATTATACCACCGTGAGATACCCAATTTAAAAGTTGTTCATGTTTGGGTTTCGCCTTATAGTGTTCCAGCATCCATCCCTCCATCAGTGCCCATTTCCCACCACCAATGTCCCAATGTCCACTTCCCTTCTCCCTCCCATAGCCTGACTCTATGACAGATTCTTTATCTCTTCTCTCTTTCTGAGGACATTGTTGTTGGGAAATGTTCACTGATTGAGGGATGGGTGTTGGAATACTGTATGACCAAAACCCAGTCAGGAACAGCTTTGTAATGGCTATCTCATAGTGATTTAATTAATAAAAAAAAGAGAAATAGGGCAGTGTTTCTCCACTGGGGATCTATGGTTACTTGTGGGTTTTAGGTTTTTCCAGGGGCCCATAGGTGAAAATCACTCAAATGGGATTGTAGGGAATAGCAAGTAACTTGGGACCAATCAGTAAGACATAAAGGAAGAAAATTAGGTTAGAAGGGGCCTTAATTAGAAAACTTGGGGCCAGAGCGATAGCCCAGCAGGTAGGGCGTTTGCCTTGCACACGGCCTGCCTGTGCCGGTCCAGGTTCAATCCCCGGCATCCCATATGGTCCCCCGAGCACCGCCAGGAGTAATTCCTGAGTGCAGAGCCAGGAGTAACCCCTGAGCATTGCCGGGTGTGACCCAAAAAAGCAAAAAAAAAAAAAAAAAGAAAGAAAGAAAAAAAAAGAAAACTTTACCAACTATCCAGAATATATCCAGATAATGCTGTATATATTTTCTGTTAAATAATTTGATTTTAGTGAGCCATTATTTCAGAGATGAAAATAAAATGTGGACTCATTTATGTTAATAACATTGCCCCTAGTAGTTTGAGGTGTTATATTTTGCTATAATATTTTATTTGAAGGAAGAAATCACCTATTTTAGAACTAAGCACATATTTAAATGGTGCAATATTTATTTGACTTCTGTAAATATTTATTTGAATTCTGTAAATATTCTCAAAGGCAGGGAGCAGCAACGCATTTTATTGTCTTATATGTATTACTGATACATTTGTTGATCCCCAACATCTACCTTTTATATGACAAAGTGTGTTAGCCTCATAACTTATAATTTAAATAGTTTACAAAACACACATCCTTATACTGCCTTCTACTTTTAGATCTTCAACCCTCTTAAATTTCTGAAAGTATAGGTCAGATATTCTTTGTGTTCTTTTTTTTTATAGATCTGCCTGACATAGGAGAACTCAGAACATTTTGTCTTGTAGAGTATGTATCACATCAAATTTTATCCACTTATGTTTAGTGTGTTTTCTATGTATATGGACAATTCATATCAAATACATTCTATTTCTTTTTTCCGCCTGTTGAATTTATTTTCCTGGGGCGGTTAGGAACCCATGGTGCTCAGGGATCACTCCTGGCTCTGTCCCCAAGGATCACTCACATGATAAGGCTTGGGGGAACAAATGGGGTGCTAGAGATTTAACTTGGTTGTTTGCTTGCAAAGCAAGAACACTATCTGCTTTTGCTCCAAACCAACAATTTTTATTTCCTAAGGACATATAGTTTATAGCTATTCAAAGTTCCTGTGGACAAAATGTGGATCAGGAGCTCTTGTCAGTGGGTGGAATCTACCAAAAGTGTGTGGTTCTCAGAGGGTAGGTAAAACAGAGAAGGGAATAATGTGCTAATAATTGTTGAAAATTATACCAGTTAAAACTGTGCATTAAACATAGGCAAAGGGATATACATAATAACCTCTAAATGTATGTATTGCAAGTCACAATTTGTAAGAGAAGGAAGAGAGAGTGAGAGAGAGTGTGTGTGGGAGAGAGAGAGAGAGAGAGAGAGAGAGAGAGAGAGAGAGAGAGGGAAGAGAGGCAAAAAGGTCTGCCATAGAGGCAGGCTGTAGAGAAGGAAGGGAATCAGGTGACATTGGTGGTGGGAAATGGGCACTTGTGGAGGGAGGGTTGATGGAAGACTGAATTACTGAAACCTGAACATGAATATCCCTGTAATTGTATATCTCACGGTGGTATTATAAAAAATTAAAATATACAACAATATCTCCAGGGAAAAATAAGAATAATTTTTATGACTACAAAAAAATTCTTTATAAGAGCTAGGGTGAATAAAATTAAAAAAGCAATTTAAGTAGTTCAACACTTTCTACACTAAAAACTATAAAATGCATTAAGAGAAATAAAAGGCAAAAGGGAGAGCTTTGTTATCATTAGGCTGGAAGACTGTTTTATCATGATGGCAATATTCATCAAATTGAAGAATAAATTTTGGGTTATTTCTATAAAAAATAAATAAAAGATCCTGTAAAGTGTATTGTCATTTTGGTGTGTGCTTAGTGTGGTAGCATATATACATATATCCTCAAATATAAAACATCTAAACTCATTTAAGCCAATGTTATTTCAGGTAAAAAAGAATGAAAAGCAATTCTGATGGATTTATATCTATGGAAGCTATCATAGTGTTTCTGTTAATTGTATGCTACATAAATCTTAGTATGATGTGGTATCTTTGAGCAACTGTGTTTTCAGAACTTATCAAAATACCTGGGTAGGTGTGAAAACAGAGAGTCCATATTTGGGGAATTGCCATTCTTTTTTGGCATTAAACTTGGTTTGGTCACATTACACTTTTCACATTTCAAGGTTCTTCATCTACTTAAAGGTGATTAATTTCATGAAACTTCATTAGAAAACTTCATGTAATTTTTTGTTAAGTACACAGGAAAAATAAGAAATAATGCTTAAATTTGTAGAATGTAAAAGAAAATTCATTACTAGTCCACACCCTACACTAGTTGGGCCACTCTCCATCTCAGCTTGTCAGTTATGCCATCCCACCAGCCACCACATAACCCACTAAACTTGGCTTCCTGGTCTCTTGGCTGTTCCATTGACACATGTGAGTACATGCATGCATGTGAGCCACTGTGCTCTCCTGCAGTGAGACAGAATGTTCCGTTGGATGTAATTCACTTTGAGAATTTGCTCAGGATGGTGGAAATAAATGAATGGGAAGTAGGACTTGTCTTAGAAGTAAGATTGCTAATCAAGTTAAGGCTCGTCCATACTGTTTTGGCAGAGTATTAGCAATAAAATAAAATGGAGCTGCTCGTGTGTGACTTATTTATAATGTTATTGATTTATTTGATATGAAAAATATACAAATATTCCATTTGTAAATGCATTCCATTTTTTCTCATACCCATGTTTTCATATGTGTTTTTAGCTATTGGTATTAATAAAAAAGTGTACTTTAAATTCTGAAGCAAGCCCGCATCTTCTGAAGAATTTGAACCAAAACCATATGAGTTCTCCTATTTGGCTTTGCTTTCTGCTGCTAGTGGTTGATTTTATACTTATTTCTTTGTAGAATTAGATGTCTTTTGAAATTATTACTGGGTGCTTAATTAAAGAACATTATTAGGTACAATGTAGTAGTTTCTCATGCAATCACAGTAAGAATGACCAATCTCTTAACAGTTATTGGTTTGAGCAATTTGTAATGTTTGCAAATAATACATAAACATTGTTCCTGTGTATGCTCTTTTCTCATTAACATTATGAAATGATTTAGAGTTAAGTATTAAAAACAATGTGAACCTCATAATTAATGTCTTAATATGCTTTGCTTTGTAGAATACTTTCATATATAATTAGGACCAGTTACAATGTTTTCCACAATGCTTAGAAGGGAGCTATAAAAGACAAATATTACAGAACATACATTAAAGGGTTGTCATGTGTATCCCTTTGCCTCTATTTAATGCTCAGTTCTAGGTTGGCATTAGTACCCTCAACAATTGTCAGCACACTGTTCCATTTCTGTCTTACCTAGCCTCTGAATCCCACACATTTGTGATAATTTCCACCTTTGACAGGACCTCCTGATATATGTTTCACTTGATCTTGGATATTGGTATCATAATATGTACCTATATATTTATGTTATGCAGATAAATGCAGTCATTCTGTATCTGTCTCTCTCCTTCTGGCTAATTTCGCTCAACATAATCTTCTCCATGTCCATCCATTTGTAGGCAAATTTTATGACTTCATTTTTCCTAACAGCTGCATAGTATTCCGTATGTTCTGTAATTCATAGTCTCGAGGGGAAGGAAAAGAGAAAGAGAGAGAAATGGAAAGAAATCAAGAACCTGCCATGGAGCAGGGCTGGGGGAGGGGGGGGAACCGGGGACGTTGGTGGTGGGAGATGGGCACTGGTGGCGGGATGGGTGCTGCAACACTGTTTGACCAAAACCCAAATATGAACTTTTTAATTGTATATCTTTTGTAATTTTAAAAATAAAAAATTAAATTAAAAAAAGACAAATATTGCTTTAGCATATATGCCTTTGATATCTATTATCAGTTCTAAAATTTTTTTCCCGAATAAATAAATAACAGCAGAGGGATCCGTGTGTAGAGCAATAACATTTCTTTAATATTTATTTCTGAAATCCCGCTTTGGTTTATTACATCTCTTAGACCAGTTCTAATTTCTTCCTTCCTGTTTTTATGAATAATCACTTTTACTTCAGAGGATGGGGGTATTCCAGCAGTGCTGGGGAAAGCAGGGCTATTCCCAGTGTTGCTTCAGGGTATATGGAGTCAGATTTCTAGTAAGTCCCTCATGTACAAAGCACGGGCTTTACCACCTTGAACTATATTTCAGACATTTTCATGTCTTACATTTCCTGACTTACATTTTCATGTTATCCATGGATTTATTAACAATATTAAAAATGAAGTTTAGCTTAATACTTCTATACATGTGTGTAACTGCCACCTCCCCTACCACCCAAGTTCTAGAGCTCCCCAAACCACAGACCTGCCCTCTGCTCATTCCTTTAGCTGCCTTCATTGGCTTTCACCGTGGCCGTAAGAAGTTTTCTGAGTCTAGGAGTTAATTTTATTGTTTTGAACCAGTTCACTGACTTTTTATTATTGATATTCTATATGAATAAAACATTCACTGTCTTTTATGTCCTCATGTCACTTAGCATAATCCTCTCAATCCAACCTTTAGTCCCAAAAGATACAATTTCATCTGTTGTTAATAGCAGAGCAGTATTTTATTGAATATATATTAATATATATTAATATATTTTTGAAAGACACCACGTATGTTTCTTATCTGTGTCAATATTTAGCTTTAAATGACATTTTTGCATTTAAGGTACAACCTATATGGGCAGGAGAGATAGTAGACACATGTATATAAGTATTAAGCTAAGAGATAAGTACAGTAGGTACAGTTCTTGTTTTGCACTTGGCTGATTCATGTTTAGTCTCTGGCACCCCATATGGTCCCCTGAATACAAAGGCAAAAGTAAATCCTGTGTATTTCTGGTGTGGCCCAGCACCCTCTATCCCAAGTAAAAGTACAGACTGGGCTCTCTCAAATATTCATCCCAGAATCCAGCCTCTCCTTCTTTACTTTACTCTGTTCCGCCATATTGGGTCCCTCTGTATTAAAAAAAAAAGAAACAAAAAGTCATTTGAAGATCTTTATTTCCCTTCCTCCCATCATGAGTGGTTATTTATATATCGGGTGTCTTTTATATTCCTGCCATTTATATATCGGTGTCAAAGTAATTTTCTGAAAGTGCTCTCTCATTCATCCTTTTATTGCAATCTGTTACAGCATTATGTTTCCTTTTAAACAATTATTCACATCTTGCTTATAACCCTTCTTTACTATCTATGTCTTAATGTCTTAGTGATGCCCCCTGTCTTGGTCATTGTGTTGGTAACCTGTTGTGTCAAGAACTGATGCTATGGAACAAGAAGAAAACCCTGTACAAGTCTTAATTTATTCAGAAAGATAAATATCACTGTATCACTGTCTTCCTGTTCATCATCGATTTGCTCAAGCGGGCCCCAGTAACATCTCCATATGTCCTGTCTCATACTAGTAGAGCCCAAGGCATCTGCTTGCTCCAGGAACATAAAGAGCCTCAATCCATTCCGAATGAGGTCTATAATTGTTACTAGTGTTTGGCATATATATCAAATACAACACAAAGATAAATAGCACTTATTTATATAAAGATCACTTATAAAGTGGTAAATGATTTATAACAAAAAGCTAGAAGATAAAATGATAAACTTCCATTCTGTATAAGCACAGCAATTTAAACTAGTAGTTGGTAAAATAAGAGGTAGTAAAACTTTAACTCATTGCAAGGGCCTTTTGGCTACAGTAGATGCTCATGTGTGTTTGAATTATATAAACCTCATGGAAATTTTGTTTCATCTGAGGGAAGTGAAAAACTAAAACCACACCTATCTACACAGGCTCCTGTGTTTCAATGACTTTCACTCAAAGGTGAAAGAAATGTCAGTTTTAAATGTTTTATGATTTCTATTTTAGATTTTTATTAATGCATCATGTTTTATAAACAATAATAATATATGAATAAAAATTGGGGATATTCAATGGTTACAAATATATGATATTTGGACTTTGTATACTTGCATCAAATTTAAAGTTAATGCTATTTAGTTCCTCCCTCACCCCACAACTATAGGGTATAAAGATGGTTAGATTTTTGTTATTTTATTTGAGGATTATAATTTGTTATCTCAGTGATTTTTTATTTTACTTACTATGTGTCCAGTAGCACATTCCCACACATCTTCAAACATGTGCGGTCATGATGTAGTCCTCGCACAAATGCTGGTCTCTCTGCCTCCATTCTCGGTGCCTCCCCTGCCTTTGGTAGCCTCAATTCTGTGATCTGAATCCAAGGACTGATTTTGTCTATTCCTTTTATTTGGAAATAGTCAGATTTTAAGCTTTGAAATAATTATGAATATCCCCATCTCTAATGTTATTTTATTCTGTACAAATAAAGTATTGATCTCTTGAATGATATTTAAAAAGTTCAATGATGCACGTTGAAAATGAGAAAGAGCAAGATTCAAGTAGGGATAAATGCCAGTCTCATCAACCTGTGCCTTGCACTTGGCTTCTCTATAATACTAACATTGTTTCTTCATTATCTACTATTGCTTTGGCCTTCTGTTGCTGGTCCCGAAGGTTCTCTGCAGTAATATGATCCTATTATAAAGCATTGACTTGGACTGTGTTTGTTGTTTGTGTTTGCTACAGTAAGACCAGCTGTCATGGTTACTTACATTAAGAGAGCATGATATATTCCCGTCTTTCAGGTATCAGGTGCCAATAGGGAGACCGAAGCAGACCTGTTTCTTGAGTCTTTTCTTTGCCGTTACCTCTGGATATCACAACTCATTCCATCCCACTATTATACATGGTTTGTTTTATTATACTCACTTGGGGTTGTGCGGTTATAATACTGCTTCCTTAAACTCTAGTTAGCATGAATTTAATACTTGCAAGATATTTCTAGCAGTTCCCTGACTCAGAAAAACACATAAAAATTAACAAAAAATATTTTTTCTCTAATGAGAAATACTACTAGGGGCTGGAGTGATAGAACAGTGGGTAGGGTGTTGGTCTTGATCAGCTAGCCTAGGTTCAATTCTTGGCATCCCATATGGTTCCCCAAGCACCACCACGAGTAAATCCTGAGTTCAGATCTAGGAATAACCCATGAGCATCACTGGGTGTGACCCAAAAAATAAAAGAGAGAGATAGAGAGAGAAATACTACTGTACAAAGCATAGATATCAGTAGGTTTATAGATTTCCTTAACTCTGAAGTGTTATTTTTGGTCATTCTCAAAACTTTCTATAATGCCATAATTTATTCTGATCACATGCTACTATGGAATAACTATATACTTTTATGTCATATTTTATCAATTAGCCAAAAGTGTTAAGATTTTTTCCCTGGAAGAAAGGTTTTATTTTTTATGCTTAAATGAGCCCTTAGCCAAATAAGAAATGTAATCAGTCCTTTATATACTTGTTTTAAATTGTTAGATTTTTTCCATTATTCATAAAGACTAGGGGTTCATTAGCACACACTGTTGTCCCTTTTTTTCTAAGATAATGGGCTTTTCATACTCTTGTTTACAAACATAATTAAAATAGGCTTTTATAGAGAAGAACTTAATTCTAATAAAATGCAAATTAACTGAAACAAACAGTTCTGTTTCTCTTAGCTTAAAAAAGCACCTGATAAAATTTAAGATAATTACAAGAGAAGGTAATGGTAGGACAGTTTAAATTATTGCTGATTTTGAATTAGAACTTAAAAAATATTTGAATGTTCTCTGTGTTTACTGATATGGTATTTATGAGTTACTCTACTATTGCATTGCAGAAGAAGGGACTATATGTAGCTATATGTTAAGGAGACCACATGTAATGCTGAGGATTGAACCTGATCACTATCATGCAATTCACTTTAAGTTAATTGAAATTAAATGAAGATGCTAGTTTTCAATTGCACTGGCCTTATTTCAGCTGCACCACTGAGTTATCTGGTTGTATAGTAATAACTCTACCGGACTGTATTTGTACCTTCATTACTGAAAAATTTTCTTTTTGGTCACCATTCCTGAAATCATCCTGATGAGAATGAAGTTTAAAGAGAGTGAAAAGACTTAGAGATGTGGTTAGTAAAATCATCAAAAGAATGGGAATATTCATGGGAATATATGGCTTATATTTTAATATACAATTTTTAAAGATGTAATAATTGTTTCATGATAAAGAGGAGGATAACATTTTATCCTGCCATGAATTTTATAGAATCAAGTATTTAAAAGAATCTTAGAAACTGTTGCAGGACTCCTAAGAGCCTCTACATCTGCCCTGGATTGCCTCCTGCAGGTCACTTCGTAGATAGGGGGTTAGTTTAAATGTGGCAGTTTATCTGACCATGTATTCTGTACTGGCTGGTATAAACATTCTCTCATGCTATCCACAATCATCATGGGACTAGCTAGATTTTACCAGCATATTTGCCTGGCCACGTTGGATCTCTAAGTAATTAGACCAGAGAGAAATGCTATTTGCCTCCAAGCAAGCAAGCATGGCTCCCTGATAACTCAAAGATCACTAGATCACTAGACGTCCCATTGTTCATTGATTTCCTCGAGTGGGCGCCAGTAACATTTCCATTTGACCTTATCACGTGCCAGTGTAGCCCAATGGCATCTGGTTGTTTCAGGAAAATGAAGAGCCTCAAGCCGTTTGTTCATGGTCTTGATGAAGAAGTCTGACCATCTTGTAGGTGGGCGGCCACGTGATCTTTTGACATCCCGTGGGATTCATTCGGTAACAGCTCTAGTCCAGCGGTCGTGTCCAAATCGCATTACATGTCCAGCCCATCTATTTTCGATGCCTTGGCCAAAGAGACAGCATCCCTGACTCTGGAACAGCGATGGAGGTCGGAACTCAAAGTCAACTATAATACAAAACTACCGTGAAGTAGACAAGACTCTTTTGAAGGCTTGGTGAAATATTTAACTGGCATTAGTATAGTCTTTGGTACAGAGGCATGCCATCTCAGAAACCTCCTTCTCTACCCTATAAAGGCATTTCCAGGCAGATCTTGGCTCAAAACATTAGCATATAAAAGGGCCTAGGTGAGGTGCTGGGAGAATTACCTGAGGGTATTTGACCCTCCCTGCTTCCCATAATAATGGGAGGTCTGAGTTGCAGGGTTATAAAACTAGGCTGCTTCCTCTCTTGCTCTCTCTTTTTGGGCTCTCTCTTTGTGGGCTCGCACTCTTCTTGGGAGTCTTGTCTTTGTCTCCTCTTTACAGGGCCTTAACACGTGATGGCTGCCATTTTGACCTACATGTGTCTGGGGTTCTAGCCGGGAATCCTAAGCACAGGGTTTTTCCTATTGCTGATTTGTATGCCTGAACCTGTGATAAGTAAAGCCTTTTAAAACTGCATCGGATTTCTGATTCTTCATCCATTCCCTGCTGGCTTCGGAGGTAAAAGGGAACTCGCTTCCTGGCACTGTTGGGGACCCCAGCAGCATCCCCAACAAGAAACTACACAGACCAATTACTAAGTTTATTTTTAAACTGTTTATGTTGTTAATTTTTGCTTACATGGGCTATCATGATGCTTTCTATCTTGAAAATCATTGCACATGAACAGTGAATAAGATAGTTATAAAATAGTTGTCTTTACATTATGTATAAAGTCAAATTGAATAGTATAAATTATAACTTATATTAAATTATTTAATAATAAATTTTCATTACTGATAAAAATGTTTTTCATGATCTCATGGGGGAACTAAATGCTGTTTCATATCGTAGAGCGTAGTAGGGTCAGCCAGTAAATTAGTAGCAGGGCACAAGTATTAAGGTCACAGAGAATCAAATCTTTTAAGAACACATGCATAATATTTTCCATTATTTTAGCAAATAAGTTGTATCCTTTTACATTGTAGCTCAGTTCATTTGACATAAAAATGCATTGTGTTCTTGCCATATGATATGATCAACAAAGCCATATGTTTCTTAAACTCCTTTTGGACAGAAATTTTACTAAACACTAAAACAAGAAAAATATTACCCAGTTAGCAAAGGCATTATTAGATAAATTTGATTCCAGGCAGTGTGTCCTAAAGTATGCATTACTGGAAGTTAATATTTTTAGCTAGTTAACATCAAGTCATTTTAGGTACAAAATGTACAATTTAAGAGATCCCAGAAAATGTTGGTGAAACTGTTATTATACTCATCTAAACTGAAAGAAGTATGAATTTTAAATAGTAATACAAATAAGATACATAGAATGTTTTATACACAACTATGTATTTCTTCTGAAAGTTGCAGACTTTTAAAATCAAAAGGAATTTAAGATGATGTTATTTGTGTTAAATGTGTGAAATCTGAGATTTGGAGTAGCCTTGCAACCTTCTTAGGGTCCTATTGCTGGACAGACACGCTAATAGTCTCAATTCCATAAAGTATATTTTATCATCTTTATTAGGCTGACGTCAAATTGTATAACAGTCTCTAATTTGCATATGTTGCCATTTGGCATTGGTTTATAATACTACAGAATTCTGGGAGTATTGCTTCATCCCTCTGTTATATGTAAGACTCACTGATCCTACTTGTAAAATTATAGCATCTTCTCATTTTCAATGTAACCATAGATTTTTAAGGGAAATTTTATATATTTCCCTATGGCTAGAAGGTTTATTTGTAAGCATAAATGTTATGCACAGTTTATTGCCACACAATCCAGTATAGCATTTGAACTGAATTTATTCACTATCTTCTTGATACTTTTAGATATTAATGTTTGCAGCCTATCTGTATAGTAGTTCTTTATGGATACATTTGCTTAAAATCTCAAAGATTCTGGTAGCTTCAAGTTCTGGATTTCTATTTTCATAACGTAGTAAGAGACCTCGTTCAGAACTACTTACCCTATTTATAGAACAATTTTTCATTGTATATTAAATGTTTTGTTTTGGGGTCACTCATTGTGCACTCGGTGCACACTGGGGTCTGTGCTCAGGATTGAGTCCTGGTGATGCTTGGGGAACTGGTACTCTATAGGTAGTGCTGGAGATCAAACACAGGTTGTAATAAAAGGCTATATGCAAGCAAGTGCCTCCAGCCCTATAAAATAAAAGATTTACCTTAGCAATTGCTGGATCTATTTACATAAAATGTAGAGAGCTAGATGATAAAAATGTTTTTCTCTTTAGAAAAGAACATTTTTTAGCAGCATTTGTGTTCTAAGTTTCTGGGGCTACACCAGGTGGTACTCAGGGCTTACTCCTGATCCAGGGATCACTCCTGGTGGTGCTCATGGTACCATGATGGGGTGCCAGGAGTCAAACCGAGGTCAGCTGTCTATAACACAAGCATGGTACTTTCTGTAACATTGCTGTAGCTCATTTTAAATTATTTTTTAAAATGCTTTTTTGTTTAATGAAAACAGATATAGGTAGCTATTTCTGTTTCAAGTTTTATATCCTTTGTATGACAATTCACTCACTATTTTGTAATTGAAAAAAAAGTAATACTAAAGTTTCAGAAGATATCACTTCTTGGCCTTTTGGCTTAGATCAAGTGTAAAGTTTCAGCAGATATTTTAGACATTATAATAAGTGCCTTCTGGAAAATGATACTTTTTTTTTCAGGCCTAACTTCACAATTCTCAGGGGTTACTCAGAGAACCCAGAGTGACTGCCTTTAGGAATCAGGCGTGTTGGTGCTAGGGGAACCATATGGGATGCTGGGGTTGACGGTATGCAAAGCAAGGGCCTTTCCTCTTGTGCATCTCTGGTCCCAATAAATATTCCTAATTAAAAGTTTCCAAATAATTAAGTTTTCATCATCAGTGTTTGTATATGTGTGTATTTAGTTATGTACTATAAGCATCCAAATGTGATATCTGAAGGTTATAGTTTAGTTAAATTGATAATCAGATTAATATGTGTTACAAAATATTCCTACTGCTATAACATGAAGAGTAATGATTCATTTGTTGAAGGAATAATTTTAGCCAGACAATTTAGATAAATTGTGTGATGAGGATATATTATATATAATAATTTGATTACCCATATTCATGCATGTAGTTGATTTTAGTGTCATTTAAACCTATAAATATTATTCTGTGTTTGTCTATTTGAAAATGAGAATACAGGGGAAGCAATTCTAGATAAATAAAAATACATGCATGTATATCAAGAACATATGTTATGAACATATACATTATATGTACATTTAAGTCTGTATTTATGTATTTTATGTGTGTTTTTCCATTGTACATGTATGCACATTTATATATTGAAATATATATGCATATTATGCTTCATAACTGATTACTAAGGGAGTCTACCTGATAGAAAAATATCAATAATGTTATGAACTTCAGACATGTATTATGAGTAGTAAAAATCCTTCTCTTTTTCTTGAAGCGAAGTTTGAGAAATGAGCTTCATAAATAGTTTGCTGCACTGTTGGTAGAAACTAGAAATTCTGAATTGTTTTGATGGACCAGGCACTGCGGGTGCTTCACACAGTGTCTGGCTCCAAAAGCAGCTTTGGATCCTGCCTAGCTCATTGGGCTTTCCTCCCAGCTTTCCTGATCAGAAAATTGAAGGCCAGCTGCTCCCTGTCATTAGGAGCTTAGTGAAAGTCAACACGAGTCTCAAAGCTGGCTGGAGATTGGGGCATGGTCCACAACACTGATGAAAGGATCGAGAGGGGCTTCTCTGACGTTGCTTAGGATTGCTGCATAATGTTCCTACTCTAAACAGCTTCAAGAGGTGAAAGATCACTTTCAGAATGATTTAGTGCCACTGATATATATCACATCTTTGGTTTCATGTGGTGTTACTGTGGCAAAATCAGTTGTGTCACTCTGAAGCTTTATCAAAGTAGTCCCCTATATTTTCTCTTTTCAATCCTGTACACCTAAATCTTTTTGTAGTGTTGTAAAGCTGCAAGAGGTGATTTATTTTGAGATTTTCTTTTAATGAATATAATCAGATTATGCCTTGGAGTCCAACAGTTGTTCCCGTTCCCAGTCTTTGGTCTGATATCTTGGTTGCTGCCGCTACATATGTTCTATTTGTGCACATATGCTAAATTACTAAACTCTCCTAAATTCCTCTCAATATTTTGGATGAATGCTTTCATCTGGCACTGGATTGTTCAGGTTGCCCATGTTCTGGGAATCCTGAATTTATCCTATTTTATCAAACAATTTAACACAGTGCCATATTTTTTTGTTCAGCAAAGCCTATTGAAAAGAAAGTGCTGACATTTAAATGGAAAAGCCAGAGGGCTCAAAAAATGCCAAAATCTACAAATATCCTTTTCACTGGCCTAGACAATTGGGATCTAATTCTTTTTGGGCAGCAGATGGAGGAGGTAAAAAAATTGAGCTTCTAAATGGCATGAGTCTTTGAGTTAAAGGGCTTGGTGCTGTGCCATGCAAACAGCCCTGCTTTTTTCCAGCCTGCAGTTGGGACAGAAGCCAGCTTTTGAAGAAGACTGGCTCTTTGGGGGGTGGGGATACCAAATTGCCTTTGAGTGTCTAGAATTGATCAGTTGATGCCACTGTTACACTATTACTAAACACACAGGGAGAGGGAGAGAGAGAGAGAGGAGAGAGAGACAAAGAGAGAGAGAGAGGGAGAGAGAGAGAGGTAGGAGGTAGGAAGGGGGAGAGAGGGATGGAATAGAAGAGAATGTGTATTTTTACTCCCTATGTTTAAAATAACAAAAGCCAAATATATATCTTATTCTAACAATTCTTTGTCTATCTCTCTATCTCTCCTGCTCTCTCTCTCTCTCACACACACACACACACATGTACACAAATAGACACACTCCTTTCCTTCTTTTGCCTCTTGCTCCTAGATAGTCAGAGTTGTACTTGGGGCACGAGAAAAGATGTCACTATCACTATCTTCCCGTTAATCATCTATTTGCTAGAGCGGGCACCAGTAATATCTCCATATGTCCTGTCTCATGCTAGTAGAACCCAAAGGAATCTGCTTTGCTCCAGGAACACAAAGAGCACCAAAACATTGTATTAGGTCACG
The DNA here is from genome assembly GCA_021461705.1 of Cryptotis parvus. Lineage (NCBI taxonomy): Eukaryota > Metazoa > Chordata > Mammalia > Eulipotyphla > Soricidae > Cryptotis > Cryptotis parvus. Next base: position 296,310 of record JAJIBD010000836.1, read on the forward strand.
GGAATAACCTAATATAAATGTTACTGGTATTTGGCATATCAAATACTACACGAGCAGCTTGCCAGGCTTGCCATGCGGGTGGCACACTGTTGTAGTCACCTCTAAATAAAGCATTTATTGATGAACCGCTGGCCACTAGCGGCCGCGTGAGCTGGGCTGTGATAGTCTGGTCTGCTGGGTGCAGTTGTGACTAGAAGGAAGTCCGGCTGTGGAAAATGGCGGGCCCCATGAAGTAGGGGGTGGTCTGGCTTGTTGTGAGGCTCTGCTGGGGTGGCAGGCCAGGGCTAGAACCCGCCATGCCTCCCAGGTGCCTCATGAGTGATTGGGCACAGGGGAGAGCAAGTAGCAGCTCTGCCCCAGGTCTGAGAGTCGCTGGTTCCAGCATACCTGGGCTGGATTGAAAAAAAAACTGCTGCAGGGCAGGTGTCGATGATCTGGGCTGTGATAGCCGGATCTTATCCTCATCATGAGGATAAGATAGATACATTTTCAATTTTTTATAATTTTTTATTATTTGTGATAGAACAAAGTTTTTTTCTTAATGCTCTTTTCTCAGTAATTTCCCTCATTTTATTTGTTGTGTTTGCTTGGAGGCTATAACCGGAATTGCTAAGGATTTAATTCTGGCTCTGTACTCAGGGATGGCTTCTCTCTCAGAACTCAGGCAACCATATACAGTGTCAAGTTCTGAACCCAAGTGAAACACATGTAATGCAAGCTCCTCACCACAGTGCTTTCTTTTTAGCCTCAACTCTCCTCTCTAATGACATACGATTCATTTACCTTTACAGTCTTGATCATATGAAATTATTTGTGCTTGTATGTGTGTATTATATATGTATATATTATCTGAATATAATATATTAATATTATAATATATAAATATATAGTGACCCAACTTGTCACATAATTTTTTACTAATTTTTAAGCAAATTTTACATTATTTATACTTTTTCAGTCAAATGACTGATAATGTTGTTCATGGAAAATATGACTGTGTTCTCATGCTGTTGAAACAATAGCAAAAAAGAAATTAATAATCTTTTTCTTTTTCCGGTGAATAATGGGTATTACCTCACACATTTGGAATCACAGATGCTTTATTTAATCCTTGTTATTACCACTGGGAAGGTCAGGAAAAGATATAAAATAGCTAATCTGCTATATTGAAAATATTTTTTTGGAAAATAGAACTCCACTTAGAATTCAAAATCAACTATCTGTGCTAAGAAAAAAAACAAAACACAAAAATCATGCTTGCCTTTCAGTGCCTAAATAAATTTCTCCAATTATTTTAACCCATTTCCAATACCTTATCAAAAATCCTTGTGTATAGTAATGGTATGCCAGTGGCAAGATTGGACAGAAATGCTGTACAGTAATTGATTTTGTTAGCTCAACATCTGGCTGATCAGCCTGAATAGTTACTTAGAAGGAAAGTTTCCAAGCCAGATTTAGTTTGCTTTGGGCTTTAGGGCACCGAAGTGCCAGACCATGCTGCTCTGTACGTGAAAACATGGGTGTAAGAGGTAAGTCAGTAAATGAAAATAAAGAGATGAGACACTTTTAACAAATGGACTAAACATTTGAGGACATTTAGTTTTTCCAGATGTTTCTTACCAGAAGTTCTAAATGGAAATCAGAATAATTGTTTTAATTTTTTGACTTGAATTACTTATTCTTTGTCTTAAATAAAGTTTTTTAAAAATGAATACCAATAAGGAAAACCAATTATGAGACAGAGTAAATGATCAAAATACAATATTTGTAAAATGTGTGGCATAATATCCTGCTGATTAGAATAGAACCTCATTGTCTGACATTGTTTATTGAATGGATTTTTCTCCTAAGTGTGCAATTTTCATAATATAAAGAGTTTATGGTATGTTCTCTCTCACATTAACTTATTTCTCTGTGTCTATAAGTTAAATTTTATTTTGGGAGTCATAAAATGATATATCCTTTTTTGTTTGTTTTAAGGATCTATATTTTAAGAAAGATATTTAATTTAAAAAAATGACCAGTTGTACAATTGCACAAGAATTTATTTTCCAACTATATTGGCGTGATGACTTATTTTCAATTCTCAGACTGAGGCTGGGATGCAGCTCAGCACTCACCTTGTATTACTCGGTTATTCACGATACATATCCACAATATGTTCCCGATAAGCAGATTATCTTGTGCGTAAGAATGCATCATAGTGAATTTTATTTTCTATCTCAGTAACATATGTAGTAGATATTAATTGAATACTTAATAAACAGCTCTTTCTATGTTTTTTATTTTATTTTAGGATATATTTTGTTATGCCAAACAAGTTTGTAATAGTAATAAGCATAATATACAAAAATGAGGACCGGAGGGATAGCACAGTGGGTAGGGCATTTGCCTTGCATGTTGTCGACGCAGGTTCAATTCCTGGCATCCCATATGGTCCCTAAGCACCACGAGGAGTAATTCCTGAGCTAAGAGTCAGGAGTAACTCCCTGAGTGTTGCTGGGTGTGACCCCCGAAACAAAACAAAAAAACCCCCAAAATATACAAGAATGAAGCCATTTATGTATTTAACTTAGAGATTAATTGTAATCACATAGTTCTTCTATTTTTGTGTTCCATGTTATAGGAACCCAATTCTGTTTGCATCAATTAGCCTCTGGTAATATAGGTTATCCTAAATGTCATTTGATTTAATGTTGAAGTTCCCATGAAACTGTCACAGCCATTCACTGAGATCTAATAATGTATATGTCTGGTGGATAAATAGGGAATAAAAAGATAGTGCTTTGAATTGTTGTCTGTCTCAATTATGAAGAGACTTAAAGAACACTGGAGATTCATGGGATTTATTGTTTTTAATAAAAAAACCAGGAAGTGCTTTCCAGCACTTCCTAAGCAAATGTTATATCAGTCAGGAGATTGGAAACTGAATGGTTGTCTTGTGGTATAAGACTAATCTGTGTTCAATTCCAGTTCTATCACTTTCCTGACTAGCTGGCTTTGGACAAGTGTCTTGATATCTTTGATTATATTGTACTCAACTGGAACTCATAGCAGTGCCTATTATTATTGTTGGGAATAGAAATGAGGCAATACATTGCAAAATCTTTAAAAAGTGTGTGATGCATGAAAAGTCTAAAATGGATAGATATTGATTACTTAAGTAGATCAAATAATTCTGGTAGGCTCTGGATTTAATTAAAGTTTTGCCTTTTGTGAGAGCCTTCTTAATAAGTAATGAATAATATATTGGATTTTAAGTATTTTACTCTTTTAAATATGGTTAAAATTAAAATATAGATATAATGCTATTATGTATAATTCAGAGTTCAGTTCGTTTTTCAAAGTACTAGGTTAAAGTGCTTAAATTTTTATTCTCTGGTATTTTGGCTAATCACATTAAATTGACATCACATATTATATAGAAAACTGAAATATTTTAGCGTTTCTTTTCATTTTAAGTTCAACAATTAATGAGATTCATTCATTTCTAGATACTGCACTATGTGCTGAGAATAGAGGATTCAGGTGCTATTTGGTCAGTTTTCAAGACATGAAAAGACCAAGAGCAGAACATAATTAATTGAGCAAGTAAATATAAAAGAGAAGCTTGTAAAATACAAAAATGTAACACAGTACCTCTTGATAAGGATGAATTCTATTTTTTTCTGGAGTGGAAAAATTATTGTGTTGGAAGGTGCAGGGACCTTAATTGAACTAGTATGTTTAATAAGTAAATAAATACATAAATAAATAAATAAATAAGTAAATTAAAGACCAAAATCAAGTATCCTTCTCTTATAACATGGCATGACTAAATTTGGGATAAACTTCTAATATGGTTAGTTGTCAGTTTTTAAGATGCTGAACACAAATAAATGCCCTAATAAACATAGAGCTGGAAAACAACATTGATAATTATCCAGTGATCAGTTCAGTTTTCTTCTTACACGATACCATAAATGGAAAGGAAATTTGCAGAAATATTTTGCCACTAGGCTAGTATAGCAATGTTTTAATTATTAAAGAAGCCTTTCAGATCTTTGAAAAATGATACAGAATCACATATTTTTTCTTTGTTCTTGCTTATGGACAGAATATATTTGGAAGCATTGATACTCAACCAAATGCATAATACATTTGGTTAAAGTAGTGCAGCTTAAGTGTAAGTTTACTTATGGGAATGCAAAATTAAAGATTCCGTGTTTTTGCTTAAATATTTAGTACTTATACCATCTCTAGGCAACTGGTACAGTATATCTTTGGCATTATCATCTTATTTAAACTTTTTTTCTATAGAGGATTAATGATGTTCTAACCCTAGTTGCTTTAGCTCTGTTCTAAACCCATGTGCTGATACCTGTACTGTAATTTCAACTATTACTGAAATTTTAGTGCAAGTTCTTCTGCCCTTCTTTGCTATCATCTCTCACCTATATTTTCATATTAAAATCTTTCCCAATTTTCATATCTGACATGTAGGAATTGGGGGGGGACAATGCGATGTGGCGTGTTATGATTTTCAGGAAAATCTGTGGTTTAATTATGACCTTGTTATTTATCAGACAAGAGACATGAACACATAGAAGAAACACAACTGGAATGTGCATTATCTCACAAGGGAAAATTTGTTCCTCCTATGTTCCCTCAAATCTCCCAGGATCCTTTAAAATAATAGTTTCTCTGTACGGTTTTCCTTTAAAAATTGTTAGTGCTAGTTCTTATATAACTCTTAGTGTAACAGATCCTGTTCTAAGAGTTACGCACTGGCATACACACACACACACATACACACATAGATATCCCTATATATATATATATATTCATATCCAGTTCAGTTTACTTATAGCAAATTATAACATGATGCATAACAAAATTCTTTTAAATCCTCACAAATGCCCCATGGAGCACAAACAGTTGTGATTTATTTCCCAAGAAGAAATTGAACTACAGAAATGCAAAATGTTGTTGCAGCATCCTACAGCTGGTGAGTGGCAGAATTAGAATTTGAAACCACTACTAAGGCTTAAGCCTCATGTTGTAGATGATTACTCATGTACTGTTATGCTGAATACTTTTGCTGTTATAATCATGAAGTTTTAATTATAGGGAAATTCCAGGCCAGATATAAGAAAAGACTATCACCATGCACCAAGGCATTGTTTCATATTGATAGGATTCGTCATTACATTTATCAAATCAAAATTTGTAGCAAAAATTTGAATGAGCTATTCAGTCATTAAGCAAATATTTATTATTTAATAAATGTCAGAGTGATACAGGTATAGAATCAAATTAAGCATTTTCCCCTGAGAAACCTAAAGTGACTCACTCACACATGCAAACAGATAGATTAAAATATGATTAAGTATAGCAGTTACAGAGGTTTAGAGAAATTTCATATATGAGCTTGCAGAGTTATATATAGTTTGTGAGTTACATAATTATAATTTATGAAGGGATATTTCTAAGAAGATTCATTGAAAATATGCCACTTACACTCGGATTTAAGGCTTAAGGAGATGTTTTCATGACAGGAAGAAGTAAATGAGTATTTAAAAGAAAGCCCATAGCAGTGGGTCATAATAGGCTAAAATAATTTTGGAAATAATGGGGACTTATGTGACAGGATCATGTGTTTCATATTGAAAATTTGTAAGAAATAAGAAGGATTTAAAAGGTCACTGTATGCCAAGCTAAGAAATTTTAATATTCTTTATGGAGAGTGTGAAACCTTCTGAATCTTTCATGAAGAAGAATGATATAAAGCATTTTTATAGGAAAATTGTGTTATATGCTATTGAAGAATAGAACATAGTATGAGAGGTATTGGCTATGATATTTAGAAAATATAAGTCAGAGGATTTACAGCTGAAGCTCAAGTGATGTCCTTTGAGTAAGAAAAATTTGAGATCTTTCCCTCCAGTAGAATTAACAAGATTTGATAAATTATTTAAGATTGGGGAATTAAGTACATAGAGGGAACTTTTTGAAGATTATAGCTTGACAGATGGGATGTGTATTATTTATAATACTTTCAGTGACTACCTATTTATTAATGATAGTATAATTGGCATAATTTCACGAGTAGATGAACAAAATATGGTGTCTAATTGTGCTGTAAATATAATATAATATAATTTAATATTACTGCCTTTTAAAAAATAAATTACTGCTACTCAGCCACACAAATGAATCTAAACGACATTATGCATAGTTGTAAAACCCGTATATAAGAAAAGAAACTTTGTGATCTTACGTATGTGAAAATATAAAAATAGTAAAATTTATAGAAGTAGGCAACAGAATGATGGTTCATAATTGAAGGACAAAAAGGAAGATACTGATATAGTAGTGGAAAATCTCATTTATGAAAGATGCACTTATGTAAAACATTGTGATTATAGTTAAGAATTTTTTATATATTTAAAAATTATAAAATTAAAATTTGCTGAGTATATATATCACAAATATTCTCACTTGAGGTGATTATGATGTATTCTTATGTCTAGCAAATTGTATAAAATATTGCATGTTTTTATTAAAATATTAATTTTACGGGCTTTGGTGCACACCTGGCAGTGCTTAGGGTTTACAGGCAGCTCTATGCTCAGGGTTGTCTCCTTGTGAGCTCAGGGAACAATATGGTCCAGTAGGGATCAAACACGGGTTAGCTGCCTATAAAGGAGCACTCTACCCTCTGAACTATAGCTCTGTAGTCATAATGTCGCTTTTGTTTGAAAGCAGTTTTTCTTTCCAAATTCTAAGTTTAGTGATCTAAATGGCATATGGATTCTATTATAGTATAGATTCAGATGTATTTTTTTGTTTGTATCCTTCCACTTGAGGCCAATATCCTCATTCACAGGGCTGAAGAGGTCCTATCACTAAGTTTGTTTATTCCATCAAATAGGATATAACAAAAAGAGAAAACCATGATCAGCAAGTCCAGTCAAATATATCTTGGGTATGTGGTCTCGGCAGCTAAAGACACCAGCTTCTGTGAAGATGGAGCTGGGTTCCGTTACCCCACCTATGTCCAGTCTGGGAAGCCTGGTGGATCTGCCCACAAACTGTCTCTGAGCTGTCGGTCACGATGAAGAGACACAGACACACGGGCAGAGCTGCCATCCATCTCTTCCCATGCTTGGATGACCTTAGGTGTCCAGGAGGGAGGACAGGTTCTAGTCCTGGCCTGCCACCCTAATAGGACCTAGGAAGAAATCAGAGGAACCTTGCTAACCATAGTTGCCATCATTTCAGAGTCTTGACTCCACAGCTCATCATAGTCTCACCCAAGAGAGAAGCCAATTTCAAGCCCAGGTATGCAGGTCTCATACCAGCTAATGTCATGGGGCTTCCATGGAGATAGAACTAGGGTCCCTTTCCCCCCACCTCTGTCCCATCCGGGAGGTCTGGTGGACCCACTCATAAACTGCTTACAGGCTGTCAGCCATGATGCAGAGACACAGAAACATGGGGCAGAGATGCCACTGACTCTCCCTGAGGCACAAGTCTGCTTTCTGGCCATGCAATATCTCAAGCTTGTAGAAACTAACCATGTTCTAGAACTTCCGAAAGTAAATTCAAGAACAGAACTCAAACATATTTGCCCATAACCAACCAGAGAGTGGGAAAATGGATTTATCAACAACATTGCCATGTACGTGCTTTAATGATCAATATAATTAGTGTCAGCTGAGGGAACAGGCATGGGGATCGGGGTGGGTGGGAAATGAGAGTCTTTGATGGTGGGAACACACTGGTGGTGGGAGTAGTGTTGAAGTATGAATCTTTCTAACAACTGTATTATGAAAATCTTTTTTACTCAGAGCTAACTCCCAGCTCTGCACTCAAGAATCACTCCTCCAGGGGCTAGAAAAATAGTCTAGCAGGTAGGGTGTTTGCCGTGCATGTGGCCAATCTGGGTTCGATCCTGACATCTCATATCGTCCCTCGAGCACCACCAGAAGTAATTCCTGAGTGCAGAGCCAGGAGTATCCTCTAAGCATTGCCAGGTGTGATCAAAAAAAAAAAAAAACAAAACACAAACAAACAAAAAAGAATCACTCCTGATAGTGATAGAGGGACCATAAGGGGTGCTGGGGATCAAATTCGGGCTGACCAGGTGCAAAAGCACATGCCATACCCGCTGTGCTATCACTCTAGCCCCTCAAGTAGTAATTTCTTATTTTAGTAAGGAAGGCTGTAGATTATGGGCTGTTGTAGGGCATATTTAGAGTTAAAACTTGGTGTCTTATTGTTAAAAACGGGAAAATGGTTATTGAAGTACAATTAGATGTTCAGAAACAAAATATATTTAGACCATACCAGTAGAGATCTAAGATTTCCATTTTTTGATATATTAAGTTGTATTTGTGAAACAATATTATACCATTGTCTTATAGGTAATTTGAAGTAAAAATTTTTGTCATGATGAACTTGATAGTTGTAATAATTTTATGTTGTGTCCTATAGACTAGAAGTAATGGTTGAAGTAAAGGGAAGAATTTGAAGCTATGAAATATATAAGTAAATGGAAAGGAGATATGATCAGAAGTCAGTCATATATGAAGAGTTAATAGGTCAGGGCTAGAGCTATAATACAGCAGGTAGGGTGCATACCAACCTGAGTTCAATCCCCAACACCATATATGGTCTCCTTAAGTTCCTCCAGGAGTGATCTTTGAGCACAGACCCAGGAGTAATCCCCTGAACATAATTTGGTATGGTCGAAAAACCGAATGAATGAATGAATGAATGAATGAATAATGAATGAAAGAATGAATGAATACATGAAAGTAGAGTAAGGGAATGACTGAAAGAGGTTAGGATAATTGCCTTGCATGCTGGTGACTCAATGTGAGGTAGCCCTGCCCTGAGTATTGCAAGGCTCATTTCTGAGCACAGAACCAGGAGTAACCCTAGCACTATTAAGTGTGATAAAATCTTCCCTTCTCACCCCCCCAAAAGAAAACAAAAAAAGTGGACAGAAACATAGGAAACAGTTATATCAGGAGTCTTCTTCAAAGTTCAGATACCTCACTGCTCCTGTACAGCAGCCCCAATTTCCTTGCAAAGATTACCATGTGCATAACAGTCGTTCTACTGTGGAACCTTACCATTGAAACAAGCTTTCAGATTCATTCAGGGTAAGTCATAATAATTTTCAAAAATGACCTCCATTTCCTATTCGCTTTATTTGTGCCTAGCGAGGACAGAAGTAAATGGGGATTACAAGAAAATTTGAAATGCTAAGGCTTCAATTAAGAGACTTGAATAATATGATTCTCTTACTTTATTACAGTAATTCATCAATTTCCTCTAGCACTCAACCCTGCTCTGGGATGTGTATGGATTTTATTGACAATAACTTTTGTTGTATTTCTTTCTACTTTGTATCAAAAAAGAAACAGTAAAAATAATATTTGGGGAATTTTGGAACTTTTGGTTTTGTTTGTTGAATGTTAAGACTCTGATCTTTCTATTAATAGATGCTGATCTTAGACTCAAGTGGAAGCAATAATTCACATTCACTGGATCAAAACATGCTGATAAATAGCAAATACTGATGATAAAGCAAGGACGATGATACGGAATATGAAAGGAAGGGAAAGGAATGTGAAATTAATTTATGCGGTGATTTTAACAAAAGTCATTTTTTTTAACATTTTATTATACCACCGTGAGATATACAATTACAACGTTGTTCACGCTTAGGGGTTTCGGTCACATGGTGTTCCAGCACCCCGCCCTCCACCAGTGCCCCTCAGCCACCACCCATGTCCCCAATTCCCTCCCCCTCCCACATCCCGCCTAAATGGCAGGTTCTTTATCTCCTCTCCTCTCCCTCTCTCTCTCCTCCTTCTCCCACACATTGTGGGTTGCACTACATACACTTAGAAGCCATCATTTGCATTTTTTGTTTGTCTTTAATGCTCAGTTCTATGTTAGTATCAGAACTTTAGACATTTATTCACTCATGTTCCTTTCTCTATCTAAACCAACCTCCTGACTCCCACACGCTTGTGGTAATTTCCACTTTTGGTAAGATCACCTAGTATATTTATGCCATGCAAATAAATGCAGTCATTCTATCTCTCTCTCTTTCCTTCTGACTAATTTCACTCAACATGATTCTTTCCATATCCATCCATTTATAGCAAAATTTCATAACTTCATTTTTTCTGACAGCTGCATAGTATTCCATTGTGTAGATGTACCACAGTTTCTTTATCCAGTCATCAGTTCTCGGGCATACTGGTTGTTTCCAGGTTTTGGCTATTGTGAACAGTGCTGCTATGAAAATAAAAGTGCGGATTGTGTTTCCGCTGTGCGTTTTGGCTTTCCAGGGTATATTCCCAGGAGCGGTATGGCTGGGTCAAAGGGGAGCTCAATTTCTAGTCTTTGGAGGAATGTCCATATTGTTTTCCAGAAAGGTTGTACAAGTCGACATTCCCACCAACAGTGTATGAGAGTCCCCTTTTCCCCACATCCACGCCAGCACTTGTTGCTTTTACCCTTTTGGATATGGGCCATTCTCTGTGGTGTGAGGTGATATCTCATTGTTGTTTTGATTTGCATCTCTCTGATGATTAGTGATGATGAGCATTTTTTTCATATGCCTTTTGGCCATTCGGATTTCTTCCTTGTCAAAGTTTCTGTTCATCTCCCTCTCCCCATTTTCTAATGGGGTTGGCTGTTTTTTCTTATATAGCTGTACCAGTGCCTGATATATCCTGGATATTAACCCCTTATCAGATGGGTATTGGGTGAATATTCTTTCCCATTCTGTCGACTGTCTTTCTATCTTGGTCACTGTTTCTTTCGAGGTGCAGAAGCTCTTCAGTTTTCATGTAGTCCCATATATTTATATTTTCTTCTAGTTGCTTTGTTAATAGTGTTTCACCTTTGAAGATGTCATTAGCATCGATGTCGTGGAGGGTTTTTCCTATATTTTCTTCAACATACTTTATGTTTCAGGTCTGATATTGAGATCTTTAATCCATTTTGAACTGATTTTTGTGCAAGGTGATAGACACAGGTCCAAATTCATTTTTTTACATGTAGCTGTCCAGTTTTCCCAGCACCACTTGTTGAAGAGGCTTTCCTTACTCCAGTTTGGACTCTTTGCACCTTTATCAAAGATTAACTGATCATGTCTTTGAGGGTGGGTGTCAGGATACTCAACTCTATTCCATAGGTCCACCGGTCTGTTTTTATTCCAGTACCACGCTGTTTTAATTACTGCTGCTTTGTAGTACAGTTTGAGGTTGGGAAAGGTGATGCCTCCCATCTTCTTCTTCCCAAGGATTGCTTTAGCTATCCGTGGGGGCTTATTATTCCATACGAATTTCAGAAGTGATTGGTCAATTTCTTTTTAAAGAATGTCATGGGAATCCTTATAGGAACCGCATTGAATCTGTACAAAGCTCTAGGGAGTATTACCATCTTAACAATGTTAATTCTCCCCATCCATGAGCAGGGAATGTGTTTCCATTTCCTCGTGTCCTCTTTTATTTCTTGAAGCAGTGTCTTGTAGTTCTCTTTGTATAGATCCTTTACACACTTGGTTAAGCTGATTCCTAGGTACTTGATTTTCTGTGGCACAATTGTGAATGGAATCGATTTCTTAATATCCCTTTCTTCTCTTTCGTTATTTGTGTATAGGAAAGCCACCGACTTTTGGGTATTGATTTTGTACCCTGCCACTCTACTATACCTATCTATTGTTTCTAAGAGTTTTTGGGTCGAGAGTTTAGGGTTCTCTAGGTATAATATCATGTCATCTGCAAATAATGATAGCTTGATTTCTTCCTTGCCTATCTGGGTGCCCTTAATGTCCTTTTTCTTCTCTGATTGCTATGGCGAGTACCTCCAGTACTATATTGAATAAAAGAGGTGAGAGAGGGCAACCTTGTCATGTTCCTGATCTTAAGGGGAAGGCTTTCAATTTTTCCCCATTGAGAATGATACTCGCTGTGGGCTTTTGGTAGATGGCTTTGACTATCTTGAGGAAGCTTCCTTCAATTCCCATTTTCTGGAGGGTTTTAATCATGAATGGGTGCTGGATCTTGTCAAATGCTTTTTCTGCATCTATCGATAGGACCATATGGTTTTTATTTTTTCTCTTATTGATGTGATGTATTATGTTGATTGATTTGCGAATGTTGAACCATCCTTGCATTCCCGGGATGAATCCTACTTGGTCATGATGTATGATCTTTTGATGAGTCTTTGGATTCTGTTTGCTAGTATTTTGTTGAAGATCTTAGCATCTGTGTTCATCAAGGAGATTGGTCTGTAATTTTCCTTCTTTGTATTGTCTCTCCCTGCTTTGGGTATCAGGGTGATATGCGCCTCGTAGAAGCTGTTTGGGAGTGTTTCTGTTTCTACTATTTCCTGGAAGAGCTTGAACCGGACTGGCAGTAGGTCCTCCTTAAAGGTTTGGTAGAATTCGCCAGTGAACCCATCTGGACCTGGGCTTTTGTGTTTGGGCAGACTAACAAAAAGTCATTTTAATACCCTGACATTATTAGAAGCTGAAGGATCATCATGTGAGTTGTGTATAATGAAAATGGAGCAAGTGAGATAGAAAATGTAGACTTTTAAAGAATGTTGAAATGCCAAATCTAGAAGTATTCTCATAGTGAAGGTAAAAAGAACCTTGAATTGAGGGACTCTATTTATAATGAATTATATTCTTTATTCTTCCTTCTTTCCATACTTCCTTTCCTTTTTCCCTTTATTCCTTGCTTTCTTTCCACATAAATTTTAAGCATGTTTGCCGACTGAGATGAAGATACCTGAGCAAAATGAGACAAATGATTACAAGACCTAGTGCTCTAATATCTGAGCGACGGAGCCTTAGCAAAAGAAGATTATTAAAGTACAAAGGTAGGGGGAAGAGGAGTGTTTCATATGTCGAGGTGGTTTAAAATAATTGGAAGAAAATGTACTAGAATATAGACCATCTGCATAAGGTTAGAGATAGATCTTGAGCAGTTATGGATGGTCCTATTTATTACTTTCTTTGTTTTTTCCCATGAATTATCAAGTTTATAAACAGAATAATAGAATGGATGAAGTGAAGGACTTAACTGTGAAAAACTAATGAGAAATATGTAAGAGTTTGCAATAAGACCAAGAATAGTAAGTACATAATAATATCAGTTGCTTGTATAGGATCAGGAGTTATCAAACACACAACCAATTTGTATAACTGATTTTCTTTAGCAATATTTCCACTTGCAAGCATTCAAGATATAATGCTTTATCTTTCTTCCGGGACAGATTGATCAATGCATAGTAGAAAGACAAGGGAAATATGCATAAAAGATACTGGGAAGAAGAAAGTTTAAAATAATAATATAAAACTTGTGGGTAAAAATTAGCTTTCTCAAAATGATTGAGCATACTTAAAATTATATATGCCAATAACTTGCAAAACTCTGAATAGAGATACTGAATACTGATACAGAATCTAGAGCAGTGTTCTAGGCAGAGAATAGAATATCAACAGACTATTGGAACAATAGACTATTGGCACAAATAGTCAAATTTAAATAATTTAACTCTTTTTTATTTTATGTGGTAACCATATATTCATTACTATATATTTGTTATTTGCTAAGTGCATTTTTATAACTTCTTAGAGTGCAGTTGATATGCAAATTGGGTATATGATTATTTGTCTCTACATTTCCTTTTCCTCCATTCCTCCCACCCATCGGGCTTGCTTGCTTGCTTGCTTCTCTTGCTTCCTTCCTCCCTTCCTTCCTATCTTCCTTCCTTCCATTTTTGGGCCACACCGGGTGTTGGTTAGGACTTAATCCTGGCTCTGCACTCAGGGATCACACCTGACTAAACTCAGAGAATCATAAGTGGTGCTTGGAATTGAAACCAGGTCTGTCATGCGTAAGGATATACTATCACTTCAGCCATTTATAACAGCTCCTTTTCTTGAGTATCTCTATTACAAGTTAAGTTTATGTCATATAATCCTCATTTCATTTTTTTTTTTGTTATTGTTTATATAGAAAGTTTTAGATATATGTGTTTGTAGAGGGAGGGATAAATGTATATATAGATTTAGACTTATTAAGTTTCCAACTAGATTGAGGATGTTCAGGTGTTTTATTGAGAGGAATCATTTACTTTTATGATGGCTAGTCCTGTGTTGCCATTATTCACTGAACATTTATTGAGAGCCTGGTATTTAAATTAAACTGTAACTTACAATAAAGGATAGTCTGAGGATTCAATACCAAGGGAATAAGACATATCATGACTAATGATAAATCATTTTAAGAAAAGCTTTTTTGTTCTCGTAAAAAAATTACATTGATATATAAATTCTGTTCATTTCTGTGGTAGAGGATAATAATTTGATATTTGTATAAATTATGACTCCAGTAGTATAGTAACAATGGGTCACTCTAAATATTTAATCATCAGGATTTATCTTTTTGGAAACTTTCATGTTTATGTCATATAATTGAGTATGTAATCTTCGTAGTGTATATTTCATCTCTATGACCTTTTTTTAATTGCAGAAGGTTTGGACCTCTTGAATATATGACATTTCTTTTCCTCAGAGACTGACATTTCTGGTAGGAAAATATAAAGCTTGCAGTCAGGTGACTCAACTGAGGTGTTAGATTGCAAAGGACTAAGTGCCTAAACAAAATAATCCATCTACACAGAGTGAAATAGGGCAGCAGTCATCTGCTGAGTTCAGAAGTGGAGACATAGTGATATGCACAGTCAAACACAAGAGGTTGTATCTTAACTTTGCTTAGTGCGTGCAAATGACCCTTATGGAAGTGCTGATTTGACCTAGCTTCCCCCTTTCTTATTAATACAAAGCCTCTCCTCTCCCCCCATAATGCTTCAGGCCATTGTAATTTTTTTTGCTTTTTTGGGAGGTCACACCCTGTGATCCTCAGGGGTTACTTCTGGCTTTGCTCTCAGGAACCATTTGTAGAGGTACTTGACAACCATATGGGATTCTATGGATTGAACCCTGACCAACAATATGCAAGGCAGACAAACGCCCTATCCAGTGTACTATCACTCTGGCCCTGTCAAATTTTAAAAGATACAAAGGAATCACACTTTAAACATGCCTACACACTTATAAGGGAGCAGACATACAAATGTCATAATTGATGGGAATAATGTCTAATGAAATATTGTTATAAATCAGTCAAATCATTTAACCTTACTTTATTTTCTCATCTTTAAAATGGGAATAATCATCCAAATCAGGCTTGTCACTTGTCACTTGTCTTCCCGTTGTTCATCAATTTCCGAGCAGGCACCAGTAACATCTCCATTCATTTGGAATGAGGTCCATTAATTATTGTTACTATTTTTTGGCACATCAAACACACAACAGGTAGCTTGCCTGGCTCTGCCATGGCTCTGGGTTCACCCAGGGAACCCAGTCTTTTTCTATATCAGACCATCAACCATCCAGGGCCCATGGGGTAGAGGCCTGAGTGTAGACAAGCCTGTCTCCTGTCTGCCACCTGCTAACCTCAGCTGGGCATTTCAGCCACACCTTAAGTACCTCGAGGGACAGGCTATTAGAATTCAAATCAGGCTATTAGAATAAAATCCATAGTACTCTATATTAAATTGCCTTCAAATATTTATTCTTTTTTACTTCTCTGCCAATGCAGTTTGCCACTTAAATGATCTTCATCATATGGCAGTGAAAAAATTTCAAGGAAAGAAAGCTTCAAACCAATCACTTATATTTCTATAAACCCAAAAAGCAACAAGCAGGTCATTATTTTAGCTCATTATTTTTGTTTTTGTTGTTTTGTTTTTGTTTTGTTAAAGGGCTCCTAAGCCATGACACTCCTTGCACTGTACTCAGGAATCACTCCTGACTGTCAGGTCAGCGCATTTATTTTTCTTGGCACTTTTTAGCATATTTATTGTGTCCTTTTAAAATTAAAGATAAATCTTCTTCTGAAGATAAGTATGTCAAATAATTATCCTTTCTGTATTTCTCACAGTAGAGAAATTGTATAATCTATAAAGAAGGCAATAATTGACATTTTCCTTGAAAGTATCAAAATCTTTAACTTCATTACTTTTGCAGTTCTTTACTAGAATTTATCTTGAGTCAACTGAGATAGCATTTTTCCTTCCAGGAAATTCAGCAGACTGTAGTATCCTACATGTAAAATATGTCCATCATTTTAATTGTGGAGTTGGGCCTTACTAATATGCTAACAGGAGAAAGATAATTTGTTAATTTTGCTAAGCTTAAATTGCTGAGTATCTGAAGTTATATGTCTTCTTATAGGTAGTGAAGATATTTTTCAGTTTTCACTATGATCTATGCAGGCTAGTCATAAACACTTCCTTGTAAGCATAGGCCCAATGATTTTAATGATTCTAGTGTGAACTAGAAATACTCTTTTTTATTTTTTTTCATTTCATCATGTTAAGTCTATCAGTTCTTTTTAAAAACTTTTGTCTGTATCTTTTTTTCTAGCATGCATGTGGTATAGGAGAAATGTTGGACTATCGGAAAGAAAGTCTGGTTTTAGTTTCACTCTTTTTTTTTAGTTATTTTTATGACATTGTCAAGGCTTGTATATCCAGTTCCTCTCAGCTAAAATTCTCTAATTCCTCTACAAATATTCTACCCCTTTCCTTTGATTTGCTGTCTACCTGTGGTGATTAACATTTATCTGGGACTTTGGATTTGATGTAGTCCCCTGAATCAGAACTGCTAACCACAACTGCTCAAATCCTTTACTAATCATAAAATCTTCAATGGCATTCACTTTATTCATTGCGCAGTTATGCATGATTCTGTCCGTTTCTATGCATGACCTTTAAACACTAAAGTGGTTTTCTTTGCTCTCCCCTGTGTGGTTTTACTCCCAAGACCTGACTCAAATTAAATGCCCACCTTAGCTTTTAATAGTCAAATTCCCATTGTTTCACAGTGAGAAGTTCTATAAGATTTTTTTTCTATAAATCGCAAAGCTAAAATGTGGAAATGAAGGATAATTTTTTAATTCCACATGACTGATTTTTAAGCAACAATTAAACATTTAAAGAGTATTAAATTTGCCTTACTTTGATTTTACTTGTAACCATAATTTTTAAACTTCTGTTCACATTAGATTCACCTAAAGTAATTATTGAAATTTAGATTGTGGGGCCCTAGTATCAGGATTTTTGATGCAGTAAATTAAGAGTCTAAATGCTCATCATCACTAATCATCAGAGAGATGCAAATCAAAAACAACAATGAGATACCACTTTACACCACAGAGACTGGCACACATTCAAAAGAACAAGAACAACAAGTGCTGGCATGGGTGTGGGGAAAAGGGGACACTCATCCATTGTTGGTGGGAATGCCGGCTGGTACAGCCTTTCTGGAAAACAATATGGACTTTCCTCCAAAGACTAGAAATTGAACTCCCATTTGACCCAGCCATACCACTCCTGGGAATCTACTCTGGGAAGCCAAAAATACGCAGCGGAAACACCATCCCTACTTTTATGTTCATAGCAGCATTATTCACAATAGCCAGAATCTGGAAGCAACCAGAGTGCCCGAAAATCGATGACTGGATAAAGAAGCTTTGGTACATCTACACAATGGAATACTATGCAGCTGTTAGAAAAAATGAAGTTATAAAATTTGCCTATAAATGGATGGACATGGAGAAGATTATGTTGAGCGAAATTAGCCAGAAGGAGAGAGACAGATACAGAATGACTGCATTTATCTGCATAACATAAATATATAGGTACATATTATGATACCAATATCCAAGATCAAGTGAAACATATATCAGGAGGTCCTGTCAAAGGTGGAAATTATCACAAACGTGTGGGATTCAGAGGCTAGGTAAGACAGAAATGGAACAGTGTGCTGACAATTGTTGAGGGTACTAATGCCAACCTAGAACTGAGCATTAAATAGAGGCAAAAGATACACATGACAACCCTTTAATGTATGTTCTGTAATTCATAGTCTGGAGGGAAGGAAAAGAGAAAGAGAGAGAAATGGAAAGAAATCAAGAACCTGCCATGGAGCAGGGCTGGGGGGAGGGGGAGGGAACCGGGGATGTTGGTGGTGGGAGATGGGCACTGGTGGCGGGATGGGTGCTGCAACACTGTTTGACCAAAACCCAAATATGAACTTTTTAATTGTATATCTTTGTAATTTTAAAAAATAAAAAAAAATTAAAATAAAAAAAAATTAAAAAAAAAAAGAATTCCTTGGGAATGAGGTCCATTATTGTTACTGTGTTTGGCATATCGAATACACCACGGGTAGCTTGCCAGACCTTGGCTCTGGGTTCATCCCAGAGGCCCAGTCTTTTTCTATGTCAGACCTTCAATCACCCAGGGCCCACGGGGCAGAGCACTGGGTGTGGACAAGCCTGTCTCCTGTCTGCCACCTCCAACACAGCCAGGCAGTGCAGCCACACCTGCATACCTCAAGGAGCAGGAGGCTTTGGTATAATATGAAATTTTGTTCAATTTGTTTCCTAGGGAAAATTGAAAATAGTGTCAACATGGAAATATTCACTCAGAATGTTAATGCTGGAAAAAGATCTATTAGTGTTTGGAATCCATTCTTTTCCTTTTTTTTTCCCAAACCACGGTTTACTATTGGCTCTGTGCTCAGGGACTACTCCTGATAGGCGCTAGGGATAATATAAAGTACTAATTGCATGCTAGGTAAATACCCTGCATTATACTGTTAATTCTATGGAATCTGTTTCTCTTTACTTTTCTAGATACACAAGTTTGAATCTGGTACTAGTAGGAGTTATGCTGATTCCAGGTGGACCTGGTGATAATGCTTAAGTCTGTAGTGGAGTTCTCTCACCAACTCTAGCTGGAATTGATTGGACTCCATGTACTGTGACTAAGAAGTGTATTTCAAATAACATTTTATCTGTGCTTGGAAAACCAGGGCTTCATCGTTCCGTCTAGTAACACTGAAAGAGTCTCAAAGCTGGGACCCTGAAATCCTGCTCTCAGAAGCAAAGTGCCACTTTCCCCCATTCTATTCAGAAAGTGGGATCATTTAAGTATATCAAGTACATTGAATCATTATGGGCATGAACTCAATATTTTTTATCTGCATTTACCATTGTACTCTAATTTTTTTCCATTATATCAATGTGGGATAGGCAACTACAAAGCCAATCATAATTATTTTTCAGGCATACAGTGTTGCAGCACCTATCTCTCCACTAGTGAACATTTCTCTCCACCAAGCCCCTGTTTCCATCCCCCACCCGGTTCCACTTCTATGGCAAACATTTATCTCCTGTTCTCTTTCTCGCTTCTTTTGCACATTGTGTCTTGCAATAAATATATTGAGAGGTTACCATGCATATTTCTTTATCTACTTTCATACTGTTCTAGTTCAGCATTACCATTATTTTTAGGAATAAAATGGACAGAGTAAAATAAGAAACATTAAAAACCAAGCCTTTAAGAACAGAAGACATAACAAGTTCAGCTACTTTTTTAAAAAATGTTTTATTATACCACTGTGATATATACAATTACAAAGATGTTTATATTTGGGTTTCAGTCATACAGTGTTCCAGCACCCATCCCTCCACCAGTGTCCATTTCCCACCACCAATGTCCCCAATTCCCTCCCTCTCCCCTAGCCTGCCTTTGGCAGGTTCTTTATCTCTTCTCTTCTCTCTCTCTCTACTCTCTCTCTCTCTATCTCTCTATCTCTTTTTTCTTCTCTTACACCTTATGGGTTGCGATACATACATTTAGAGGTTTTTGTGTGTATCCATTTGACTATGTTCAATGCTCAGTTCTAGGCTGGTATTATCATTTTCAAAGATTATTATCGCACTGTTTCCTTCACTGTATTAGCTTACCTCTGACTCCCACCATGTTTGTGGTACATTTCACCCATTGACAAGACCTCCTCATCCATGTTTTGCCTAACCTTGGATATTCTTATACTATGTATACATATACATATATGTATGTATATATACCTCAATATATACATACATATATGTATGTATTTATATATAACACACATACGTATATATTTATGTCATGCAAATAAATGCAGTCGTTCTATACTGTCTTTTTTCCTTCTGTATAATTTCACTCAACATTATCCTCTCCATGTCCATGCATTTATAGACAAATTTCATAACTTCATTTTCCCTAACAGTTGCATAGTGTTTCATTGTGTCAGGCAACTTTTTTTAAAGCCTAATTTATAAAATATTTAACTATACTTGCACTTAATTTTAATAATAACTATTGCTATATTTAGTAACTTTATGATTTTTTTAAAATCTTAAATGTGAGACCAGTTTAATGTTACACTAAGTCACATCAAAGTACTATAAATGTTCATTAACCAGAATACCGTGTAAAAGGCACCAGTGAGGTCTCAGTCCTGAAAAGTCATTTAGTTTTCAATTTTTCCTTTATTTTAGTGTCCCAATTTTTCTCTCTTCCTTCTTGTGAAATGCTTTTTTCCTTGGAGTTGGAGGAAATCAATTGCAGGGCCCAGATTTTTATGTCTACTTTCCAGGCAAAAAAAAGGGATTATCATTTTAATTAAGTTTGATGAGACTGAATGAAAGAATGAGGTACTCAATCTAAATACTAGCTGTTTCTCCTATTGTAAAATAGTTTCTTACCCTAAAAACTTGGCACTGCATTTTATCTTAAAATAAATATGTGTGTATAAAAATTCAAATACATAAAAGGGCAAATCTTTAAGAAATTCTGTTAATCATCTAGCTTCTCTTCCCACATACAGCCACTGTTTATAAGGTTTTCTGTATCCATCTGATTTTTCTATTATATATATGCCATATTTATTATACATTACATATATATTTTATGTCTATAATAAAAATTGAAATATACTCTACATATCTTGCTTTAAATAATCTTAAATTTCATGAAATATTTTAAGTGTATTCTTTAAAATTATTGGGTAAAACTGCTGTAAGCAAAAATGAAATAAAAAATTGAATAGTTTCTCAAGCATACTTTTCACTACACAGATTAACAGTATTTATCCATCGTAGAAAGGAGTAGGAGTTTCTCTTCATATTTTAATAAGTTGATTCACAAAGCTGCTATTCATTTTCTCAAAGATGTTTACTACTACTCATTGGCTTTTTTATCCTATAAACGTTGTTAATGAGTCATAGATGAAACCTCCTGGAAGCAAGCATTAGGCATTGCAGGTGTCTTTTAAATTATGATTTTATTGTAAATTTCTAGTTTTTATTCTTACTGGACTATCAGAAATATTTATTATACTATTGGCCAGGAAAGACCAGATTGTGTGGTTTCATTATTTCCTATTCAAAAATAATGAGCATGTAATAGTGATGTTGTTTATTAATGTTAATTAGAGCACATGCCTCCCATAAGATTGAACTTCTATCTTGGCTTAATAAACTAGAACTTTTGGAAGTGTATTTACTCTAAGGTGCCATACCCTTAATAAAAGTGGTCATAGAACTAAGGATGTGAGTGCTAAAGCACAACTTTTTGTATATGTGGCCCTGATTTCAATCCTTGGTATAGAATAAATAAATAGGATATACCGAATAAAACTTGAATATTACTTTTGCCTTTTGACTTATTATTATACATCTACTAAAATATCTATGTTTTCTAGATTGGGCACAGCTCCTCTTAATACCCACTGCACCCAGGGTGAGACAGTTAGAATTTACCAGGAGACTACCACCCTGGCTACATTGAGACTATCATTTAAGATTATAGGAAGGATAATTGATTAAATTGATTAAATATGAATCAATATTATTAATATGAGTTGGGCTCTCACTGTGCCCAGCCGCTCATGAGGTACCCGGGAGGGATGGTAGGTTCTATCCCTGGCCCGCCACCCCAGCAGAGCCTCACAACAAGCCAGACGACCCCCACTCCATGAGGGCCTCCATTTTCCACATCCAGACTTCCCCCTCGTCAGAACTCCACCCAGCAGACCAGCCTATCACAGCCCGGCTTGCACGGCCACAAGCGGCCGCACGGTTCATCAATAAATGCTGGATTTTGAGATGACTACAAGAGTATGCTACCCACACGGCAGAGCCTGGCAAGCTACCCGTGTCATATTTGATATGCCAGATACCAGTAACAATTATAAACCTCATTCCCATGACCTGATGGAATGGTTTGAGGCTCTTTATGTTCCTGGAGCAAGCAGGTGCTCTTGGGCTCTACTTGCATGAGACAGATCATATGGAGATGTTACTGGTGCCCACTCGAGCAAATCGATGATGAACGGGAAGACAGTGATACAGTAATTTTGTAATTGATAATGCCTCAGAAAAATAAAAATAGAAGAATAAAGGAAGAAGAAGAAGGCAGCAAATAGAATTATTTCTCCTATACATATCAAGAATTGAACACATACAAAGTCTAGATAAACTAACTGGTTGATTGTCAGTTACCTACTAGAGGTTCCTTTTGGAAAAAATTTAGTGCATTGTCAGTACAGGCTTTGTGTTGTACAACTAAAAGATACGGCTTTGGAGTAGAAGAGGAAATAATGTTTGCTTCAGAAAATTACAGAATAATTTTTTTCTTATAAGTAAAACGTGTTTGTAAATTAGGTAATTGCATTTTTAAATACTTTTAATACAATTTTCTATCAGATTTAAGTATTTAAATATGAAAAACTGATAGCATTTTATTCTGAATTATTCTGAGAATTGTGTTTCATCATTTTCTCTGATAATTTTATTTACTGATGACATAAAGGAAACATAAGAACAAAACTTCTACTGGTGAACATTGGCCAAATTTGTAGTATCTAGCTTTGAGTACACCCCTGCCTGCCTTTCTAAGTATTCCAGTGTTGCTGCAGATTTCAGTTGGAGTTACTCTTAATGTATCACATTAAGTTTTGACTTTTGAGGAAATAAGTGATTATGCCCTTACAAAGAACCTATGGGAAATAAAAATGAATGAGTAGATTTGTCATAGTGTGAATTACTTTCTTTAAATCGTCATTTTCTTCTTTCTCTGTTTCTATTAGTCTCTTCTCTTAATCCACCCCTTTTCCCCTATAAAAGGTAAAATGTGAGTAATTCCACCATCAAAATTACTTTGGAATAGTAGAAATTTTTAAGGAGAAAGAGGAATTAGAGTTTGGATAATGTCTGTGTCTCAGTCTTGCTGTCTTTCCCCATTCCCATCCCCTCCCCTCCTCTCTCTCTCTCTCTCTCTCTCTCTCTCTCTCTCTCTCTCTCTCTCTCACACACACACACACATACGAAAAAGCACTCACATGCCTTGTTTGGACATTTTGGTGTTCAAGAACTTGTTTGAACAAAGGGATTGCACAATTTTTTAATTGTAAAATTAACTGTATATGATAACCTCTAAGTGTATGTATTGCAAGTCACAATGTGTAAGAGAAGGATGTGAGAGAGAGAGTCAAAGTGCCTGCCATAGAGGCAGGCAGGGGGATTGAGGAGGGAATCAGGGTTCATTGGTGGTGGGAAATGGGCACTGGTGTAGGGATCAGTGCTGGAACATTGTATGACTGAAACCCAAACATGAAATTTGTAATTATATATTCCACAGTGGTATATTTTTAATTTATTGTACAATTAAGGATTCTTTTCATTTGGAGATTAATTTTGCACTAACTAAGAAGACCAAGGTGAATTTCAAAAAGAATATATATGGTGCAGTCACACTGCTATTTAGTTTTTATTTCCTTTACCAAGTTTGCTATTTAGTAGCTAGAAACCCTGAGCAACTTTACTCCTGCAGCCTTATCCTCCTCATACTTAAAATTGGGTTTTGTAATATTTAGAGATAATGAAGACTGCTTATCACTAACTGCTTAATTATAGAGTAGGTGCTTAACAATCATAACAATCATTTGTTAGTAATGATAAGTTAAGGGTGTCTGATTCAGAAATGCAGATACCCCAAATGAAATTTTTTATATCATGCGATTATTTGTTCTTATAATATTTTGTCTTTGTTCTTCATTCCTTTTATTTTTCTATTTTATTTTAGGTACTTGGTTTACAAAACTGTTTGTGGTAGGGTTTTGTGCATAAAATATTTAGCACCGCACCCTCCACCAGAGTTTATACTGCCCTCCATTGTTGTTCTAGTCTTTGCCTACCCCCTCCTTACACACATGCACACATCCGCCTTCTGTGTTAAGCTTCCTACTAAACAACAGCTCTCATTCATTTGTACTTCAGTTTAGTGAAAAAGGAGATAATATGGTTAAACTTGACCAAACCAAAGCTCTACAGGACAGCTTGGCAAGCTACCCGTGTTTTATTTGATAGCCAAAAACCAGTAACAATTATGAATCTCTTTCCCCTGAAGGAATGGTTTGAGGCTCTTCCTTTTCCTGCTGCCAAGTACAGTCC
The DNA here is from genome assembly GCA_021461705.1 of Cryptotis parvus. Lineage (NCBI taxonomy): Eukaryota > Metazoa > Chordata > Mammalia > Eulipotyphla > Soricidae > Cryptotis > Cryptotis parvus. Next base: position 320,747 of record JAJIBD010000836.1, read on the forward strand.
TTGGGCTACACTTGCTTGTGATATAGGACAGGACTATGGAGATGTTACTGGGGTCTGCTCCAGCAAATCAATGAACAATGGGAAGACAAGTGATATACAAGTGATACCAAATGCCTGAAAGCAAATCTTGAAAATGGACAACCATAGCCCCTGGCAAAATCACACTTTGTTTTAATCTGAAAAACAAAGTTAGATGCTAATACAATAGTCATTCAGTTGTTTATTTCAACCTAAAATCTCTTAATTCACCACTTATGAATTTAAGATATCTCAACAAGACCTCAAATAAGGCATAGAATTCACATTTTATTGTCCATTATTTTACCATTTTGTATCCTATAACTGCAGAAGATCAGGAGTAGTAATGTATATTGGCTTTTTCTATGATGCCAATGGAGAATGCTAGGCATTCAGTTAATGTTGAGAATGATTTAACTCTCATCATTTTACATAGCACTTGTCCCAACCAGAATTATCGTCTCATTATCTAAACAAGAAAATTGGATAAAGAGGTCAGAGACCTACAGCATCCAGTTCCATTTCCATAGACCACTTACATCAAGGTCCACTGTGTTCTGCATATGAGTTTTTCACTGGAAGTTGCAGAAGAGATGGTCCTGTAAGTTCTGCAGGCACCAAGAAGGCATGATGCATTGGCCAGTTGTACTTGTCTTGAAGCATTTGGAATAGAAAAAAAAACTTCATATTTTTATCCCTGGTTTTGATATCTTAGGCTAAAATAATCATGTAGATGTTGTTTCATTTACTAATGGATTTTGATGTGTAAGATGTATGAAAGAAAAATTTATGAAATACATACACACATGCATGTTTTTTTTTTTATTTTATAAAGTTCAAAGAATGTTTTATTACATTATCTAGTGTCTGAAACATGTCTCAATATTTGAATACAGACTCAGTAATCTAATGTAATCCTACTTGGTTAAAATGTATATATATATGTGTGTTCCCAGAAAAATGATGTGCACACAAGTGGGTCTTAGTTCGTAATATTAGTAATAAAAATTTATATTAGTGTAATAATAGAAAGTGATGTATAACAAACCTGTGTTTACAGAAGGATGGTTTAGCTTACATCAGGACAGAGAGAAATGATATATTAATGTGCTTGCTTTAGACATTTTGATAAAGGATACACTTGGAGGTTATCAAATTTATACTAGCATGCATGCATAAAATATTTTTTCAAAAGGAAATATAGTCAGTGATTATATTCAAAATCTTTAAGATCAGTGAGTAAATAATGAAAAGTACATATTTAAATAATAAAGATCCACTGACAGGGAACGCTGAATTCCCAGACAAAATCAGGGAGCAGAGGTAGAGGGATCCCCTTCTACCCCAAAGGGATTGGCAGATGATGGACAGAAAAAGACTTGAGAAGCCACAAAGTTTCAAAGGGCTTTTACTCTCACAGGTTCTGGTATACAATTCAATAATAGGAAACCTCCAGACTTTTAGTTCCTAGCTGTGCCCCAGCCTTCTGTAGGTTTGGAATTCTAGGCCAAGATGGCCTTTACCACATGCTAAGTCCCAACAGGGAAGATAATGGAGAGAAGGAGAGCAGAGCAGAGAGCTGCAGGGAAGAGGACGAGAGAGAGGAAGAGCAGACTATTGCTTTTATATCTTTTAGCCCTTACTGGACCACATCAACGGACAGCAGTTAAGGCCAATCCCTTCAGGTTAACATCTCCCAGAATCTCACCTAGTCCCACTGGAATGTTAATATTGCCCCAGCCAAGTTCTGTTCTTGCAGTTTCCCTTCAGGCCCTATGCAGAGTGGGGGAAGGGATGTATCTGTACTATGGATAGTCTATGGACAGGTATATATTTCTCCAAACCTTCACAAGATCCTTGTCTTTACTTAATAGTTGTTTTGGCTACTAGCCTTTAGACTTATTAGAGACCCACACTTGCTTGGTGGCAGGAAGCATTTCTCTCTGATATAATTACAACTACATTATACTTAGAGATCCAACATATCCAGGTAAAAATGCTGGTAAGATCTTTATAGTCCCACAATGATTGTGGTAGCAGGAGAGAAAATATTTATACCAGCTAACATAAGACATATGTTGAGATATACTGCCACATACAGTCATAAATCTAAACTGTTTTCTGCCCCTATCTATAAAGTGGCCTGCAGGAGATAACTCCAGGCAAGCTGCAGAGGCTCTGGGCAACAGTTTCCTGCAACAGTTCATGTTTTATTCAGTGTGTCTTGGGCACCAGCTATACATCTTGATCAAAGAGGTGCTCTGAGGTTAATCTGACTATAGTATAGTTCATGGATTATAAGCAGAGAATTAAGTTGTGTCATAAAATGAAATCTCTCTTTTTTAGGTGAAGTTAACATTTCTGAGATTAGAACCTGCAATTACAGTATATGTTAGGGATGTAATTCAATTCATTAGAGTTCAGATAGGCTCTAAAAATAATTGGTCACATTGAAATCAGTCAGGAGATCAGAGAGCAAGAGAAAATATGTAAAATATGCATTGGAATGGCAAACTACTGCAAAATTCATGGTAACTCCATGATTGCTCATGGAACACTTTTATTCTGTCATTTTAAGTCAGTAGAAAAATCTGACTTTCAATTATTTATAATCTGACAGATTTCACCAACTGATCACACTGTATTTTATTTAATTTTATTGGGCAGGCAAAAGTAGAAGTAGATTCAAAATTGTCATCTTAAAGAATGGTGGTTGAGAGTGGGGATACAGATCTGAAGTTGCTATTGATGATGGAGCTATAAGATATATTGATAGATGTAATGTTGTTTGAGACAGAAAAACTATCAAGCATGGTTCCTGGGGCTTATAAATTATCCTTGATTTATGGGATTTCAATTGAGACAGTTTTTGGATTTTAAAATTGACATCACTTTGATGCTCTTCTAGCACATAAAGATATTACAATATAATTAAAAGCAGATATCCTGTTGACAAATATTTTAGTGACTATGTTGTCTATTTTTCCAACTTGACTTTAACTTTCTATGGTTTTATAGTAAAATAATTATCCAATAGAATGAGGCTTTAAAATGTGCACAAGAAATACATATGTAAGTGATGAAATAAAAATAATAAAGCCATTAAAATATGAATTACAAAAGCATAGTGTCTTGGTTTAAATATCAACATTACCAAAAATAAACCCTGAGTTTCACAAAAATAGAGTTATCTGCTTCATTTTTAAAATTTTTAACAAATTTGATAGTTTTTTCATTTGTTACTCTAAAATTACAATAACATCTATTTTTCAGGCTTGTATCTTAACTAAATATGAAGGTGCTCTGAGCAGTGCTTGACATACAGTAAGTTCATGATATATTAATACCACTGCTAATCAGCACACATATGTAGTGATTTGAATTTAAATATGAATTTTAGAAAGTCCTGAATAATCTATAAACTTGAAAAATATATAAATAATTGAAAATGAATTTTACATAAAATATAAACAAATTCATTGGCTAAATTCATTATCATTAGATAAATTCATATGTAAAAAGTTTAAAATCATATCAAATTATTCTTATCAACATCAAGTATTAGAATTGTAACCTGAGAGAAATAACAAAATTTGATCATTTTGTTAATCCTTTTGTCTTTTCCAAAGTTCGAAATTTATAAGTGATATTTTCCAATACATTAGAGTACTAAATGGACTTTATGCAGAAAAATATGCTCATCTATAAAAATAATTTTTGTTAGTCTGAATAAAGTTCTTATATATTTCTTTTCCTTTTTTTTTTTTTTTTGGGTCACACCCGGCGACGCTCAGAGGTTACTCCTGGCTCTGCACTCAGGAATCACTCCTGACGGTGCTCAGGGGACAATATGGGATGCCGGGGATAGAACCGGGCAGGTGTAGGCCAGCTGCGTGCAAGGCACACAACCTACCCACTGGGCTATCGCTCGGGCCCCCCTCTTATATATTTCTAAAATACATTTTAGTGTCTATAATACTTCATGAAAGATTTTATTCTGAAAAGGGAATCATTTTGTGATAAGTTATTGAATTATTTTTTTAATTAATACTTTATTATACCACCGTGAGATATACAATTACAACGTTGTTCATGTTTGGAGGTTTCGGTCACATAGTGTTCCAGCACCCGCTCTCCACCAGTGCCCATATCCCACCACCAATGTCCCCAATTCCCTCCTCCCTCTCATAGCCTGCCTAAATGCAGGTTCTTTATCTCTTTTCTTTCTCCCTCTCTCTAGCTTCCTTCTCCTACACATTGTGGGTTGCACTACATACACTTGGAAGCCATCATGTGCATTATATTTGCCTGTATTTAATGTTTAGTTCTACCTCATTGTTGTTTTGATTTCTATCTCCTGATGATTAGTGATGATGAGCATTTTTTTTCATATGACTTTTGGTCATTCAAATGTCTTCCTTGTCAAACTTTCTGTTCATTTTTCTCCCCATTTTTTTATGGTTTGGCTGTTTTGATTTGGCTTGTAAAGTTCTACTAGTGCTTGATATGTCCTGGATATTAACCCCTAATAAGATGGGTATTGCGTGAATATTCTTTCCTACTCTGTGGACTGTCTTTGTATCTTTTGAGGTGCAGAAACTTTTTTAGTTTCATGTAGTCCCTATGCTTATCTTTGCTTCCAATTATTTTGTTAGTGGTGTTTTATCTTTGAAGACGCCTTTAGCTTCAGTGTCGTAGAGGATTTTTCCTATGTTTTGTTCAGTGTGCTTTTTGGATTCAGGTCTGATATTGAACTCTAATCCATTTTGATATGACTTTTGGGCATGGTGTTAGACAGAGGTCTAAGTTCATTTTTTCACATGTAGCTACACAGTTTTCCCAGCACCACTTGTTGAAGTGGCTTTCCTTGCTCCATTTTTTACTTTTTGCTCCTTTGTCAAAGATTAAATGATCATATATTTGAGGATGAGTGTCAGGGTCCTCAACTCTATTCCATAAGTCTACAGGTCTGTTTTAACTCCATATCATCATGTTTTAATTACTACTGCTTTAATATACTCGATCTTGTTTATTTTTGCAAAGAACAGCTCTTGGTTTCATTAATCTTTTGAATTTTCAAGGGATTCCAGCTCACCAATTACAGCTCTACGTTTTTATTATTTCCTTCTTTCTCCCTGGGTTGGGCTCCTGTTGACGATATTTTCTAAGATTTTGAGCTGTGAAGTCAGGTTATTTATGTGGGCCATTTCTTTTTTACTTGATGAGTGCTTGCAGAGCTATGAACATTCCTCTTAGCACTGCTTTTGTTGTATCCCACAACTTTTTATAGTTTGTTTCTTCATTTTCATTTGTTTCATAGAATCTTTGGATTTCTCCTTTGATTTCTTCTATGACGCACTGGTATTCATCAGTGACCTGCTCAGTTTCATGATATTTGGCTTGACTCTCTGTTTTTGTGTGTGGTTTACCTCCATTTTCAGTGCATCATGGTCTGAAAAGATAATTGACATAATATCTATCTTATTGATTTTATGGTGGTATGTTTTGTGCCTAAGTATGTGATCTATCTTGGAGAATGTACCATGTGCACGGAGAAGAATGTGTATTCAGCCCTTTTTGGATGAAAAGTGTGTCCATAGCTACCAGCCCTTTTTCTTCCATTTCTTCTTTCAGGGACAGTATTTCCATGGTGAGTTTCAGTCTCATTGATCTAGGAAGAGTTGACAAAGTAGTGTTGAAGTCTCCAACTACAATTGTTTTATTGTCGATGTCTTCTTTGATGTCTATTTTCAGTTTTTAAAGTATTTTGCCAACCCCTTGCTGGTGCATCTATGTTTAGGAGTGTGATTTCTTCCTGATATACATATCCCTTAATTACTAAGAAATGGCTTTCTGACCATTTTCAGCCTAAAGTCTATGTTGTCAGATACTAGTATGGCCACCCTGGCCTTTTGGAGGAGTTGTTTACTTGGAGAACTGTTTTCCAGCTTTTGACTTTGTGTCTGTGCTTGCTCTGATTGTTCAGATGCATTTCTTATAGGCAGCAAAATGTTGGATTCAGGTTTTTAATCCATTTTGCTACTCTGTGCCTCTTAATTTGTGCATGTAGACCATTGATATTTAGAGAGCTTATTGTCATGGGATTTTGTGCCATCTTCCTTAATAAGGTTGTTGTACTTTTGGGATTGACTTATAGTAATTCCTTCACTTGAGTTGATCACTTGACTTCTCGTAGATCATCAATTACTCAAGCGGGCACCAGTAACATCTCAATATGTCCTGTCACATGCGAGATAGCACAACAGCATCTACCTGCTCTAGGAACATAAAAAGCCTCATACCATTCCATCAAGTCATGGGAATGAGGTCTATAATTGTTACTGGTATTTGGCATGTCAAATACGACACGGGTAGCTTGCCAGGTTCTACTGTGTGAGTAGTTCCTTCAGTGCTCTTAAAGTTGGTTTTGAGTCTATGAAATTCCTGAGCTTGTCCATGAAGTTGTGTATAGGCTTACAGTATTTCAACATCAATACCCCCTACCAGTGTCAAGTCCTTCCCATCAGAGATCAGAAATTGCTTCTGACAGCTGTGAGGACCTTAGTCAACCAGAGATTCACCATCTTCAAGGACATTGATTGTAAATTGTTCTTTAGTCTTCTGGGCAATCTTTGTTTGTTGTTTGGGGGTCATGTATGCCAATGCTCATGGGTTATTCCTGCTCTGCACTCAGAGAATTACTCCTGTCCTGATACCTCAGCGCATATGTGATGCTGAGGTTAGAATTAGACTGAGTTGGCTGCATGTGGTTCAAGTGCCTTACCCACTTACTTACTCTCCAGCCCCTTCTGGGTCATTTTTCCCCTCTTTTAAAAATATTGAATCACTGCGAGACACACAGTTACAAAGTGATTCATGAGGAGTTTCAGTCAATGTTCTAACTGGTACCCTTTACCTTGTACATTTCCTGTCACCAGTACCCCCAGTTCTGCTCATAAAATAGATTTTACATTGTACATTACTCCTGGTTGCCTACTCCTCCCTGTAGCAGATACTTATATTCTCTCTCTTTCACTCTCTCTCACTCACTCTTTCTCCTGGGTCTTTCTTTCCTTTTAGGCACTGTACTTTGCAATGCTGTTACCAAAAGGTATCATGCATATCTCTTTAGCTCCTTTTAGCACTTAGTTCTTGTCCAGAGTGATCTTTTCCTATTATTGTCATATTTTTATTATGATCTTTTAATATCATCCTCATTCTCTGTGCTAACACACCAGCAGCCTCTAAAACATCAACCCACCCCTTTTACCCTCTGTTTTGTTCAAGCTTCCTACTATAGGACTAGTCCTCCTCTCTGGGCAATTTTTAATGTTTCTCATCTGTATTACCATTTGAAGCATTTTTTGATAATCTTTTCCTTTTCCCTTAGAGAGTTAACTTTGTAACAAAATAAAACCATGGGCCTTCTGAGACTTCTATTCATTCCTAGTACCTTGATGCACAGTAACATTCAATACATACATGGTTGTTGGGTTCATAAATATATTAATCATATGAAGAAAGAACAGCACTGTTTTCTTGTGCCATTTTCTTAGCTGCTAAGGTTTAGTTTTAGTCCCTAAGCCTCTAATTGTTACTGAGATATATGGGAGAAAGACAAGTTTTCTACTGCTTTACTTCAATATAACTTGCAGATTCATACCTGATGATGTAACAGCTATTTTTAGGTCTTGTTCACTCTCTACATGCTGGGTGAACAACTTGCTGCTCATAAAACAGATTGTACATTAAAAACTATAGCATACAAAAGCAGAAATATCATACATTTGGTGATAATTAGTAGTGTTCATTTCCTCACTAAGTACTAGGACATACCATACTGTTTCCATAGCAACTTCTATTCTGTTCAATTAACTGCTTAATGTGAATATATGAATAACTTTCTGTGTAAGGAAAAATCCCAGAAACAATAGGACCATATAAGAATTTACATTTCATTTGCAGGTATCAGTCTATATGTCATACTTTTGCATTTTACTTTTGAAGATGCATTTTTTAAATAGATTTTTCACATTCTCATCATAATCAGCAGAAGCTTACAGAGTGAATGAATTTTAATGAATTTCTAAATGGCCTACTGAACCAGATTCTCCAAGTCCCTAGCTACTCCCTAGTTGTAAATTATGCAAATGTACAAGCTGCCTTAACTGAGGACACTAGAGTACCATTTGGCAAGTAGCTACTTCAGAGAGATCTAATCCATCATGGGGAAGCAGAGGGGGTATCAGGAAAGAAACAAAGGCCATTTTATAATGATTCATTCAATCGCTGTTGGTTTAATTTATAAAGTGTCCCTGGAAAGCATGAAGTGTGTTATATTAATTTTTCTGAATAGAAAAGCTCAGCTATTTTCACAGGAGTCTCAAATACTGTATATATTGTTGACAACATGATACAGAGGGAGCAGAATGAATTGTGAGTCAAGGATTCAAGTCCAAATTTCGGGATAGCTAGTTCTAAAACTGTGACAAAGTTCAGTTTTCCAATTTTGAGAAATATAAGAAGAATATAGTGGGAGGGTAATAATGATGTTGACTTTGAGTAGATTTTTTACACTGTACCACCCCCTTATATGAGTTCATCAGATATAATTAATTGATCACTTGACATCCCGTTATACGTCTGTTTGTTTGAGCGGGTGCCAGTAACATTTCCATTTAACCCTATCACATGTCAGTGTAGCCCAATATTATCAGAGATAATAATTATTAGTAAAGAACTATTTCCTCTTTTCATTTCATGAAATCTTATAGAGTTGTCAGAATTCAGTCATATTGTGTTTCTGATAACTGTGTAGAAAAATCTTCAGAAATATACACCTACATTATCCATGATTTAAAATCTTTAGGAATATTTAATATTGTACTTACTAAACAGGAATATTAGCTGTCACTGAAAGCATTTGATTTTTCTCTTTTATCTAACTGTGCTAATCTGAACTGAATATTTTTCCAGCTATTTCCAAGTTTAACTTAGAGTTTAACTTGCAAGGAGTGAGAAAAATGCCATCAGGACCCGGCTATTAGGTAGATGTTATTTATTTTATTGTATTTTGGTATTGTATTTGAATGAATCACTATAAAATGGCCTTTGTTTCTTTCCTTATACCCCCTCTGCTTCCCCATGATGGATTAGATCTCTCTGAAGTAGCTACTTGCCAAATGGTACTCTAGTGTCCTCAGTTAAGGCAGCTTGTACATTTGCATGTCTGAGACTCTCAGACATGGGGCAGAGGTGCTATTTTCTCTCCCTGTGCCCAGCTGCTCATGAGGTTCCCGGGAGGCATGGCAGGTTCTAGTCCTGGCCTGCCACCCCAGCAGAGCCTCACAACAAGCCAGACCACCCTCCCCTACTCCATGGGGCCCGCCATTTTCCACATCCGGACTTCCCTCTCGTCACAACTCCACCCAGCAGATCAGACTATCACAGCCCGGATCATCCACAGCCACCCTGCAGCAGTTTTTTTTTTTCAATCCGGCCCAGGTATGCTGAACCAGAGACTCTCAGACATGGGGCAGAGCTGCTACTTGCTCTCCCTGTGCCCAGCTGCTCGTGAGGTGCCCAGGAGGCATGGCAGGTTCTAGCCCAGGCCTGCCACCCCAGCAGAGCCTCACAACAAGCCAGACCACCCTTCCCTACTCCATGGGGCCCGCCATTTTCCACATCCGGACTTCCCTCTCGTCACAACTCCACCCAGCAGACCAGACTATCACAGCCCGGCTCGCGCGCCACTAGTGGTCATGGTTCATCAATAAATGCTTTATTTAGAGGTGACTGCAACAGTATGGAACCCACATGGCAAGCCTGGCAAGCTGCTCGTGTAGTATTTGATATGCCAAAGAGCAGCAACTTTTATATTAGGTCATTCCCGTGACCTAATATAATTGTTTGAGGCTCTTTATGTTCCTGGAGCAAGCAGATGCCTTTGGGTTCTACTAGCATGAGACAGGACATATGGAGATATAACTGGTGCCTGCTCTAGCAAATAGATGATTAACAGGAAGATAGTGATAGTGATAGTGATTAAATACTCCAAACAAATTGTTTCACTATATCTTCACTGCATCTCTAGGAGTTTTGTTCCTTTCATTACATTTATTATCTTAGGTTTAGATTACTCTTTATGAATATGTAATTAATGTTTTCTTAAAAATAAAGGGCTGTAGAACTAATCAATTTTAAAGTCATTAGATTCAGCATTTTTCTCTTAATGCTTATCATTAAAGTCATTGTATAATTGATATTAATGTTTCTTCTTGTGTTTATTGTTGTGGGGACACACCCAGTGATGCTTGTGTGTCACCACCAGCACACTGTTGTTTAGGAGCCATTGGTGCTATTTCTCAAATGAGTTCCTCATATGGAAATTGAGATTTTTGAAATGCTACTTGGAATTTTTCAAAGTTATATAGTTATATTAATATACACCAAGGTAATAAAATGAGTTAAAGTTGATTTTTAATGATCATTTTATTTTTTTCTCCAGAAATATGTTGGTATTCTCTCCTTGTAATCCCAGTCTGTCTGGTTAAATTTATTTGATTTCATAGTTTGTCATTAATGTAAATGGAATATCCCAGTTTTCATCTCGTCACTTGTCACTTGTCTTCCCATTGTTTATCAATTAGTCGAGCAGGCACTAGTAATGTCTCTATTCATTGGGAATGAGGTCCATTATTGTAACTGTTTTTGGCATATCAAATACCTCACGAGTAGCTTGACAGGCTCTGCTCTGGCTCTGGGTTCATCCCAGGGGGCCCAGTCTTTTCTATGTCAGACCATCAACCATCCAGGGCTCACGTGGCAGATAAGCCTGTCTCCTGTCTGTCACCTGCTAACACAGCCAGGCACTGCAGCCACACCTGCAACACCTCAAGGGACAGATTTCATCTCTTACTCCTTATATATTTATTTTAAATTTGTTTTCAGGTGCTTGGTGAATTCAATCCTTAATTCAGGGGACCTTACAAGAATAATTCTGTTTATGAGAGGTTTAAGTCCAACTCTTCCTCTTTTACCTTCTGTGTCATCATAGCAGAAATAGTGGTTTACATATTGTTTTAAAATATTTTTTCTTGGTGCCTGAGTGATAGTCCAGTGGGTAGGGTGCTTACCTTGTATGCAGTCTACCTGGATTTTATTCCCACATTCCATAGGGTCCCAATAGAAGTGATCTCTGAGCACAGAGCAAGGAATAAGCCTGAGCACCACTAGGTGTGGCTCCTCAAAAAAAAAAGATAATATCTAGGGGAAGCTCAATGTATTTTTATGTAAAAATGAGACAACACTATAAATGTTTGACTTTTCTGGACATTTCTAGAGATGTAACAAAAGAATTAGCTTTTCAATTTTTAATTCTTAAACCATCATTGGCATTTAAAAAATATTTGTGATACTATATTTGCAAGACTGAGGAACTCAGATTTTTATGAAACATGGTTCCAAAATCCGAATTTTTTTTTATCATTTTAACAGTCTTTGTTGTCTAAAGTTAGACCTGAAATGACTTAGATCTGAAATAAAAAATACATTTTTATGTTTACTTTATGTCATGTTTATATGTGTGATAGATATTTATTATGCCTTGAATTGTTTTCCTAAGAACTTCATAAACTGGCTTATTAAATCCTCACATTTTGTACATATGTTGGCACCATTATTATTCCCATTTTACAGAAGATGAAATGAGGCATAGAACTCCCTTTAACTGAGCTTGTAAATACAACTGTTGGATCAAAGTCTACGCAAACTCCTGAATCAATATCTGATGCTGCCTCTTCAAATAATTTCAGAATAAATCATCAGTGTTTTAAGCTTATTTAATATATTTCACAGTATATTATGTTCTAAAAAACGTTTGTCAGTCACAATTTCATTCTTTTAACCTATGCTTTAATGCTGTGAATTCATGCATTTAAATAGTATTTTTTAGTTCTTTATTTTATTACAGTCGTAAACAAGTGTTGAATCACTGACATTTTAATTAACAAGTCAGAGGTTCTCAACAGAAACTATTTGATGAATCATAAAACAAACCTAGTGTGCTTTGATGCCATTTGTCATTTGTGCACTAGAGCATAGAACATGTTTCTTGTCTATAGGGATTTCTTTAGCCATAGATTATTAATTGAGAAACACAGCATGTCTAAGACTTATGAAAAAATTAATGTGTTGCATAAAATGTGTTAATTTAAAAATATATGGTCTGTGAATTTTTTTATGAATTGCAAAAATTCAGTTCCTAATTTAATCTCATTTAAAGAATAATAACAATCTTCCCCCTTTTTTTGTTTTGAAAGAAAAGATAAAATCTTTTAGTTTCTCTTTAAGCATGTCACCCCAAGAAAGTATTTGTTTCCACTCATATTTGTTCTCTTTAAGGAGCAGGATCCATGTAGAATCTCTCTATCATCTTACATCTTGCTTCCACTTGACATCTCTGCTACTCTGCCAGTCTTCTTCCACTTGCTGCTATATCTAGCTAGGATATATGGTTTTTGTGAGTAGCATTGTTCTGTGAAAATTGAGGCTATGCAATCTTTTAAAGGAATGTGGAGCCTGCACTGTGTGAGTTAATTACTCTTGTAATTAACCAGGCTCCTTCAGAATAATCTGAAAATATTTGTTAAGAAAAGAGAAATTTAATAAAAGTCATATATTGACATGGAAAATTTTTATAAACTTGTTGCATTGTGTTATGACAGTGTTACTGTCATACATGATTAGATTCATTCACCCAAGCAATAATTATGTATAGAACCTAGTAATTATTTATAGTGCCAAATAGACACCACAGTGTCTGCAGTGTCTAGAACATAAATACATATTTATTTTTTACATTAAACGTCTGAGTAGATCTATTTGCTATCTTGAACAGCTTTAATGCATTTATTAGACAGTGTTTAAACTTACTCTATGGAGGGAACAGCAGTTAAACCCATACTTTTTAACCCCTGCTATAAATATATTTTTAAATTACATGTGCAAAGTTCTATCATACTTTGGTAATTATACTGAGAGATACTATATAAATAAAACACTGTACATGCACATATATGTGTATATATATCAATAAATTTAACACACTGAAAAATAAATACTGATGGGTGTATAGCATCCTGAGTTTAGAATCACTAGGTAGATTCAGGAAATATTCAGTGAAATAAACTTTGGCACATATAGTCCATTTCCATTTGTATTTTTGATATCCAGGAGATCTGGGACTTGTTTATTTATTTGTGTATTGATTGATTGATTGATTGATTGAATGATTGGCTTTTGGGTCACACCCGGTGATGCTCAGGGGTTACTCCTGGTTCTCTACTCAGAAATTACTCTGGACGGTGCTTATGGATCAATTATGGGATGCTGGGAATTAAACCCGGTTCATGAAAAACAAACTCCCTACCTGCTGTATGAGGTACAGCCCCAGTCTGAGACTTGTTGACTGGTTTTTCTTTTATACTAATTTTATAGATATAAGGTACTATATGAACATTTTTCATGTGTTGATATACTTAGAAATTTGTTTTTGATGCCAGGAACTTTCTTCTGAATAAGTAATTCAATAATGACCAAGATAAATCCACTACCACCTTTTATTCAATTTGTTATATAGAGAAGAAAATTCTGTGAGGACTTTTGACCATTTTGTTTAGTACTAAAACTCCGCTGCTAGAAAATTTCCTGGTTAGTGATTGGAAATATATGTTGGAAAGAAAACAGTGGGATACACCTCTATTCACCTGTGAAGAATAAGAGTGTGCAGTGCCAGGCATGGAAAGTTGGATAGTACAAGAAATATATGAAATATACGTGTTAAAAGGAAGCCTCCTAAGAGGTTGTCACTTGCTCTGGAAGACACAAAAATTAGATGTATCAGGGAGCATGAAGAAGGAATAATGGGCTCAGAGTTAGCAGGTTAGGAGAAGCTTCCTAATGGAAATGTATCTGATTGACTGAAGCAATCGTCAGTCTTAGAACTACCTTACTATTTTCTTCTTCCCTATATACACTCCACTTAGAAGCCAGTTGCATTCACAATTGCTTGGAGGGAATCAAAGAAGCAGAGACTTAAGTCCTAAAATTCTTCATAGGAACAAGCTTTTAACCTAAACTTTCATAAAGTGGATGGTAGTTGTGAAGAAGAGTTGAGAATAATTTCTATGGCTGGAGGAATTTTCCAGGTAAAGGTGTTTGCAGCGATCATTCATTACTATCATCTCAATTTTTTCAACCCACATAAAATTGTTTTATTGATTATTCTTGTGTCATGTACCCTCCTTGCTGTACAGATGTTCATGTTTCCTTAAGTTTTATGGCACTAAATTGTTACAGAGAAGTGAAAGACTATAATTGCTAAGTGTACTACTGTACAAAAGATAAAATGAATTAAGAAGGCTAATCACAGTAATGCAGCGCAAGAAGGTAACATGTCTTGCTACACACAGGATGAGCAATTCTTTGATTGGGCAATGAGTAATCAGTTTTCAGGGAACTGTGAAGCAAAGCGTTCTATAAAATACTCCTGATAAAGAAAATATAAATTGCAAAACAAGTTTGGAGGGCAATTTTGTAAAATCCAGTAATCCTAAATTAACACAGAATTTGCACTATTATTTGATTTAGCCATCTGAAATTGTCTATATTTGTGAATATATACATAATATGTGATATATATGTACATAATAAATTACCCATTAAGGCATAAATATGACTACACTAGCAACACATATAAAGTCACTTATACCATCAAGAACTCGGGTATAAGGATGTGTCTCGAGGTGTTGAGCTCATGCCTTGAGTGGTTTGACCCCCAGTGCTGCATGATCACCTGAAGAGCACAGGCCCTAGCCCTTGTGTTATCCGAACACTCTCAGAAGAGTTTTCCCATAACAACTAATAAAAACAACAGTGAAAAATTGACATATCATGGTATATTCACATTATGAGAAGTTAGAAATGTGGTATTTTACGTCTTTATAGACAAAAAGTAATAATAGTTAGGGATAGTACGAAGGTTAAGGAATTTGTGTAATAAGCAGCAAACTCTAGTTCTTTCCCTGGCATTTAGTCCCCAAAGCACTGCCAGGATTAGCCCTGAAAATGGAGTGTGTGGCCTCACCCTCTACCCCCACAAAGAATTAGGTATCATCTCTTGGTCGAGTGACTTTATGTAAGCATTTGCAAAGCTTTGTAAAGCTTAGCTAGTGCACCAAATTATATTTGTTTCTGCTCCAGCTAAAATCACAGTAAGCTAAAGTATTTGTCTTCAGAAGAGCTCTGTGGTGTATCCAACTGTTGATTTGAAGAATAGTTTAATTAAAGAGCTGAATTTATTTAATTAATACAAAGTTATTGATATTTGAGTTTTAGACGTATAATATCCCAACACTTATTCCACAGCCATTATGTACTTTCTTCCACCCATGTGTCCTTGCTGCTTCTCTATCCTGTGATTGTACTTTCAATTTCCTCTTTTCAGTGTTGTTAAGTTGTGATTTTCTGTAATATATATCTATATCCCTCCCCTACGTTATCAGTGTACCCAGTATGTACTCTTACTCCCCGCTATTTCCCTTCCTCTTCTGTTACTTGCCCCCCCCCACCCCCATCAATATCTTTCCTCTCTGTCCTCCTCTTGAGACTCTGAGGTCCAGTGTGAGTTGGCATTCCCTCTTTTATACATTTTCTTCCTACATCCAATTATTATACATCAACAGAGAAGTGAAATTATCCTATATTTGCCATTCTTCTGGCTTACTTCACTCAATATTATATCTTACAGCTTCATCCAGTTTGCTGCAAATTGTATTTCATTATTCCTTGCAGCTTCACAATATTGCATTGTGTATATATGCCACATCTTCATAATCCATTCATCTGTCATTGGATACCTAGATTTATTTCATATTCTAGCCATTGTGCTAATGAATAATGGTTTGCATATGCCTTGTTGATGTAAAAAACTGATTTTTTTTGGTTCTTTTTATACTTTATTTTTTTTTGTCTTGGGAGTAGATACCCAAAAGTTGAATTTCTGGGTGACATGGTAGATCAGTTCTATATTTACTAAGAACTCTCATTACAATTTTCCACAGGAATGAACCAAAGTTCCCACCAATACAGGATGAGAGTTCCTGTTCATCACATTCCCACCAACAGTAGATTGTTAGATTGTTAGATAGTAGATTGTTCCTAAATTTTGGTATATGCCATTCTTTCAAGTGTGAGTGTTACATTATTGTTGTTTTAATTTGAATTTCCCAAAATAATGAGCATTTTTCTTTATATGCCTATTGTCTATCCACCAGTGTTCTTCTGAGAAGCATATGCTTATTTCCTTTCCCCATTATTTGATAGGATTTTCAGATTTTGTTATGATGTTTATCTTTGTGAGTACTTTATATGTCCTGTGAATGAATCTTTTATCTGAAGTGTGAATGCAATGTTTTTTTCTATTCACTTAGCTATCCTTTAGTGTTGGCCCATATTTCTTTTGCCACTTAGAAACGCTTTCACTGGATTCAGTCCCACTTGTTTATTTTTGATTCAGATGCTTTTGCCAGTGGCATCATATCATTGAAGCTACCTTTGAGATCCAAACCTTGAATGATTCTGCTTATATTTTTCTCACTGTATTTTATAATAATACAATTATTATTTTATTTTGTATTTTGTATATTTTGTAATAATACAGGATATTTTGTAATAATACGCTCTGGGTATATGTTGCAAGTTTCTGTTTATAGGGAAACTACTCTAGCTCTTCACCTCTGGTACCCACTCTCACTCCCACCTATTCTGTGCAGCTAACTACCAATATTTTATTTTTCTTCATATTTTATTAGCTATGGGACCTGGATTAAAAATAGGAAACCTTCTTTCCTTCCAGCATTGCGTGGTATGAACCTGATGGACCTCTGGTGCACTCTGAACAGTGCCAGGTGATGCAGGTACTCTTGCAAATATAGTGAGAAAACAGACAGACACGAGGTCTGGAATTCTGTTTTACTCAATGGGTTGCCTTATCTTTGGTCTCTTATTTAACCAGATTCATCATGCTGTCTTTTCTCTAAAGAGAAGTTTTCTGTAAATCTCTAATGGTGTAGGGGTGGTGTATGTATTGTTGTTGTTGTTGTTATTGTTGTTGTTGTTGTTGTTGTTGTTATTCACACCTAGAAGACTTATGACTTACTCCTGGCTTTATACTCAGGGTCTATCCTGGTAAGTCAGGGACCATATGGAGTGATAGATAGAACCCAGTTGGGCTTGTGCAAGGCTAATTAATGCTCTACTCATATATTATCATTCCAGACCTTAGCTTAGATTTTTAGCTTCTGTGAAGTTTAGCCTTTCAGGGATTTTAAGGAACTTTAGAGACGAAAATGACATGCTTAGCCTTGCGTGTTGGGAATGTTAGGTGGATAGCAGTAAAACAATGGGTTGGAGTGGGTTAAGATTAGAGCATAATGTAGACAGGTGGTAATAAGTGAGAGAAGAGGTTGAAAGATGAGAAATGTAATTTTCCCTTACCCTTGGGCATTTAATTCAAGATCCCCAATGGATATTTGAAACATCAGATGTTTTACTGTATTTTCCCTATTTATACATATCTATTAAAAAGGGCTTACCCCTGACTCCACATTCAGGGAATCACTCCTAGTGGAGTTTGAGGGACTAAATAGGTTTCCAGTAATCATACCTCAGTCAGCTGCGTGCAAAGCAAGCTCCCTTCACGATAGCCCAGCAGTTAGGGCATTTGCCTTGCACGCGGCTGGCCCATGCTGGCTTGGGGTGTTCTATCCCGGTATCCCATATGGTCCCCCAAGCACCACCAGGAGTAATTCCTGAGTGCAGAGCCAGGAGAAACCCCTGAGCATTGCTGGGTGTGACCCAAAAAAAAAAGCAAGCTCCCTACCCATTATACTATCTCTTTTTCCCTTTTTCTGTGTTTTCTAATTTACTTGCTATTTGACCACTAAATAATACTGGAGGTGTTGCAGGTGTGGCTATGGGCCCGACTGCATCAGCAGGTGGCAGACAGGAGACAGACTTGTCTACACCTAGGGCTCTGCCCCGTGGTCCCTGGATGGTTGATGGTCTGACATAAAAAAGACTGGGCCCCCTGGCAGAGCCACATCAGAGCCTGGCAAGCTACACATGGTGTAATCAATATGCCAAACACAGTAACAATAATGTGCCTCATTAACAAAGAATGGAGATGTTACTGACGCCTGCTCGAGCAAATCAATGAATAACGGGAAGACAAGTGATACAAGTGAAGTAATTTTACAGTTTCTGGTTGGAGCTCAAGGTCTTTGATGTACTTTGAATTTTATATAAGGTCTGAGATATAGGTTCAGCTTTAATGTATTTTTTCATAGTTATCCAGTTTTTCTAGTACCATTTGTTGAAGAGGCTATATTTATTGAATTCCTTTTTTCAAAAATTAGCTGTCAAAAACCATGGGGGTTTGTCCTTGCGTGTTCGATTTTCATCTACTGATCAGAGAGTCTGTCTTTATTCCAGTACCATGCACTTTTATCATGAATGCTTCATAGTACTAGGTACTGAGATACCTAATTAGGTACTGAGATACCTTCTAGTTTCTTATTTTTCAGTATGGTTTGATTATTTTGAGTGTCTCTGTACTTCATACAAACTTTATTACTAACTTTTCTATGTTTTTGAATAAAGTCACCTAAATTTGGACTAATATTTAATTGAATCTTTATGGTAGATTATGTATCACTGTATCACTGTCTTCCCATATATAATCAATTTGCTGGAGTGGGCACCAGTAACATCTCAATACATCCTGTCACATGCTAGATAGCCCAAGGTCATCATTCTACTCCAGGAACATAAAGAGCCTCAAACCATTCCATCAGCTCATGAGAAAGAGGCCAATAATTCTTACTGGTATTTTGTATGTCAAATACCACATGGGTAGCTTGGCAGGCTCTGCCATGTGGGTGGGATACTCTAGTAGTCACTTCAAAACTCGAGCAATTATTGAGAAACCGCACAGACCCAAAGAGATGTGGAGGTTTCTCTGTCTTCTTTTGAGGCTCTGTTGTGGTGGCAATCCAGGGCTAGAACCCGCCATCCCTCCCAGACGCCTTGTGATCAGCTGAGTACAGGGAGAGCAAGTAGCAGCTCTGGCTCATGTGTTTGAGTCTCTGGCTCGGCATACCTGGGCTGGCAGGATAGTAATTTTAATAATTGTAATTTAATTGATTATTTTGATCTATGAACATATATTTTTCCATTTCTTAAGTTTCTATCCCTTAAATAATCTTAAGTATTCATGGCATAGATCTCCTACATATTATGTTGATTCATAAATATTTGATGTTTTGGAATTCTATTTTATTTTGTTTTTTCATTCACAATTGTATTTCAGGCTTAGAATACTTCAGCTATGATCTTTTCACCAGTGTCCAATACCTCCACTAATGCCCTTCTCCATTTTCCTACTACCCACAAGTCTGCTTCTACAAGAGGCTCTTTAAAAAAAAAGTATAAGTTTGTGGCATTGTTTCTGATAGACTTTCATACATAACATTTTTTTTAATTTTTTTATTTTTACAATTACAAAGATATACAATTAAAAAGTTCATATTTGGGTTTTGGTCATACAGTGTAGCAGCACCCATCCCGCCACCAGTGCCCTTCTCCCACCACCATACATAACATTTTACACACTTTCAGTACCACCTACTTCTCCTGGCTGAATTGGAATACTATTTTAAATGGGATTGACTGTTTGATCACTTTCTCCTCTGGTTCATTCTTGGTATATAAAAATGCAACTTTTAATATATTGACTTTGTAGTCGGTCACTTTATTGCACTGGTTTATTGTTCTAGAAGGGTGTGTGTGTGTGTGTGTGTGTGTGTGTTGTTTGTGTGTTCTTTAGCCTGTCATCTGCAAATAGTCGTAATGTGACTTTGTAATTAATTTTTATTAAGAGACTATGTTTTACAAAGCTTTTCATAATAAGGTTGTTTCAGACAAAAAAATGTTTCAATATTAATTCCATCCCTAGGCTTCTCTCCACCATGGTCCTGAGGTTCTCTCCTAACATCCTGCACTGTTGGCAGGCATCTAACAAAGTTATTTCATAATATCTGCTCCAAAACAATTAAGGGAATGGCAAATGGAGTTACCAGCTAATAAATCAATAAAAGTTCATTTATGATGATTAATTGCTATGCTTTTAACATTAATCTAGTAGAGATCAACACTGTGCACCATTAGTGGTTGCCATACTGATAGTGAATCTTGGAAAGTTTCACCTGTCCTCTAAAGGAGCTCTTTTAATGCTTCTTACAAAAGAAGTTTCAAAATTATGAATTCCCTAAGCCATTGCCTGTCCATGAAACTACATCAATCCTTTAAATATGAGTGTTAATCCAGCTGGTTAAAATAATATTGATGAGGTATTCGTTTTAAGTTTTTGTGTTCTTTTCTCCACACTCCTCTGGGTCATGGATGAGTGCGATAAGTCTTTGATAAGTCTGTTATACGTCTTTTGGGATTTCTTTTGTATAAAGTTCCTTCTGATCTTATTACTTTTGATATTATATATCTTTGGATTATGTCATTATGAGTATAATGAATTTTGATGTTTTTCTAGTAGGTTCTATTTTTTTCTGGGACCTTTTTGCCTCTTGAATCTCAGAGTCTTTATTCCTTAACCCTGGGAAATGTTTATTGATGATTTTTAAATATTGTTTTTTAATAACATTTGTTTTGATGTTCTTCCGGGACTCTGATTATCATTATATTATTCTTCTGGAACTCATCCCATTTAGATATGATGTTCTTGTCAGATTATTTTGACCTTCTTTATTTCCTTGTGTTTTCCTCATTCCCTTTGGAGCTCCTTGATCTTTTGCTCATCTGCTGTTATCTGCCATTCAGATCATCTATTAAGTTTTGATATGACCTATCATGCTTTTTATTTCTGTTATTGCTGATTGTTGAATATTTTCTTTTGTTTTTTATAACATTTTAGTGCTTTGCTATCAATACTATCATTTCTTTGAGCTCATTGAATGCCCTCATTGTGGTGTCACTAAAGTCGTTGTCTGAGAATTAACTGAGTTTCTAGTTTTTATAACTCCAGTGTTATTATTTTTGCTTATTGAGCTTGATGGACTTCTACATATTTTGCCCGTTTTTTTTCTAGTGTTCTTGCTCTGTTGAAGGGGAGTCTTTGTAACTAGGTCCTCTAGAAGATGATGAAGGATTAGACGGGTGCTTGCTTGCTTTCTTCACCGCCTATTTTCATAGAATGCCAGGAAGCATAACTGTGAGCGTTGTATAATTTGCTGAGCAGATCTATTGCAGCTCCACATTCAGGCCCGGTGATGTCAGCCAGAGGCAAGTTTCATCTAGAGTGTTACAGCAGCAAGCAGAAGTTCTGTTGAGAATTGTTATCATGAATGGATATTGGATCTTTTCAAATGCTTTCTCTAAATTTTCTCTGAATTTATTGACATGGCCATGTGATTATTATCTTTCCTTTATGTTATGTTAATTGATTTGAGAATGTTCAATCATCCTTGCATCCCTGGGATAAATTCCAATTGATGAGGATGTATGATCTTTTTAATATGCTGTTGAATTGGGTTTGCTAAGATTTTGTCAAGTATTTTTGCATCAATGTTCATTAATGATAGTCACAAATTTTATTTTCTGGAAGTGTGTCTGTCTGCTTTAGATATTAGTTTAATGTTAGCATCGTATTATAGTTAGGAAGGATTCCTTTGTCTGATATTTTGGAAGAACTTATGCAATAATGACAGTGAACCCATCTGGACTAGGACTGTTGTTCTTGGGGAGATTCTTAATTACTGTTTTAATTTTCTTATAATTTGCATGTTTAGGCTTTCTACTTCCTTCTCATTCTGTTTTGGGAAATTACATGACTAAGAAACTATCCATTTCTTTTAGACTTTCAGCTTAAGGTATAAAGTCATTCTTAGTAACCTCTCATTATATTTTGAATATCCGAAACATCTGTTGTAATTTATTTCCTCTCATTGATGATCTGATTTATTTGAACATTTTCTCTTTTTTTTTCTTTGTGGTCTAACAAAATTTTGTATATCTTGTTTAATCTTTTGAAGAACCAGCTCCTGGTTTCATCGATTCTTTGAATTGGTTTCTATATTGCTGATTTATGTTCTAGGTTTTACTATATCCGTTTCTTTTATAATTTTTGAGGTTTGTTTGCTCTTTTTCTTTAGATTTTTAAAATATGTATTTAGGTTGTTGAATTGTGTTTTTTTTCTTAATGTTAGCCTGTATTGCTGTGAAATTCCCCCTTAATGCAACTTTTGCTATATTTTGTAAGTTCTGATACCTTATATCTTGATTCTCATTCATTCCAAGAAATCTTTTTATTTCTTAATTTTCATTTTGATCAAGGTATTATTTAGCAGTATTCTGTTTACCTTCAAGTTATCTACTTTTTATGGCTAACTTCGTAACATTGCCATCCTAGAAGGTACTATTAATAATTTCTATATTTGTAAATTTGTGACCATGTGAGTTATGCGCTGACATGTGATCTAATATGGAAAATGTTCCATATGAACCAGGAAGAATATGAATTTGGCTTTTTGGGGATTGAGAGCCCTGAATATATCCAATAAGACCAGTTCCTCTATCTCTTCATTCAGGGCTCCGGTGTCTTCACTGACATTCTGTCCAGTTGATCTGTCTAGTGGCAAAAGTGGAGTGTTGTGATATCACACTACTATTGTGTTTCTATATTTTGTGAATTTTTATGAATTTTACTGAGTCTTCATTTGATTTATAAATGTTTATAATTTAGTACACTCTTATCATTGTTCCCCTAACCAGTAAGTAGTGTACATGACACTAATTATTTTCTTTATACAAAATGCATTTGGTTTAATATAAATATGGCTGTACCAGCAGGTTTTTTCTTTTGGCTTCTATTTTTTTTTCCATCTCTTTACTTGGAAACTGTGTTTATCCTGTAAGTTTAGGTGTGTCCTTCAGGCAGAAAATAGAAGAATTTTTCTTACCTGATTCATACTGTTACTCTACATTTTTATAGGGCAGTTTAGTCCATACATGGAGAGATATTATTGGTATATAAAGGGTTGTGTTGCCATTTTTGTGTATGTATTTCTGGAATCATGTTTTTGCAAATGTCTGTCTACTTTTTATAGGTGGCCTTTCAGTAAGTATTGCAGGATTAATTTAGTTTTCTCAAAATGCTGCCAGGTCTTCTTTGTCTGAAAAGACTCATCCCTCCTTTAAGTCTGAATGATAGTTTTCAGGGTATTGAATCTAGATTGGAAGTTTTTGGTCCAGTACTTTGAATTTATCGTTCCAACTTTTCTTGCGAAATGATATCATAATGAAGGTCTTCTTGATTATTATGTTGTTTCCCTTGTACTTTGGGGGAATTATTCTCTATTGCTGCTTTATGTACTTTTTTATTTTGATTACTGTGTATGTTGGTGTTTTGTTTGAATGTTTTTTGTCAGGTATTCTTTGGGCCTCTTGAATCTGCACACAGGCCTCTCTCCAGAGACTGGCAAAGTTCTCAGTTACTATTTCTTCCACAGGTAATGTTCTTCCTCTTTCTCTTTTTCACCTTCTGGTATCTATAATTCATAGATTATTGCTGTTATTACCTATTGAGAATCTCACTTGTCACTTGTCTTCCCATTGTTCTTCAATTTGCTCAAGCAGGTACCAGTAACGTCTCCATTCATTGGGAATGAGGTACACTATTGTTATTGTTTTTGGCATATATAATACAGCACGGGTAGCTTACCAGACTCTGCCGTGGATCTGGGTTCATCCCAGGGAGCCCAGTCTTTTTCTATGTCAATCAACAATCCAGGGCCCACTGCGCAGAGCCCTGGGTGTAGACAAGCCTATCTCCTGGTTCTCAATAATCTATACAAATATGGTTTATTTTATATGCCATAACATATACATTACATGCCATAACATTACTTCATTTATTTGTGTTCATAGATTTCATTGTTGTACCTTTAACATGTTCGAAAAGCTATTTCATTCTAATTATCTCTAAGAATCTTTATGCTACTTGGCAGTAGATATCCATGCCAAATACAGAATGAATGTTAAATATAAGATTGTTGAAAAATGGAATGGGTTTTCATGTATATTTAATTATAATTACATTTTTGTAGCTTTTCTTATAAACAATATTTTCATGCATAAAATTGAGAATCTCTCCTTATTTTAATGCTTATATTTTATCATAAATACATTGTATTATACACTTTATATTAAAGTGTATAATACTAGTACATAGTATACACTTTATATTAAAGTGTATAATACTTAGATATAAAGTATTGAATACTTACACTGTAAGTATTATGTGTGTAATTATTTACACATGTAAGTTTGTGGCTGAAACCCATCATAAACAGCCTTCTAACTATATGGTATGGTAAGTCAATAAAATAATATTTTTTTAAAAAGAAAAAACATAAACTGTGTTCCTAGGCAATAGAGTGTGAAACAAGGAGAAACACAGGTTGGCAACAAAATAAATTTCTCTTATTCAAGACCTTTTGGTGGTAATACCCGTTTCTTTTCTCCCTCTCCAAAAGATGTGCATTTTAATGAGTATACGATCAATACTAAATGAGTTAAGAATACATTACAGTCAATTTTAGATTTCATGAAAGAAAAATGCTTACACCTTATCATGTTTATTGCATAATTTGTAATTTACACTAAAAGCAAATCTATTTGATTTTCATTTAAATGTTGTAAATTATCCTTCTTAAGAACACATCGTGCACAACTCTTTTTATTCATATAGATTTTTTCTAAATTAGCACTCTGAGTCATTGAAGCATCATGAACCTTATTTGGAAGATCTTCCATTATTTAAATTATTTTTAACTGAAGAATTTTCAGTACGTAAAATAGTAGAATCTGTTTTAGCCATAGTATTAATTGGCATAATTCTAAGCATTTATTATAATCTCACTATTATATGATTATATCAAAACCTAACTTACATTTAAAGCCAAAGACAGATTTATGGACTTTCCAGTTTGTTAATTTTGAAATTGTAAAATTCCATTAGGAAACTAAAGTGAAAAAAAACAACCCACAAACATAAAAATGACATATGAAAATTAGTTTTCCTGAATAGTGGGAATTATATTACATATGACACACTAGTTTCTTCATGTGTCTGAGGATAACATACCGATATCATGAGTAAAGGGTTCATATCTATAACTAAGCTCAGTTACATGTACATTTTAATACTATACACAAAGTACAATGAGTCCTAGAGAGTATTTGCCATATATCCTTATATAACTACACTTACCAATCAACCCATAACTTCTCACCACCAGTCATATTTGTTAACACAATTTCCAGAGGTAACTGTAAGCAATAAATAAGAACCAGAACTCTGGACCATATTGGCTAGGTTCACATTTTGACATAGTAGGTGGTGGAAATGGGGCACTGGTTGAGGGAGGGGTGCTGGAATACTGTATTACCAAGAACCAATTATGAACACCTTTGTAATTGTATGTCTCACGGTGGTATAATAAAAAGTTAAAAAAAAGAAATAGTAATGTTCTAGCAATAGAAATGCATTTATCCTTAAACTTCAATAACAGAAAACCTTCCTTTTTTTGGATGTTATGAGCATGAATACACATTTCACTTTAACCATGCATGGTAGTTTTTTGGGGGTGCCATACCGGTGATACTCAGGGGTTATTCCTGACTCTGCTCAAGAGATACTGATGATGGTAGTTGGGGCACCATATGGGATGCCAGGGATTGAAACTGGGTTATCCCTGTTTAAGGCAAATGCCATACCTGCTGTACAATCACTCCAACTCATTTGCTTTTTACTATTAGTAAAATACATACTAACATTATGTATTTTAAACATGTGCCTGTAGATGTACTTAGATACCTACATAAATACTCATATATGCAGAGACACAAAACTGTGTCTGTCTATATACATACATATACATATATATGTATATGTATATATATACATATATATGTATATATATATGTCCATATATATATATATATATGGACAGAGAATGCTTCTAGCCTGACAGCAGACTGGGTCCCCGGGATAAATCCAGAAAATCCAGAGCCACAACTGAGCCTGGCAAGTTCCCCGTGGTGTTTTTGATATGCGAAAAACAGTAAGAATAATTGACCTCATTCCCAACAAATGGAGATTTTGCTGGTGCCTGCTTGATCAAATCAATGAACAACGGGAAGACAGTGAAGTGATACAAGTGATACACACACACACACATATATGCCCAAATCAGTAATAATAATAGACCTCATTCCCATGTCCTGATGGAATGGTTTGAGGCTCTTCATGTTCCTGGAGCAGTCTTGGGCTACACTAGCACATGAACAGGGACAAATGGAGATGTTACTGGTGCCCACTTGAGCAAATCAGTGAACAATGGAAAGACAGTGACAAGTGATATATATATTATAAATGAATTATTTTAATTAGCAATGCAAATATTATAATAAATGATCAGTGCATTTCAGTTATTATTGTTAAACATGATTGATATAATACCATGATATATTTCCCAGAGCTAATTGTTATTTCTTTGTATTTACCTTAAGAATGTTAAACAGTTTGATAAAGATGAACAGAACATTAAGGTAAATATAAACAAATTGATAAAATATTCTTTAAATCATTTACGTTTTGTCCTGTGCCAATGGCCAAGTGCAGACATGAAACAGCTGATGATTGGCTTAATATTTAATGTCGCATTGCTGCAAATCTTATCAATGAAAGATCTGAATAAACCTAAATGCCCATAAAAATCATCCTACTCATTTCTATCAGAATTATTTTCAGGGCTGGAGTGATAGTCCAGCAGGTAGGGCATTTGCCTTGCGTGAGGCCAACCCAGGTTCTATCCCCAGTATGGTACCCTGAGGACAGCCAGGAGTAATTCCGGACTGCAGAGCCAGGAGTAACCTAAGAGCATTGCCAGGTGTGACCCAAAAAAGCAAAAAATATATATATTTTTTCAAGTTATACACCAAATAATTGTGATATCAAATGCATAATGAAGTCATATTTAACATGTTCTCTTTTTTCCTGAAGAGATGCTTAAATATCCAGTAGATCAGAATCTATGGCTTCTGCATAATGCTTGAGGATATTTTAACATGCTTTTTCTTTTGACACTTTTAATGTGCACTTATAATTATATTAAGTAATAGATAATATGAAAGTATCATTAATAATGACAAATATGACCTAGTGAAAAATATATTATCTTAATAGTACTCTTGTAAAGTCATAGGGGATAATGTTCTGAATTAAAGTACTATTATAATTCCTGTCATAAATTTTTTGAACTTCAAAGGTAAAATACTATATTGCTCTAGAATCTTGGTTCAAATTATTTGTAAGACATGATATTTTAAGTTTCCCTCACTCATTTATACTTATCTAGGTTAAAGTATTAAAGTCAAATGCTACCCTTAAATCCTGGAACTGTATACACATTCTTTTCACATTAATATGTGGACACTAAAAATAAATACTTAGTGTCAGTTCCAGTAAACAAGTGTTATGCTGGTTTGCACTTACAAATTGTAAGTGATGTCAGCACTTTCAAAATGGACATACTTGACCTTCTGTGGTAAGATTATGGACTCTTTTTGGAATCTATAAAATAATATGCATAAGTCATTTATGTTTAACTTTGAAAAATCATGTAAGAACATATGCAAATAAAATGTATGTGTACAGTTCCTTTAGGTCATGCACTGGATCTCCCAACAGGGATTTAGTATATAATATGATTTTTAACACTTCACTTGTATCATTTGTCTTCTTGTTGTTCATCGATTTGCTCAAGCAGGCTCCAGTAACATCTCCATTTGTCCCTATTGCATGCTAGTACACCCCAAGGCCTCTGCTTACTCCAGGAACATGAAGAGCCTCAAACCATTCCTTCAGGTCATGGGAATGAGATCTATTCTTGTTACTGTTTTTGGCATATCAGATACCAAAGAGAGAAACCAATCTCAAGCCCAGCTCGTCAGTACCCCACTCTCGAGAGAAACCTATTTCACAGAAACAGATGTAGCTGCTACTAGCTCTCCCCATTATCGGCCGATCATGAGGCATCCAGGAGGGAAGGCATGTTTGAGCCCTGGCCCGTCATCCTAATAGAGCCTCGGAAGAAGCCAGAGGAACCCCCACATGATGGTAGCAGCCATTTTCAAAATGATGGGACTCCCTACAGCAATATATAGGTTCAATGTGGTCCCTATAAGAGGAAGAAGAGAGAAAAGGGACAAAAAGGTATGGAAGAGAGCAAGCTACAGCTTTTATAACTTTTAAGCCCAGACCTGCCAACATCAAAGGAAATCAGGGTCAATCCCCCTCAGGTAACTTCTCCCAGGACCTCACCTAGCACCATGGAAATGTTAGTATTGCTCCATCTAAGGCTGAAGGCCATTGGCAGATGCAGGGAAGCGCATGTGAGAGAAACTGTATCTCAGAACACAAAGGCATGTATGTGTACCAATAGATATTCTACAGCCAGATTTATATTTCTGAAAGCCTTCACAAGAATCTCATCTTTACTTCATATTTGTTTTATGAGCCTTTAGACTTATTAGAGAGCCTCACTTGCTTGTTTAGAGGCAAACAGCATTTCTCTCTGGCCTATTACTTAGAGATCCAATGTAACCAGGTAAATATACTGGTAAGACCTATCTAGTCCCATGGTGATTGTGATATCATGAGAGAAAATATTTATACCAGCTAACATAGAATACTTGGTGAGATATACTGCCACATAAAATCACAGATCCATACTGTTTTCAGCACCTTATCTACAAAGAGGCCTGCAGGAGGTAACTTCAAGCAAGATGCAGAGACTCTGGGCAACAGTATATTGCAACACATGCTAAGTGAAATTAGAAGGAAAAGGACAGGTATAGAATGGCGGCATTAATCTGTGAGATATAAAAAATGTTATGAGACTAATATCCAAGGTCTGGCAAAACAAGGTGCAGGAGTTCTGTCAAGGTTGGAATGCTCTGCAAGTGTGGGGATGCAGAGGTTAGGTAAGATATGGAAGGGATCAGTATGCCAATAGTAGTTGGAAATGTAATGCTAAACTAGAACTTAATATTGAAAATAGATAAAGGGATATGCATGATAATTCCTCAGGGTATGTATTGAAAACTGCAATGTGTGAAAGAAGAGAAAGAAAGAAAAAAACTTGCCTGCCAGAGGAATGTCCATATTGTTTTCCAAAAGGGCTGGATCAGTTCAGGTAAAAGGTGGATCTGAGGTCTTGTCCAAGGTGGAAATTACCACAAATGTTTGGGAGCAGAGATTAGATAAGACAGAGAAGGGAACAGTGTGTCAATAATTACCAAAAGTGCTATTACCACATAGAACTTAGCATTAAATACAGGCAAAAATATACACATCATAACTTCTAATTATATATATTACAATGCACAATATGTAAGAGAAGGAAGAGAGAAAGAGAGAAAAAGTAAGAGAGAAAATAGATAAAGAGGGAGGGGGAAGGAATCAACAAAATGGGTGGTGGGAAATAGACACTGGTGGAGGGATGGGTACTGGAACACTGTATGGCCAAAACCCAAACATGAACATTTTTGTAATTGTTTATCTCATGGTGGTATAATAAAATATATTAAAAAACACCAAGAAAAGGGCTGGCCCAGTCTGCACTCCTACCAACGATGGCTGAGTGTCTCTTTCTCCCCACATCCACACCAGCCCCTGTTGTTCTTGCTCTTTTGGATGTGTGTCAGTCTCTGTGGTGTGAGATGATACCTCATTCTTGTTTTGATTTGCATCTCCCTGATGATTAATGATGAAGAGCACGTTTTCATATGCCTTTGGCCATTCTAATTTCTTCTTTGAGGAAGTTTCTCTTCATTTATTCTCCCCATTTTTGATGGGGTAGGCTGTTTTCTTCTTATAAAGTTTTACCTTATATAACATGGATATTAACCCCTTATCAGATGGGCGTTGGATGAATATTCTTTCCCAGTCTGTGGGCTGTCTCTTCTTGTAAAGTTTTCTGTACAAGAAAACTGGACTGTTTTCTTCTGTAAAGTTCTACCTGTTATAACATGGACATTAGCCTCTTATCAGATGGGCATTAGGTGAATATCCTTTCCCAGTCTGTGGGCTGTCTCTGTATCTTGGTCACCATTTCTTTTGAGGTGCAGAAGCCTTTAGTTTTATATAATCCCATTTGTTTACTTTTACTTTGTCTCTGGTGTTTTGTCTTTGAAAATGTCTTTAGCTTCAATGTCATAGAGTGGTTTTCCTGTTTTCTTTGATTTTATCCAGCAATACCACTCCTGGAAGTATACCCTGGACACCCAAAACACACAGCAGTAGCACTATCTTCACTTTTGTATTCATCACAGCTTTATTCATGATAGCCAGAGTCTGGAAACAACCTAAATGCCCAGAACAGAAGACTGGCTAAAGAAATAGTGTTACATCTAGACAATGGAATACTATGCAGCTGTCAGAAAAGATGAAGTCATGAAATTTACCTGCAAATGGATAGACATGGATACTATCATGTTGAATGAAATTAGTTAGAAGGAAAAGGACATATAGAATTACTGTGTTCATTAATGGGATATAAATATATACCAGTGTTCCACTAATTGTGGGAAATGTTAATGGCAGAGTAGAATAGGAGTGTAGAATATACACAAAGGAATTTACATGATAATCCCTAAATGTTTGTAGCACAAGCCACAATGTAAGAGGAGAGAGAAAGAGAGAGAGAGAGAGAGAGAGAAGAAAAGGAAAAGTACCTGCTATAGAGGTAGGCGAGGGAGGGGGAGGGAATCAGGGACCATTGGTGGTGGGAATAGGGCACTGGTGGAGCGGCTGGTGCTTGAACAATGTATGACTGAAACCTAATCATGCACATTTTTATAATTGTATATTGCATGATGGTATAATAAAAAGTGCCTGCCATAGAGGCAGTTGTGGTGGTTGCTAGACAGATATGGGACATTGGTAGTGAGAAGTGTGCACTGGTGTAGGAATGGTTGCTGCAACATTGTGTGCCTGAAATGCAATCATGAACAGCTTTGTAATTGTCTATCTCACAGTGATACAATAAATAAATAAATGTTTGATAAACTGTAATGATAAATGTACAGGTGCCAAATTTAATTTAGACAAGTTGACATATTAGTTTGACCATCATGCCATACAATTTACGTTTTGCTCATTTTTAATTCTATTCATCCCTTAGAGTTAAACCTCAGCCTCTAATAGATAAATATGTAATCCTCTATCTCTCTGGCAACCTACTTTACTCTCTCATAGAGCATTCAGGTTTCTAAGAGTGAATGTTCTGGGAAAGTTGTCATGTATGAGGTGTACTTTATGAGGTGTCATTTATGAATCACAGGGGATGGAGTGCCAGCTCTCATGTTGGTTATTGTGTGAATATAACCTTTAGCTCGTGGTTGTGGTTCCAAGCTCATAATCTCTGTATCATTACATTTTTCATGTATCTGCTGTTGTAATAAGTACTAGATTCTCTTACTGTAGAAGTGAGCACTAGATTCCTTCTCCCTTTGGTCCTTGCCTTGGGGTTGCCATAGTTATTCATTCACTAAAAGCTTGGGAGGTAAGCCTACAAGTTCTCCACAAATCCTCTTTTACAAGGGAAGCACCTTCAGAGTGCTTTCTTTTAAGCTCCCTTATGTCTGTCAGGAGCAACCTTAATGCTGATTTCTAGTTCAACAAAGGGTAGCTGACATAGTGACATATTTGCTTGGCTTCTTATAGCCAACGATCCCCTGCCCTCAGTGCTCCTCTTCCACTGCCAAGAAGCATGTCTAATGCTGTTTTTTTTTTTGGGTTTTTTTTTTTTTGCTTTTTGGGTCACACCCGGCGATGCTCACGGGTTACTCCTGGCTCTGCACTCAGGAATTACTCCTGGCGGTGCTCAGGGGACCATATGGGATGCCGGGGATCAAACGTGGCCGGCATAGGCCGCCCGCGTGCAAGGCTATCGCTCCGGTCCCTAATGCTGGTTTTTACCTTTATATTTTGCTGGAAATAGTTCCTTTGCTTTATAAGGAAATAGATCTTTTGGGTTTTATTTTTATTTGTCGTTATGCAGAACTCTTCTTGTATGACTTGCAAACCTCATGCTATAATGTCTTTTGAGAGTTGCATTTTAATTATCAATCAATGCTGTCTCTTTAGGTAATGTTTGAAGTAAAAAGGACTTTTCTTTTTCTCTGCTGGTAAACATTTTATTAGGGAAGGCTTACCAGAGGGGTTAGGGGTGGCATATTTACTGGGAGTGGAGTTGGAGAGTGAGGAATTCATTCTTGCAGTCTTGCTTAGAGCCTCAGAATTTAAATGGCAAGTCCAAATAGAAATGATAATTAGATTTGAAAATGGTTTCCTACAGTCACAAAAACTCTTAAACCAGCACAAATGGAACATGAAGTGCTTCTACCAGCAGTGTGGATGAGTTCCTACTGATCCATTCATCTTTTCTTAACCCAGTCTCACATTTTACCAGAGACATTTTCAGTGTGAATCATTGAAGAGAGGGATTTAGTCTGAGTTCAGGAAGTAAGTTTATTTATACAACAAATATTTATTGAGTGTATCTAGGCACAGCCAGTAATTTGAAACCCAAGTCATAGTTTATAATTGGCTAATTAACTATTGCAAAGATTTATTCTTTGAAGAATGTTATTTAGGAAGTTGAGAATAAAATTCCACACACTTTGTGATCTGATGAAGCAGAGGCCAACTAAGTTGCTAGGTATACATAGAAGAGGCCACTTTTGACGCAATGTCCTGCTACTGCTATCTTAATAATCGGTGCAATTTGTTAAGCAAGATTCATCATATTTTAATTTTGTGCTGGGCCCATCAAATTCTGTAGCAGTCTTGAACCAACCAAGAAATTTCCTTCTGCTGCTGACTTTTTCTACTGGCTCTTAGGCAAATTAACTGTTCTAAACTTCATTGCTTCATCTGTAAAATAGGGATTTATCAATAACTGCCTTGAATTGCTAAGGAGACAAATGATGTGCAGGATAAGTGATGGAAGCATTGCTCAGATTATAAAGCGTGCAATTTTTGCTGTTTCCAATACATGTGTGTTTTGGAGCGAAATTATATTTTAGCATTAAATAACCTATCAGTGTAGCAAATAAATTTATCCATCTAAAATTAAAGTATATAAGTCACCTAAAATGCAAGTATTGGGGCCAGAGGGACAGTAAGGAGCTTGCCTTACACACAACCAATCTAGATTTGATTCCCAAGTGCCAACGCAAGTGCAGAGACAGAACTAATTCCAGAGCATCACCTGGTGTGACTCAAAAACAGCACAAAGTATTACCCAAACAGGACATGTAATTTTTATTTTCAGAAATTTAAATATTTTTCTCACAGTTTTAGTATTGCTGAATAGTGTGATTTTCTTAAGTAATGGTAGAAACACTGATAGTGTGCCTGATTAATATTGGTTTGGTTTTCTAAGATTGGTGATTTAACTTCTATTTAAAAGAAGTAATATTTGACATCAGTTTATAAAATATTAAGTAAATTTAAGTTCCTCTAAAATGTAAATAATGAAGGATGAAACTGGTGGACAAAAGGGAGAGTGGTATATTAGGAAAAGCTATAGGCAGATGATGATAATATATTTTTTTAAACATATGACAACCTTATGTAGGAAAGGATTGGAAACAGTATCTTCTCATCAGCACTGGGTTTGTGTGCGTGTGTGTGTGTTTGAGAGAGAGAGAGAATGTTTTTATTGAAGCAGCATGTTTATAAAGTTACATGCAGTTGAGTTTTAGGCATAAAGTATTGCAGCACTGGGGGCCTGAGCGATAGTCCAGTGGGTATGGCGTTTGCCTTGCACGTGGCTGGCCCATGCCGGCCCGGGTTTGATCCCCAGAATCCCATATGGTCCCCACGTGCACCGCCAGGAGTAATTCCTGAGTACAGAGCCAGGAGAAACCCCTGAGCATCACTGGGTGTGATCCCCCCCAAAAAAGCAAAAAAATATTGCAGCACTATTTCTGCCATGAATGTCAATTTACCATCATCTCTATTTCCACGTTCCCTCCCGTAACACCCCAAGCCACCCACCCCACAGCCTGTCCTCTTGCATTTTTCTAAGTTTTGTTGTTAAAGTTTGGGTCTCTCTCTCTCTCTTTTTTTTTTTTTTTTGCTTTTTTGGGTCACACCCGGCAATGCTCAGGGGTTACTCCTGGCTCTTCGCTTAGGAATTACTCCTGGTGGTGCTGGGGTATCATGTGGGATGTCGGGGATAGAACCAGGGTCAGCTGCATGCAAGGCAAATGCCCTACCCACTGTGCTTTCACTCCGGCCTCAAGTTTGGGTCTTGATTTCAGTATTGATCAACACAGGTTTTTAGGGAAATGCATAAGTATCTTTTTTTTCATCATAACTATAGCTTAGGCACTTACAGTGTTTACTGTCTCGTATTTTGATGTAAATTTTATTTCTATTGGAATCTTAAATATTGTATTATCTAGTTCAGATATAAATTTTGCTGAGTACCTTTTCTTAATGACATTCATTTCTGAATATCATGCTATAAAGAGTTTTTGGAGAATTGCTAAATTATGGGAATTTCTTCTTTGGGGGAGAATCCCAAACCTTTAGAGTAATGCTAGCAAGTATTCCTTTGTTTCTTGACAAAAGCTGTTTTCTGATCATCCTAAACTGGTATGAATGATGTCTCTGCTGCTTTAGCCTTTTTCCGTGTTTTAAAATATAGTGCTTATTGCTTATCTGTCTCTGTGGTTAAAATGGAGAGATTTATAAAAGTGCAGAAGCAGAACTCAAGCTCTCATATAACATAATGTTCTCTATGAAATAGAGAAATCTGGTCACAGAGATCAGGAATAAACATAAACACAGGGAAGAGAAAAGATGAGAATACGTTCAAATTCCTGAAAGCTGTCTGGTTTCTGTGTCTTGAACCTTGTAAAGTCCTGTGTCCTATGAGTTCTTTAAGTATCACATTATCTTTAAATAAGTTATTTAACTATACCCATATATAGATTGTATTTGCATTCTTTTTCTTGTGAACAAAGGACTCTTTATGACTAGATTTCTGAGCAACTGCTCAGTATTTTTTGTTAAAGCTCAATTCATGACTATATGTTTATTGCTTAATAGTGACAGTATTACTGGGACAATATATTTGAATGTCTTATGTCTTCATAGGAGGAGATGAAGGCTTTTCTTAGCATCTTGGCACTGAGAGTTTCTGGAGACATTATGAAGGAAGGATTATCAGGAGGAGGCTTCATAGGACTTGGGTTTATTGAATATAATGAGAGGGTTGAGAAAGTGACTGAAAATCTTTGGGTTTTTCATTTAGGAGAGAGGGAGCTTCAGAATCTGCAGACAACCAGAGTGCCCAAGACTTATGACTGGATAAAGAAACTTTGGTACATCTACACAATGGAATACTATGCAGCTGTTAGGAAAAATGAAGTTATGAAATTTGCCTAAAAATAAATGGACATGGAGAGGATCATGTTGAGTGAAATTAGCCAGAAGGAAAAAGACAGATATAGAATGGCTGCAATTATTTATATGATCACTGTATCACTGTCTTCCCGTTCATCATCAATTGGCTAGAGCGGGCACCACTAAATCTCCATATGTCCTGTCTCATGCTAGTAGGACCCAAGGGCACCTGCTTGCTCCAGGAACATAAAGAACCTCAAACCATTACATCAGGTCGTGGGAATGAGGTCTATAATTGTTACTGGTATTTGGCATATCAAATAAAACACAGGTAGCTAAATATATATATATATATATATATATATATATATATATATATATAGTATGATACCAATATCCAAGGTCAGGCAAAACATGGATCAGGAGGTCTTGTCAATAGGAGGAAAAAACCACAAACGTGTGGGAGTCAGAGGTTCGGTAAGACAGAGAAGGGAACAGTGTGCTAATAATCATCAAAAATGATAATACCAGCCTAGAACTGAGCATTGACTATAGATAAAAGATACACATAACTTCTAAATGTATGTTTTGCAGTCCACAATGTGTAAGAAAAGGAACAGAGAGAAAGAATGAAAGAAAGAGAGAGAGAGAAGACATAAAGAACCTGCCATAGAGGCAGGCTAGGGCAGAGGGGAGGGAATTGGGGACATTGGTGGTGGGAAATGGGCACTGGTATAGATGGATGCTAGAACATTTTATGACCTAAACCCAAACATGAACATCTTCCTAATTGTACATCTCACAGTGGTATAATAAAATATTAAGTAAAAAAATAAGTAAAATGTTGCCATAGGTACCTGTGTCCCACTCCTGGAGATACTTGGCCTACCAAGCCAGAAGTTCAGTGCTAGGGTCCTAAAATATAGGATTACTCAGGCTCTGAGGCATCAGGGACCACCAGAGCTACACTGGTGGTACATTGGGGGCCTCCAAAGCCACACTAGAGATGCTAGGAGGCCATGTGGTGCTGAGGATCAATCTAGGTCTTGCATGTGCAAGACCTAACTATTTATGTGTCCTAACTATTGTACTGTGTTACCCACCCAGAAAGGAAATACTTTTAACAACCAATGCTAGGTATGGTATTGAAATGATGTGTATAAAAAGTATAACAGTACTGTAAATTCTGGTACCTAAATAAAAATGTTTAAAATAATCCTGATACTATACAAAAGGAGGAGGTACTGGAAAAGGTTAAGTATTCATTCTTTTGTTTTTTTTTCTTTTTCTTTTTTTGGGTCATACCCGGCAATGCTCAGGGCTCTGCACTCAGGAATTACTCTGGGTGGTGCTCGGGGGAACAAATGGGATGCCGGGGATCGAACCCAGGCTGGCACAGGCTGGCCACGTGCAAGG
The DNA here is from genome assembly GCA_021461705.1 of Cryptotis parvus. Taxonomy (NCBI): domain Eukaryota; kingdom Metazoa; phylum Chordata; class Mammalia; order Eulipotyphla; family Soricidae; genus Cryptotis; species Cryptotis parvus. The sequence continues at coordinate 357,798 of JAJIBD010000836.1, forward strand.
CGAACACCCTACTGGCTGGACTATTGCTCTGGCCCCCAGTATTCATTCTTTTAGTACAAGTCCATCCTGCAGATTTTTCTGTGCTACCAACCATCACTTTGCAATGTTATTTTATTCATTTGTGCCTTTGGGGGTTAAGTAGGCAACTCAGCTGCCCTTCCAAACTCATCGTTTTAGTCAATCTCATGAGTGTTGTGCTAGACCAAAGGTTTTCAAGCTTATTTGGCCAATCACCCCCTTTTGGCCAATCAAATCCGGACTTTCCCCTCATCAGAACTCTACCCAGAAGATCAGCCTATCACAGCCCGGCTTGCGCGGCCACAAGTGGCCACATGGTTCATCAATAAACTCTGGATTTAGAGATGACTACAAGAGTCTGCTACCTACACAGCAGAGCCTGGCAAGCTACCCGTGTCGTATTTGATATGCCAGATCACGATCACGTCATGATCTTCCCGAATCATCTACCTAGAGCGGCACCGTAATATCTCCATAGCCACACTAAGCCAAGGCACGCTTGGTACAGAACATAAAAGCCTCAAACCATTATTAGGTCAGAGAGAAAAATAATTTACTGCATTTGCAATCAAATACAACCACAGCTTCAGGCGCCAGACATACTCTATAAACACCCAAATAAAGCCTTAGAGAACGCGCGCGCCGCGAGCCGGGCTTTGGCGCGCTGGGTGGAGTTCTGATGAGAGAGTCCAATAAACGCACCAGGAGGGTGGTCGCTGCTTGTTTAGGCCGGGGGCCGACTGACCCACCGCCCCCACCCCAGCCCGACAGGGGAGCACCGCCGCCCCTCTGAAGCCTACCACATACCGCGTGAGAAAACCAGTGCGACCTGACGGGTCTGAAGAGAGAAGTCCAATTGAGGCCACCCGAGTGGGTGCCCTTTGGGCCCTGGCCACCCACCCCCCCGCCCCCCCGCACAGAACCCCCCCCCCCACACCAAACCGCAAATACTGGACAACCAATTCTAAGATGCCAGATACCAGTAACAATTATAGACCTCATTCCCATGACCTGATGAAATGGTGTGTGGCTGTTTACGTTTCTGGACCTGGAGCAAGCTACCCCTCGGGCTCTACTTGCATGAGACAGGTCATTTGGAGATGTTACTGGTGCCCGCTATCCAATCGATGATGAATGGGAAGACAGTGATACAGTGATACTGGATAAGGATGAGTTTATTACCTGATTCCAAGAGAGAGAAAATAATAGGATCAGTATCTCCATTGTCTGGGCTTGCTCTTCAAGCCCATGTTCTTCTTAACTATATGTCTTGCTTGTTTGTCACTATATGTCTTTGCTTGCTTAATTTCTGCTCTGGCAAAGCCTGCATTCTCTCACAACCATGTACTTTTTTTTTTTTTCCCTTGCATCTTTTGAATAAGCTTCAATAAAGAAAGCTGTCTAACCTCAATGAAAGTGCCAGTGTCTAAATTAGCTTTTTATGAACGTTCCGAAGAGATATTTTTGTTGGTGGAGATGAATGACACAAAAGTCAGTTATGTGGGGAATAGAGATAATATACCTCCTCTAGCCCAATGTTTGTATTTCCTACTATGAAGGAACAATGTTTATTAGGTTTATAACATTGCTGCTTTCTAGCTCCTCAGCCATCATTCCCCAGGGAAGAAGAAGCCACGATGTTCCAAATTGTGAATTTGAAAAAGCTAGGTGTTCAGTAGTTATTCTCTCTCCCATTCTTCTGAGAGTTCTCTGTTTCTCTATTATTGTTTTAAGTGGATTAGAAATATTGCCTAGTCGGGGTTTCTTACTATAGAGCTCTTTAATTTGGTGCTAACCCTTAAGCCATAGTCTCTGATATTAGCTGCAACAATATGAATGATGCTATTTGGGATTGACCTGGCTTTTATCTTATTTCTCACTTGTCTCAATTCAGACTGAAAGAAACTCTTCTGAGGTGTGTGAGATTTTTTAATGCACTTTTAGTGAAAATACTGTGATTTAGAAAGTTGTACCTTATGCAGTCATTTCAGGCATTTAGTGTTCCAGCACCACCAATGTGACCTTCCACTAGTGTTCCCACTTTTCCTTCTATCTCCTCCCTGCCCCTCTTATGCACATAACAGATTTACTTTATGTTACTTGTTTCAGTGAAACATTAAGAAATGACAAATAGAATGAATGAGCAGAAAATAAGTTAGTAAGAGCATATTTGTGATTGCTATGTGATTTTAGCCTATGTAAATAAGGAAAATAAAACCCTTTTATACAATTTAATAAAATTTTTATTCCCATTTACATAAGTAAGTTCTCAACTCTGGGATCCAAACTATATTGCATTAAATTTTATTTTCTATTTGGATCACATTCTGCTAATACTCATGTGCCTTACTTCTCTTTAGTAAAAATTTCAGAAAATTCTGTATTAATCTATTATGGAGTTTACATAAAATGGCTAAAGCCTACTTATATTAGTTTGATCCCTTACACTTTCATTTCTTTAGAGTAAATAGAAATGAAATAACTATATCCTCATATTGATATATAATAATTAAATTATGATATGTAATGAAAATTGAAATTTGTATTATTTTCTGTATAGGTTGAGACCTTACAATTACAGATCATAGCTGTGTGGTCCCATTGCTTTGTATTGTCTCTCATGCTAAATGCTATTATTATGTATATTGTAGCTATATAAGTAAGTATGAAATGATACCCCAGCAGAGCCTTGCAACTAGCCAGATGACCCCCCACTCCATGAGGGCCTCCATTTTCCACATCCGGACTTCTCTCTCGTCAGAACTCCACCCAGCAGACCAGCCTATCACAGTCCGGCTCGCGTGGCCGGGCCGCACGGTTCATCAATAAATGCTGGACTTAGAGATGACTACAAGAGACTACAAGATGACTACATGCACGGCAGAGCCTGGCAAGCTACCCGTGTTGTATTTGATATGCCAAATACCAGTAACAATTATAGACCTCATTCCGAATGGATTGAGGCCCTTTATGTTCCTGGAGCAAGCAGATGCCCTTGGGCTCTACTAGCATGAGACAGGACACATGGAGATGTTACTGGGGCCACTCTAGCAAATCAATGATGAACGGGAAGACAGACAGTGATACAGTGATGAAATGATATATTGTTAAGATTTTTATTTCCCTGGTGACTCTGGTAAGCATGTTTTTTGTGTGTTCATTGGCATTTAGAATGCTCTTTTTCTTATGTGTCATTCAAGATTTTGTCCATTTTTAACTGCTTCTTTGATTATCTTCAACATTATTGTCATTATCTCTGTCATCACTTTAATTATTACTTGTTTATAGCTATTACTCAGATAACCGGGATATGTGTACCTATGATTTATGGTTTTCATTTTATCGTTTTGTGTTTTATCTTTTTCTCTCTGTGATGGCATCTTCTGATATGGATTTCTCTCTGTGATGACATCTTTCTGATACAGATTTTAAGCCTGGGGCTTAAAATGGTAGCATGCTTGCCTTGCATGAGACTGACCCAGGTTTGATCCCTAGAATCCCATATGGTTCCTCAAGAACCACTCAGAAATGCAGAACCAGGGGTAACCCCTGAGTATTGCCTAATGTTCCCCCACACATAAAATAAAAAAAAAAAACTTGTGAAATTTTATGATGTAAAAATGTTTATTTCTAATTTGTTTCTGTTATTTTTTAAAATATATTTTCCAGCTGGTCACACAGACATTTCTTATGTTTTCTTTTACAAACTCTATAGTGACATTTTCATTTAGGTTTCTAAGACAAATTTCATTGATAGTTAATTTTTGCATATAACTTGAAGTATGAATCAAGTTTATTTTTTAATATATATGTATTTTTATGTCATCAAACTGTATGTAAAAGACACTGTCTTACTCCCCCACACACACACACACTTCATTATATTGACACCTTTGTAAAAAAAAATCTGGTCACTCACAGAGTCTGTAATCTGCTTGATGGATCTATTTGTTAGGCCCTTTGTCACTACCAGGCAGCTGTGATTATTGCAGCTTCGGAGTAAGTCTTAAAAGTCAGATAATGTTAATCTAATTTTATTATTCTTGTTCAAGATTCTGAAGCTGGAGTTTTAATTGGAACCACTTAGTGCTTAATATAGTTGCTATTCTTCTCAGACTCTCTTTGAAATGTGCAATTTTATGAATGGGTTATTGAAGTTAAAATATGTAAATATGAGTATATCTTTACTCTGTGCTTCTTAGAAGCAGTACATGACATGACATGAAGTTGTTGTCTGAAGGCAGTTCTTTTGTGCAGAGAAACAGGTTTTCTGACATGTGCCATCTGCTGATCAGTAGACCAACTGCATAACATGGTGAACTCTTAACTTTATTTGCTTTCTTTGTGTCCTTAGTGATAACTTCTCTAATTCTCAATTTTAGCAGTTGTTTGCAACACATATCATTGTTTTTGTATTTGATATATAGCTTTGCTCTCTTTATATTTTTTTATTCCTATAGCAGAGCTTAGTGTGTGTTGCAGTGATGGATGAGGAGAGAGGTGCAACACCAGGAATTTTTTGTGTGGTGCCTCTTTGGCTAGGACTAGAACCCAAGACTTCTACTAGAAGTAGAGCTACATCTCCAGCCCCAGTTAGCAGTTTATTTTCCTTCGTAACCATTTGGAGTATAGAGGAAACTTAGACCTCCACTCATCAGGCGTCACCAGAATCTAAAAATGTTTTTTGTCAAGTCAATACCATTTTCTTTAGGAAAATCTCATTATATAATGTGTTGTTGTTTTTGAGTTACATCATGAGTGCTGTGTTTTTGAGTTACATCTTGTATGATTTTGAGTTATATCTACATAGGAGCTCAGGAGTTTCTCCTAGCACTGCTTGAATACCATGTGGTGTAAACATTGAACCGGAGGTACCACTATGCATATACCACTATGCATAATATGTACTATGGCCCTTTGAACTATTTCTCCAGTCCAAAGATTATTTTCCTCCCTCGTTGCCTTCCCAGGGGTGCTAAGGGACATGTCAACTGCTCTGAACAGTGGGTGGCCAGAAATGGGACCATACCAGGGATCTCTCAAGGCCTCACTTGTACAAGACATGTTTTACTTCTTTGATCACTCTCTCTGGCTCAGCAGTTCATTTAAAGCTATATAGTGTCTAAGTCTGATGAGAACTGTAATCCATTAGCAACTTTCAAGAAAATTAATTTTGAGAGTGAGGGTATACACCAAGCAATGCTCCGTGGTTACTCCTGGCTCTGTACTCAGGAGTTACTCCTGGAACCGTTCAGGTATGCTGATATGGGATGCTGCAGAACAAAAATGGGTTGACCCCATGCAAGGCAAATGCCCTAGCCACTATACTATCTCTCTGGACTCAACTTTTCAACATTTTATACATAACTGTAAATATAAAAATTTTAAATGTAAGCCCATTGAACATATTTCACTTCCATATAGTCTTGCCATTTGTAGTGTTTAAGAAACTGACAAAAAAAAACTTTGAAAAGTTTTACTGTGGACAAAAAGCTATTCTTAGCTAGCATAATAGTTATCTTTTTTGCATTGCCAACTACTTGCAGTGTCTAATTTTGAAAGTGAAAATTTATGTGAAGATTTATTTAGCTATGTAGACATGGAATCTCTGCTCTCTGCTATGTTTGATTTTGAGTCCTGATAAGATGAATATCTGTAGTCTGTTATAGTTATTAAAGTTATAGTGATTGTGACCATTTGTTTTATGCCTTGAAATGAGAGATTTTAATGGGTATTGTTTAAAGTACTGGGACATAAGTTTTTCATATGGAACCTTTAGGTTAAATATGTCTAGTATTGAATGGTCCCCTTATATTTCCAGATGTAATTCCTCCAAAATATATAAGTAAATAAATAAATATTAAATCATACCAGAGGCTTTATTCTTATTTTGGTTTTATACTCTACATTTCAAGCAAACTTACTTTTATGCTATATCCCTTCTTTTTCACATAGATCTGTACCCCTTCTTTTTCACAGATAATTTTGTTACCATAGCCACTAATTTTCAAATCCTTTACACCAAATGTAACAATATTTATATATAAAATTTTACATTTTAAATCATTTTTTGATTTTACTAATTGTACCCAATTAGTAAACAGAAATGCTATGCACATTACTGTAAAGGTGTATTGTCTAGAGAAAAATGATAAGAACAGATATGAACATGTTCAATTCAGGTGTTGTCTTTAGGGGCTTAACTACATAATGTTTATATTCAATTTGCAATTTGTTGTAGCAGTTATAGAGCAAATTATATTAATATTTAAAATATTATTCTGGTATGTAAAGATATATAAATTTTGTGTTATGATGTGTTCAATTATATCATCAATTGCAATGACGTGTTCATATTTACCACAAAGGATGATGAGTAGTTTGATATATTTTATTATTTCCATTTATATACTGATGCTACCTTAGATGACTGAATAACTTATTCAAAATCTTAAGTACCTGATAAAGTGAAGCTAATAGTTTAATCAGGTCTTCTCATGGACTGTATAACAAGCTGATAATAGATCTTACTATCTAGTCATCTATTTCCGACTTTCTATTTCCGACTATTTTCCATCTATTTCCGACTCTATTTCCGACTTTATATGTATATGCATATATACACATAATACTCATATTTCAGTGTGTTAAAATACTGATTTTGCATTAATCTTTTATATTAAGCTTTTATAGCATTTGTTGGAATGTAAATCACAAATTAAAACCATTTAGCTATCAATTTAATGCATATGCAAGCTTAATATTTAACAGATGGACATTTTACATATTTTACTCTTTTCCTTCCAGTCTTCTCTCATGTAAGAACAAAAGTTGAACACAACACAAGTATGTTTAAAATACATATCATTTCAGATGAGATCAGACATATTCAGGGTGGTATGGCTGTAGCCTAAAGTATATGTCATTTTAATAATGAGGTAAAGAGACAGTGCTAATAGGATTTGATTTGAAAGAATTGATACTATTGATGAAAACTATCCCTGACAGACTAACTAGATAGAATTGTTTATTATATGTGCTCATTATGCCCTATGCTCTATTTAATACTGTTATTACTTTCTTGTTATACATTTTCTTCAGGAGACTATAATCTAGGATAAGGATCTTGTTTGTCCTATTCACTCTCTCATTTTCCTGGACTATTCTGGGGTCATTCATGGTTGTCACACAATAAAAATTTCTGTTAGATGGTTTTTACATTGAAATCAGTTAAGTGGAGACAATAAAGTTTGACAGAAAAGTGATTTTGACAATAGGATATTACAAAAAAACTGTTACAAAAGCAGTGGTCAAATAAAGCCCATTTATTATGATAAGTAATGTATTGCAATCATGTTTGGTCATAATCATAACAGTCAGAATTTCTGTGACTGCCATTTTGGTAAAATGGAATTAAGGGAAGTTAGCATGCAGTTGTATTAAAGACTAATAAGTAAGGAAAAAGGAAGGAGAAGTAAAAGAGAAATCAATGAAATCAGGATGTGTGGGTAGTGTCTTAAAGTAAAGAAAGGTCATGGAAACTGCTATAAGCAGTGTCCTACTTCATCAATACTGAGTGCATGAAAGGATTTCTAAAAAGTGACAAGAAACCAACTTAGATTGAAAATCTGAATTATCAGTATGCCAAATTTACATGATTCCTTGACTTTTACTGAAGGGGCTCAGTTGAATCCAGGATGAAAGAGATTGGATAAGGGGAGTAAACTAGGATTTAGGACTGGAATAGCAGAAGGATTAAGGAAGAGATTGGAGTTAGAATATTACTAAAGATCTCATAAATAGGATTGAATTTGGAAGATCTCAAAACACTCTATAGATTATTTCTAAGTGTTAACAAGTCTAAAAAAAGATAACATTTTTTTTGCTGAAACTGCTGCTTCTTTTCCAAGGAAAATGTTACTCTCATATCTTGAACATCTGCTGTTAAGGAAAAAAACTCACAGAAAACTCAGTATTATATACCAGTGTTAAGTCAAAAGTAGCACTAAAATCACTGAATGAATCAAGATGAGCTCACTCAAGATCCCATTTTAGATATATGTAATTATTTACCAATGGTGAAAATGCAACAATATTCAGAAAGTAAAAATAATGACCCTTTTGATGCAATGGGTTGTCTAGTCTGAAATGCAAAACCTGCCTTTCTCTAGGCTATGGCTTATAGTGTTGGATGTTTCAGGAAGGTAGGTTAAGATGTCTATGAACTCGAAAGTTTTAACAGACTAGCAGATGGTGGTTACCTTAGCAACTGTAGCAGTGTACTATACTTAGATGTTTTGCAGAGAGATGATTGTAGAAACAATATCCTGTGTTTAGTGTTCAGATGTAGTAAAAAAAAAAGAAAAATGAATAGGAACCTAAGCAGACCTGAAGACTTACTTAAAGGCAACATTTCCAAATGAATTTAGTTAAGGTAGAGTTTAATTTTACTACTATTTGTTTATTGCATTAATTAAATAAATTGCATTAATTTAAACGAACTCTAATACAGCCAGTAGGACATGAACAACATGGGTTTTATCTACAAACCCTGTAAAGTTCCCCAAGCCCACCAGGAATAAACCCTGAGAACTGCTGGAATGTGGCCCAACAACAACAACAATGAGAGTAATATGGCTATTTTAATAATTAAGTGTCTATTTTAGAAGACCAGAACTTTGTGATAAACTAAAATCTTTAATCACTGTCACTGTCTTCCCTTTGTTCATCGATTTGCTCGAGCAGGCACCAGCAACATCTCCATACATCCTGTCGCAAGCAAGTGTAGCTCAAGGGCATCTGCTTGCTCCAGGGTCAGGAAGAGTCTCAAACCATATTTCAGGTCATGGAATTGAGGCCCATAATTGTTACTAGTTTTGACATAACAAATAAAACACGGGTAGCTTGCCTGGCTTTGCTGTGTAGGTGGTATACTATCCAGTAAAAAGCTCTCATCTCAAGTAGTTACTGATGCAACATATAGGGAGGATCAGGTTTAAGCTTGGAAGGAGCCCTGAGGGAACTATGGAGTCTGAATGTTGAGAATGACTGACCGCATGATGTGTGGGTTGCTCTGGCTTCCCACTAGGCTAATGGGATGACGGGCATCAGTTAGAACCTGTCTAGAACTGTATCACTATCACTATCTTCCCTTTAATCATCTATTTCAGAGCGGCCATAATATCTCCATATGTCCTGTCTCATGCTAGTAGAACCCAAAGGCATCTGCTTGCTCCAGGAACATAAAGAGCCTCAAACCATTATATTAGGTCACAGGAATGACCTAATATAAATGTTACTGGTATTTGGCATATCAAATACTACACGAGCAGCTAGCCAGGCTTGCTGTGCGGGTGGCGTACTGTTGTAGTCACCTCTAAATAAAGCATTTATTGATGAACCGCGCGGCCGCTAGGTCTGCTGGGTGGAGTTGTGACGAGAGTGAAGTCCGGTTGTGGAAAATGGCGGGCCCCATGGAGTAGGAGACGGTTGTCTGGCTTGTTGTGAGGCTCTGCCTGGTGGCAGGCCAGGGCTAGAACCCCGCCATGCCTCCCGGGCACCTCATGAGCAACTGGGCACAGGGAGAGCAAGTAGCAGCTCTGCCCCAGGTCTGAGAGTCTCTGGTTCAGCATACCTGGGCTGGATTGAAAAAAAAATTTTCTGAATTTAGACCATACAAAAGAGTCTAAGTATCCCACCAAAGAGAGAGGATCTCACCCGAGCTGAGTCCTACCCAGAAAGAGCAAAAAGGCCAAAGACCAAAAGCCGAAAGCCACAGGAGCCAAAAAGCCAAAGCGAAAAAGGCCAAAGCCCAACAGGGCTTATACACTAGAATAATACAAAAGGGCTTATACAGCTAGAACTGTATACAGTGTATAAATGTGAAAGATCATGGGAAGGACCTTATCCTAAAATGCGCTGCCGCACATCAAAGGGAGCTGTGTGTCTGGCGTGGGTGTGTCTATCTTCCAGGGAAGCTGGCATGGAGGTGGAGGAAAGGGCAGAGCCCAAATCTCCGCTGAGTCAATCCAGCGTGGTCCCTCCCCTCACACGTGTGAGCGAACCCTGGATGCCAATTAGGGAAATCTGGGAGATTTCTGACACAGTAGACTTAAGAGAACAAATATTTTGTACGTGTGACAGTAATATGTTGGTGATGTTACAATTTCCTCCCTCCAAAGTGGAGCCCACCCAAGAGAGAAGCCGATTTCAAGCCCAATTTAGTCAATAGAACTCCATAAAGAGTCAGTATGTCTTGATATCACAAGTAATTCCTGACCTGTAGGAGATTAGGATATGCAGTTGATTCCTCCTGCTCCCATCCTCCAATCCTACCCCAATCACTCTGTTTCTGTAAATTCATTATCGCTTTATCATCATCCACCAGCATCTTCCTTCTTCCTGTAACTAACCTCAGGTTTATCTTGGGGCACTTCCCCACAATGTTTGGCACCTTAGCAGAATTGGCTCAGTTTACCACCTTAGCAGAGAAACGAAAACCAGATACATTGGACATAGTCCCAGAAAGAAATCCAGATTTCATATAGGTCTTACATAGCGAGTGTCTGTGTGCAAGTTTCTCATCTTTTTATCTATAAAATGAAGATGAGAACACTGTTTTCTTTGACCTTGGGTTCCCAATCAAAGCATTAAACTTAATATACGTTTGATTTTATGACTTTATAGCTTCAAAATTGTACATAATGGTGGTTCTTCACTTGACTCTGGCTCCTGCTCCGAATCATTCCAGCATTTACCAACTTTTTAGTAAGTGGCTTTTGTCTGAAGATCCGAGGACAAACTCTTAGGGAAAATAGTTACAAGATATTGTTCCAGCCTTCAAAGTTCATATAACTTATAATGAAATGTGTGAAATTATACACAGTGGTGTAAGAGACAAAAAATATTAAGCTGGAGGCGATAGTTCAGGGAGCTGAATATATTCTATTGCAGTCTTTGTATTCCAGAGACACAGATTCTCTTCCACACACAGCCTGCTCCCCTGTGCAATGCCAGGAGAAAGCCCTTAGCATAGAGTAGGAAGTAGCCCCTTGGCACCAACAGTGTAGCAACAAGAAAAAAAAAAACAAAAAGAAAAGAAAAAGTGCCAAACCCTGAGAGTAAAGAGGTGAGAACAATTAGCATGGCTACAAAATAAAGAGGTGAGAAATTTTAGTTGACTTTAAAGAGGAATTGGAATTTGCAATTTAAAAAGTGATAGCACTGTTCCTATATTAGAGAAAATATAATTTACAAATATGCAAAATTATGAAACAGTATGACAATGTGTTATAATGTTAAAGAATTGTTCAAAGAATGTTTCTTATTCAGGAAGAAGGAGGGAATGATAGTAAGTACCATCAATGACATCAAATTTGGGATTGTAGTTTGTGGTGACAAGTGTGATAGAGAAGTAGGAGTTGACTGAAAATTTTCACTTAGACAACAGACAGAAACTTTATGGATTTAACTGCCCATAATTGAGTTGTTTGTTACTACTTCCAACCCTGTTCTCTGCTTTCTTTTTTGGATGAAATGTTTGCTGCCTATCTAACATGATGTGCTCATAAAGTGGCAGAAAAACCAAAAGTCAGTGAAAGATGCCTAAAAGGGATGAACCATAGATTTGTATTTTCAAAGTGTTACTTGTAATGTTGGGTTTGTGTTATTATGCTCAGAGATTACTCCTGGCTCTACCCTCAGGGAGTTACTTCTGGTGGTGCTCAAGGGACCATATGGGATGCCAGGGACTGAACCCGGGTCAGAGATACACAATGGAAATGCTCTACCCACTGAACTATCACTCAGGCTCCTAGCATATTACTTTATTTCTTTATTTATTTTTAATTTTTATTATACTACCATGAGACATAAAATTACAAAGGTGTTCATAATTGGTTCTTGGTAATACAGTATTCCAGCACCCATCCCTCCACCAGTGCCCCATTTCCACCACCAATGTACCCCACCCTCTCCCGCCCACCCCCAGGCTGCCTCAATAGGAGGCCCCAGTTTCCTCTATTTCTCTCTCTCTCTCTCTCTCTCTCTGCATCTCTCTCCCTCTTCTTTTACACATTGTGGCTAGCCCTGCAGATATTTAGAGTTTATCACTTAAGTCTCTTTGTGTATATTCAATGGTGAGTTTTAATCTGCCATGACCATTTCCCACACTTAGTAAAACACTGGTACCTATTTATATATCCTATTAATGAATGCAGTCATTCTATATCTGTCCTTTTCCTTCTGACTAATTTCACTCATCATGATAGTCTCCATATCCATCCATTTGCAGATAAATTTTATAATTTCATCTTTTCTGACAGCTGCAAAGTATTCCATGTGTAGATGAACCACAGTTTCTTTAGCCAGTCCTCTGTTCTCGGGCATTTAGGTTGTTTGCAGATTCTAGCTATAGTGAATAGCGCAGAGATGAATAAAGAACTACAGATAGTGTTTCTGCTATGTGTTTTTCGGTCTCTCGGGTATATTCCCAGGAGTGCTATTGCTGGATCAAATGGGAGCTCAATGTCTAGTTTTCGGAGGAATGACCATATTGTTTTCCAATAGGGCTGGACCAGCCGGCCCTCCCACCAAGAGTGGATGAGAGTCCCCTTTTTCCCCACATCCACGCCAGCACCGGTTGTTCTTGCTGTTTTGGATGTGTGCCAGCCTCTGTGGTGTGAGATGGTACCTCATTGTTGCTTTGATTTGCATCTCCCTGATGATTAAAGATGAAGAGCACTTTTCATATACCTTTTGGCCCTTCGAATTTCTTCTTTTTTGGAAGCTTCTGTTCACTTCTTCTCCCCATTTTTTGATGGGGTTGGCTGTTTTCTTCTTGTGAAGTGCTACCAGTGCCTGATATATCCTGGATATTAACCGCTTGTCAGATGGGTATTAGGTGAATGTCCTTTCCCACTCTGTGGATTGTCTTTGTATCTTGGTCACCGTTTCTTTTGAGGTGCAGAAGCTTTTCACTGTCTGTCACTATATCACTGTCTTCCCGCTTCATCATCGATTTGCTCAAGCGGGCACCAGTAACATCTCCATATGACCTGTCTCATGCAAGTAGAGCCCAAGGGCACCTGCTTGCTCCAGGAACATAAAGAGCCTCAAACCATTCCATCAGGTCATGGGAATGAGGTCTATAATTGTTACTGGTATCTGGCATATCAAATACGACACGTGTAGCTTGCCAGGCTCTGTCATGCGGGTAGCATACTCTTGTAGTCATCTCAAAATCCAGCATTTATTGATGAACTGCCTGGCCAGCTTGCCGCGCTGAGCCGGGCTGTGATAGGCTGGTCTGCTGGGTGGAGTTCTGAAGAGGGTGAAGTCCGGATGTGGAAGCTTTCCAATTTTATATAATCCCATTTGTTTATCTTTGCTTCCATTTGCTTGCTCAGTGGTGTGTCATCTTTAAAGATACTTTTAGTTTCGATGTCGTAGAGCGTTTCTCCGATGTTTTCTTATGTTTTCTTCGATGTACCTTATAGATTCATGTCTGATGCTGAGATCTATATTCCATTTTGATCTGATTTTTGTGCATGGCGTTAAAAGGAGTTCTAAGTTCATTTTTTTACACCTAGCTGCCCAGTTTTCCCAGCACCATTTGTTGAAGAGGCTTACTTTGCTCCACTTAATATTTTTTGCTCCTTTATCGAAGATTAAGCGGTTCTATATTTGAGAGTGTGTTTCAGCATATTCAGTTCTATTCCATAGGTCTACGGGTCTGTCTCTATACCAATACCACACTGTCTTAATTACAACTGCTCTGTAGTAGAGCTTGAGGTTGGGGAAAGTGATACCTCCCATCTTCTTTTTCCCAAGGATTGCTTTAGCTATTCGTGGGGGCTTATTATTCCATACAAATTTCAGGAGTGTTTATTCAATTTCTTTGAAGAACATCACGGGTATCTTCATAGGGACCACATTGAATCTGTATAAAGCTCTAGGGAGTATTACCATTTTGATAATGTTAATCCTTCCAATCCATGAGCAGGGAATTTGTCTTCATTTCCTCAGGTCTTCTTTTTATTTTCTGAAGTAACGTTTTGTAGTTTTCTTTGTAGAGATCCTTTAAATTCTTTGTCAAACTCATTCCTAGGTATGTGATTTTCTGGCGCAATTGTGAATGGTATAGTTTCTTTAATGTCCCTTTCTTCTCTTTCGCTGTTTGCATATAGGAAGGCCATTGAATTTTGAGTATTGATTTTGTACCCTGCCACTCTACTATAGAAATGTATTATTTCTAGGAACCTCTTGGTAGAGAGTTTCGGGTTTTCCAGGTATAATATCATATCATCTGCACAGTGATAAATTGTCTTCTTCCCTTCCTATCCGGATGCCCTTAATGTCTTTCTCTTCCCTGATTGCTATGGAAAGTACTTCCAGTGCTATATTGAATAGAAGTGGTAAGAGTGGGCAGCCTTGCCTTGTCCCTGATCTTAAGGGGAAGGCTTTCAGTTTTTCCCCCATTGAGAATGATGCTAGCTGTGGGCTTGTAGTAGCTGACCTGGATTACCTGGAGGAAGGTTCTTTCAATCCCCATCTTACGGAGAGCTTTTATCATGAATGGGTGTTGAATCTTGTCAAATGCCTTCTATGCATCTATTGATATGATTATATGTTTTTATTTTTCTTTTTGTTGATATGATGTATTATGTTGATTGACTTGCGGATGTTGAACCATCCTTGCATTCCCAGGATGAATCCCACTTGGTCATGGTGTATAATCTTTTTGATGACTCTTTGGATTCTATTTGCTAGTATTTTGTTGAAGATCTTAGCATATTTATTTATCAGGGAGATTGGTCTGTAGTTTTCCTTTTTTTGTGACCTCTCTGTCTGCTTTGGGTATCAGGGTGATATGTGCTCGTAAAAGCTATTTGGTAGTGTTTCTGTTTCTTTAATTTGCTGGAAGAGCTTAAAAAAGAATTGGGAGTAGGTCCTCTTTAAAGGTTTGTAGAATTCACTGGTGAATCCATCTGGACCTGGGCTTTTGTGTTTGGGGAGACATTTCTTTACCTCGATGGAGATAGGTTTGTTGAGGTATTCCAAATCTTGTTGTTGCAGACTTGGGAGGCTATAGGAATTCAGGAATTTGTCCATTTCTTCTAGGTTCTCTTGTTTTGCAGCATACAGGCTCTCATAGTAATCTCTGATGATCTTTTGAATTTCTGTGGTTTCTGTTGTGATGTCCCCATTTTCATTTGCGATTCTATTCTCTCTTTTCCTTTTCTTACACGTCTTGCAAGTGGTTTGTCAATCTTGTTTATTTTTTCAAAGAACCAGCTTTTGGTTTCGTTGATCTTCTGGATTGTTTTTTGACATTCCATCTCATTGATTTCTGCTCTAAGTTTTATTATTTCTTTCTTTCTGCTTGGGTTGGGCTCCTTTTTGTTGATCACTCTCTCACATCCTAAGTTGTGAAGTCAGACTGTTTGTGATGGCCTTTTCTTCTTTTCTGATGAATGCTTGAAGAGCTATGAACTTGCCTCTTAACACTGCTTTTGCTGTATCCCACAAGTTCTGGTAATTCGTGTCTTCAGTCTCATTTGTTTCCAGGAATCTTTGGATTTCCTCTTTGATTTTCTTTTATGACTTGCTGGTTGTTTAGCAATGAGCTGTTTAGTTTCCAGGTACTTGGTATTGGTCTCCGTTTTTGTGTACAATTAACTTCTATTTTCAGTGTATCGTGGTCTGAAAAAATAGTTGGCACAATTTCTATCTTCTTGATTTTATGGAGGTATGATTTATGGCTCAGCATGTGATCTATTTTGGAGTATGTTCCATGTGCACTGGAGAAGAAAGTGTATTCAGCTTTTTGGGGATGAAATGTCCTGTATATGTCTACCAGCCCTCTTTCTTCCATCTCTTCTTTTAGGGCCAGTATTTCCTTGGTAAGTTTCAATCTTGTTGATCTATCCAGGGTTGATAGAGCAGTGTTGAAGTCTCCAACTACAATTGTGTTGCTGTCAATGTCTTCTTTGAAGTCTATTAGTAGTTGTTTTAGGTATTTTGCTGGCCCCTCATTGGGTGCATATATGTTTAATAGCGTGATTTCTTCCCTGATAAATGCACCCCTTGACTATTAAGAAGTGACCTTCACTGTCCCTTCTGACCTTCTTCAGCATGAAGTCTATATTGTCGGATACCAGTATTGCTACCCCAGCCTTTTTGCATGGGTTGTTTGAGTAAAGGACTGTTTTCCAGCCTTTTATTTTGAGCCTGTCTTTGCTCCGATTGTTCAGGTGTGTTTCTTGAAGGCAGCAGAATGTCAGATTAAATTTTTTTGATCCATTTTGCCACTCTGTGTCTCTTAACTCGTGCATATAGACCGTTGACATTGAGAGAGATTATTTTCATGGGATTTTGTGCCATCTTTCTGAATAGGTTGGTTGTTCTTTTGGGTTATGTCTCGTCTTATAGTAGATCTTTCAGTCCTTCTTTTAAGGCTGGTTTTGATTTTACAAAGTTCCTAAGCTGTTGTTTATCCAAGAAGTTGTATATCTGTCCTTCAAATCTGAGTGAGAGTTTATCTGGATAAAGAATTCTTGTTGAGGCATTCATTTCATTAATTTTCTTTACTATATCCCACCATTGCCTTCGTGCTTGGAGGATGTCTTCTGAGAAGTCTGCTGAAAGTCGAATGGATGATCCTTTTGTATACAATTTCCTTCTTTGATCTTGCTGCCTAAAGAATTAAGTCTCTGTTTATGGCATCCATTATTTGTCTAGGATGTGTCTTGGGGTCTTTCTATTGGGGTCTCTTCTTGCTGGTATGTGCCGGGCTTCTTGGATCTGGATGTCTTTGTCCTTTAACTTGGGGAACTTTTCAACCAGGATGTTTTTAACTTTTAATTTTCTTTGAGTTACTTTTCTGTCCCTCTGGGATACTGATGATTCTTATATTGTTACGCCTGGGTTCATCCCACTGTTCTCTGTTCCGTTGCTGATCCATTTTCCGGTCTTTTCCATCTTATGCAGTTCTCTGAGTGCTTCCTGCAGCTCATCTTCAGTCTCACTGATTCTCTCTTCCGCTGCTGTCATCCTACTGTTGAGAGCCCCTATTGTGTTTTTCATTTCATCTACTGAGTTTTTAAGCGATTATATTTCTATTTGCATGGTTTTCATTTCTGCTCTCATTTCCTCCCATAATTTATTGACTGCCCTTTCAACTGCTTCCTTTATGTTCTCCTGTATTTTATTGGACATCTGCTCCATTTTTTCGTTGAGCTCCTTAAACAACCTACCAATTTCTTCTCTAAATTCGTTGTCAGAGAGATCATGCACATCTGCATTCTTTTTTGAGTCTTCAGGGTTAATTCCTTCACTGTTATTAGAACTGGGGATCTGCATTGTTCCCCCATGGTGATGTGGTGTTCATGGATAGATTCCTCTAGTGTACTGTTTCTTTTTTCTTGAGGGTATTACCTTCCCTTGGTGTTGAATTTCCTAGTTTTTGTATTAATAAGTGGCATGAGCAGCTGCCCACCAGGCCAGCCACACCCCAGGGAAGAATACCTGAGGCAGAGACAGGCCAGTGTGAGCATTCAAAATGTCCGTTTACTTCCGCTTCCTCTCAGACTTCTGGGGGTTGTAGTTCAAACTTCTGTGGAGCCTGGGGCTCTGCCAAGACCCCAGGGGCCCGCCCAGCCAGCCACACACCCCAGGGAGAATACCTGAGGCAGAGACAGGCAGGCCTCCTAGCATATTTCTTTAACCCAAAGACTTTTATTTTGGATCTTATTTGAGTTAGTTATTCCCTTTCATTTTGCCTTGCCCCTGGATATAACTGATACATTTTCTGTCCCTAAGTTGTTCTCATTCTGTCATAATATGTAAATGGAATCATCTGGTATATAAGGTTTTATGTTTGTTTTCTTTACACATATTTTTGAGATTCACCTATGTATTCAGTCAGTTGTTTATTTACTCTTTGCATTTCAGTACTGTTACAATAGCTGTAGACCTATTATAGGTCTACAGCTTAATCTCAACAATACATTGTTCATGAAAAATGAACTAGTTACAGAGGCCCCATTCACTCTCAACAGAACAAACATCTCTGAATGCAGCAGTTATGTGTACCTAGGTTGAGAACTCAATATGATAAAAGACTTAAAATCTGAGCTACGTACAAGGAAGAGAGCAGCACGGAATGTCTTCAAGAGCATCGAAGAAATAGCTAAAAGGTCAAAAGAACCTCCGGCTCCAGGCACATCTCTTTGACTCCACTGTTCTTCCTACATTAACATATGCCTCAGAGATCTGGGCCCCATGAAAGCAGGATGGGAACACTATTTGGGTCTCCCAAAGAGGAATCCAAAGAGCTATGCTTGGAATATCACTCCTCACTCAAGTGAAATAAGGAATCCGGAGTTTTGACCTCCATGCGCGATCAAGAGTCAGGGATGCTGTCTCATTTGCCAAGGTGTCAAAATTCAGATGGCTGGACAGTAATGCAATTAGGAGACGACTACTGGACTAGTGGTCATCTCCTTACTGATTGATCCAATGGGATGTAAAAAAGATCACATGGCCACCCACCTACAAGATGGTCAGACTTCTTCATCAAGATCGTGAATGAACGGTTTGAGGCTCTTTGTTATCCTGATGCAAGCAGATTCCATTGGGCTACACTGGCATGTGATATGGTCAAATGGAAACGTTACTGGTGCCCACTTGAGCAAATCGATGAATAATGGGATGTCAAGTGATCAAGTGATTTACAATACTGTTAATGATGGAGTTTCATGTATACAGTGCTCTAACACAACTTCCATGTGTCTACACAGCAAGAACAACCGGTGCTCGCGTGGATGTGAGGAAAAAGTGACTCTCATCCACTGTTGGTGGGAGTGCCAACTGGTCCAGCCCTTTTGGAAAACAATATGGAATACTGTATTACCAAGAAACAATTATGAACACCTTTGTAATTGTATTTCTTACATTGGTATAATAAGAAATTAAAAAATAATAAATAAATATGACAGTTAAAAATTCATACAATAATAGGACCAATTGACCTATTTTTAATCATATACACCTTGTTTAGAAAAAGTGATGCATTTTGGTTTTAATTCACCAAAGTTGAACCAGAAGAAAGGCTGCAATTTTCCAAATGAAAACAAAATCTTGTCATTAGAGTGGCTACCCAGAAGATGAAATCAGTGATTTTTCTGCAATGTAAATCTTTTTGAAATACTACAGAGGTAGACTCTTGGACTCTGCATTGATTTTAACACTATTCCCTGGCTTTTGTGGAAATAAAGAAGATATAAATAAGATATAAATCTTTTTGAAATACTACAGAGGCAGACTCTTGGACTCTGCATTGATTTTAACACTATTCCCTGGCTTCTTAGTAATTATTTTCATGACCCTTTACACACATTTGACTTTTCTATGCAACATTTCTTTCACTTGAAATGTTAGATAAAGGGAATAGATAATTTTGATCAAATTCCTGCCATTTTTGAGTTTATGGGTTAAAGGGAGTACGGATAATCAATCTAACTTTAATTGAATTCATTTAAAGAAATATTGCTAAAGGCCAGCTTTCTATTTAATTTTCAGGCTTCATATTTTGTGTCACTTTTAAATTTGGAAAAATACATTTTTCAAATCATTTATCAATATATACAGCTATCTGAAAACTTTAATATAAAAGTATGGATGTGTGTATGTGTCTATTCCTATGGCTTCGGGACAATTCACATGGATTGAATTAGTATCAGCATTGCTAGAGTATGTAAAATATTGTAAACAGAGTTTACAACTTGACACACAAGTGAAAACTGCTGTGTCAGTAGGATATATTAGTCCTGATTCCCATTTGCTTGATTTCTAAAATTGTAGTGAATATACATGCTCTAGAAAACTCCGAAGAAGCAAAAATAAATAACATTGTTATGCCAACCCAAATAGATATAAACTGAAGAATACTTTTTTATTTTTCTGATAAAATATTCCTGTTAATGAATTTGCAGATTTTTAAGTCTTTGCTAAAGTGGAGTGAGCTGATACTATATTAATAAATTGAATAGTTGTAAGCTAGACTGGTTCAGAGATGTATTACCAAAATGAAAGACAACTGGTTTAATATATATGAATTAATTTCAAAGTTTTCTTCATCAGTTCCTTCTATCCTGTCCTATAAAATCAAAGTTCCTTAGCATGGTTAGTAGCATCCTGCTACAAGTTGAGTCCCTGGGTTAAATTTTTCTGTGAGATATATATGTTTTAATTTTTTAAATAAAAGACTTTATTACAAAAATGTTTTACTAATTGAATATCTTAGTAAGTACATTTTAACCATCAAAGTAAAAAGAGTCTTGATTAGTATGAGAGTCAAATTCAACAAAATTACCTTCATCTTTCAATTATGGTAGATATAGGGTTTGTATAGCAACAGAGCAAAAAATAGTTTTCCTCTTTTACTCCCTTTATGCTTATCTCTAACTCTTGTACCATAAGCTGATTTACTGGGTGAAGATTTGGCTCAGGGAGAAGAGCACACATGTCATATGTGTGAGGCCCAATTTTTGACCCCTGCATCACAAATTACCTGACCACCACAGTGTGTACCTCTTTCTACTTTGGTGGTTAAAAAAAATAACAATTTTTTTTTGCTGGCTTCAGATGACAAGGGAAATTAAAGGTATAATAGTTACTTATAATTTTTTCTTGTAGATCAAAGTACGCTTTATATATTAGGTAACTTCATATTTTTAAATAACACTTTCTTCTTAATAACTGTTTTCAGACAAAATTTATCAAAACTAAGGAACTCTATCTGACTACCTTCATAAGCAGCTCTAGCCATATGCACATAAGAATATTTGGACCATTTTCTATCCCTAGACCCATGCTTAGATTTAGTCCGTCTGAAATCATAGGCAATCTTCTGAATGCTGATGACAAACAGTCCAATTTATCCAACAGTACTGATCATAGACTGAGAATATCATGCTCTCTGTTATTAATGATGGTTGATACATATAGCTAACTTCATTCCCAATGAATGGAGGTGTTACTGATGCCCGCTTGAGCAAATTGATAATCAACAGGAAGACAGTGGTACAAGTGAAGTAATACAAGTGATATATTTTCTCAGGCTTCTATAAATTTTATATATTTTTCAATACCCATATAAATACTAATTCTGAATATTCATTCTTGGGTATATTTGTCTTTGCTTACAGTGAATCTTTGATGATTTTATTCATTCGGATTATGTTTTCTCTACAAAAGCCCCTGTAATAGTGGCCTTACCATGCATGATATATATTATTGCAGAAATAAAATTCTTTGTATAAAGTCAAGAAATCTATTGAACAGCTTCTACTTTTACAGTTCATAACTAAAATCAAAGAATACAGATATTACCCTTAGTTTAGGAAATGAATTAACAAAAACATAATGAAAATTCAGGTAGTGTTATCACTGTGTAAACAGAGAGTTCAGGTAATCATTTTATGGAACTAAATTAGCAATACAATATCTTTATGAATGCTGAAAAAAATATTATAACTTCAGTAAGAAAATTAAAATTTTAGTAATACCTATTATATTTCCTAATAGTAATTCAAGACTTTTAAGATAGTTTTCTCATTTACACATAAAATGAATTTCTTCAGTTTGAGAACCAACTCAATGTGTTGTAATACATTGAATACACTATTGAGATATTATTTAATCTCACTCTTCGTAATGTGCACACTGTAAATCCTACCAAGTGATAAATTGTTGTCATAAACTTGACTGGTTTTGATCAATTCTTTGACTTTGGAAATCAAAATATAAATAATAGACACAGAGTTAATCTTTCTGTAGATAGAAAAAAAGAAATGAAGGAAAGAAGGAGGGAAGGAGGGAGGGAGAGAGGGAGAGAGGAAAGAAAAGAAAGGAAAAGAAAGAAAGGAAGAAGGAAGGAAGGAAGGGAAATAAAGTGAAAGAAAGAAAGAAAGAAAGAAAGAAAGAAAAAGAAAGAAAGAAAGAAAGAAAGAAAGAAAGAAAGAAAGAAAGAAAGAAAGAAAGGAAGGAAGGAAGGAAGGAAGGAAGGAAGGAAGGAAGGAGAAAGGAAACTTTATTAACTGATAGTAATTAAATCTTTGTGTATTTATTTTTTCTGATGAAATGATCTATCTGTTCATTTCTTTTATTTACTACTTAAATTTCTACTTCCTTTTCCATGAACCATTGTGAACTCTTCCCTTTTTTCTTTTATAACAGGTTGTTTTCATTTTATTTTCCTTTTATTTGAAAGCTTACTTATTAAAAGTAATTATATATTCCCTTAGTAGATACCTTTTAAGAATTGAGTTTATAAACTTATTATTCATTTATATTTTAGTATATGTTTTGAATGAACTAACTGCATTGTAACACCAAAACAGGAGACTAGCCTGTAAAAATACTGTGGACAGTTGATATATTTAGGGAAAATATTATTGACTTTGGCTCTTATAGCAATGTATTCTTTTGTGTATATAATGTAAAGTTTAATGGCTACAACTATTATTCCCTTAAATAAATATTTATAAGTATATACAATAACCATTAATTGCTGTACCCTCTCCTAGTATATCAACATGAATCATCTTCAATTTCCATCTTGATCATGTCCAATTGTTGATCAGATTTTTCTTACAAATATGCACAAATCACTGAATGTCTAGCATGTACCAGTCAACAAAGTTATTCATGTTTCCAAATTCTGAGTACCACAAAGTAAAAACAGCAAGGCTTAACACAAGAGCAAAGCTTATAATGAGAGGAAAGGACCAGGTGACCAATTGTTGATAATCCCAGCTTCATTATACTCTCAGTATAATATATTCATCACTTGATCACTTGACTTCCTGTAGGTCATTGATTTACTCAAGCAGGCACAAGTAACGATCTCAATACATCCTGTCTCAATACATCCTGCAAGATAGCCAAGGGCATCTGTCCGCTACAGGAACGTAAAGACCCTCAAATCATTCCATCAAGTCATGGAAATGAGGTCTATAATTGTTACTGATATTTGGCATGTTAAATATACCTCAGCAGAGCCTCACAAGAAGCCAGAGGAACCCCTACACCATGAGGGCCACCATTTTCCACATCCGACTCCCCTTTCCTCAGAGTTCCTCCCAGCAGAAGAGCTGATTATAGCCCGACTTGTGCAGCTGCTTTGCAACCGCATGGTGCATCAATAAATGCTCAAGGGCTGGAGTGATAGCCCTGAGGGTAGGACGTTTGCCTTGCACGCAGCCAGCCTGGGTTCGATCCCTGGCATCCCATATGGTCCCCGGAGGACCGCCAGGTGTGATTCCTGGAGTGCAGAGCCAGGGGAAACCGTTGAGCATTGCCGGGTGTGACCCAAAAAAGCAAATAAATAAACAAACAAACAAATAGATAGATAAATAAGTAAGTAAGTAAGTAAGTAAGTAAGTAAGTAAGTAAAGAAATAAATGCTCTAGTTTTGAGGTGACATCAAGAGTATCCCACCTGCACTGCAGAGCCTGGCAAGCTATCCATGTCATATTTGACATGCCAATACATTCATATTTTTAAAATATCATATCTGTGAATACAATTGCAGTTTAATTTTTGCCATGACAATTTTAGGAAGTTATAAGATTTGATTAAATCTAGGTTTTGATTTAACAGTGAATAAATCAGAACTCCTAAAATCTCTTCCCTGAAATCAAATGTGTAGTCCTTTCCCTGTTACTTTATCCTGGTTTTAATCTTTAGATTCTAGAAATTTTCTTAAAAGTATTTCTACTTCCTTTTAGGAGTGCCCTTACTCTGACCTATAAGTGTGTTCTCTATTTTTAATTAGTGGCTTGTTTTACTTAGAAACAATGTTCTCTTTGGAGTAAGTCTGCACTCTGATTCTTGGGTGTATGCTTTTGTTTTGATTATCTGTTTACCGTGCTTTTACTGATTCATCCTTGAATTATTTTCTGTAGCAAAGCTACTATCTGTGGCCACGGCGGTAGCACAGTGGGGGAGGGTGTTTGCCTTGAATGCGACTGATCCGGCTTCTATCCCCAGCATCCCATAGGGTCCCTCGAGCTCCTCCAGGATTAATTCCTGAGTGTAGAGTCAGGAAACTCCTGAGTGTCACTGGGTGTGACCCAAAAAGAAAAAACATAGCTAATATCTTGACTTCTGGGTCTGGATTATACTTTAATCCTGACCAAAATTATATAGTGGTATATACTATGTGCATTTTAGTCATGCATTATTAGAAAATCAGCCTCTCTGTTTATATGTCAGATATCCTGTGCCTTCAGCACACAAGAAATGAAGTTCAAGGATAACTGTATGACTATAATTTTCAAAGTATTTTTGGTAATATAAAGTTAATTTGTGGGATATAGTAAGTGATACCAAATAGTTTTTAAAGATAAACTTCTTTTAAGCATGACATCTGCATAAAATAAATTGAGTTATAAATACTTACATCTGACTATTTAAAAACTAAATTTTAGATAAATGAACATCACCATTGTTATACTCTGCAGAAAGTTTCCTATTTTTATTTCTTTTTTGCATGAGTATCCACACCCAGTAATGCTCAGAGGTTACTCCTGGGTCTGTGCTCAGGGATTAACTCCTATTGGTGCTTAGGGCACTATATAGGATGCAGGTGTTAGAACCTAGATTGGCTGTGTGCAAGGTAAGAAAGTGCCTTATCTGCTATATTATTACTCCAGCTCTACAGAAAGGTTTTTTTTTATGTACCATTATTTTATACCACATTTGTCCAACTCTCTTATTCCAACTTTCTCAAAAATAGCTGTATTTATTGGGCGTGCCTGATAGGGTGTTGAAACACTCAATTGTTTTAAGAAAAGGTTTTTGTTTTCCTTCTATATGCATTTTCAGCATGTTTGAAATTCTCACAGTTAAGTTTCCCAATGTTGTAGACAGCCAATGTCTGTCTGTATTAGCTCATTTATAAGTAATTGCTCTTTTTATTAATGTGTGTCTTAGAAGCTGAAATTTGAAGCTGATATTTATTTGATTCTAACGAAAACCATCAGCCAGTGATTGTTTGTATTAGGGTGCACAAGTTTTTTCTTTCTACTATATTAATGTAGAGCAAGAGAGATAGCTCAGTGTGGTTGGGAGAAGCCCCCAAGCAGTAGCTATCAAGGGCTATTGATTCTGACCCCAAAACTAAAAACTAACAAAAACAAAAACTAACAAAGATCTTAATGAATTTCAAAGATCATATGCCCAATTAAAAAGATTAAACTCTTTCCATACACTTAAAAATCATTTCAGAAACAAATGATTTTGTGTTCACTCAGTTATAAAGCATAATCACAAATCTGAATATAGCCTTACTACACTAGACTACAGGCACTGAATAGCAGGTATCTTGAACACAGCTCACCTGGTTCTCTCCTTGGAACCAAATATGGTCCCCTATCTGGTCTTGCAGTGATCCCTGGGGCTGAGCCAGAAGTAAGTCCTGGATACCACCTAGAGTGGACTAATCCCACCCTACCCTGAAAGAAAACAAAATCAAACAGAAGGGAAAAAATGAAGAATATTCCTCTGCATACCAGTAGAGCCTCACAAGAAGCCAGAGGAACCCCCACACCATGAGGCCCTCCATTTTCAACATCTGGACTCCCTAACTCGTCAGAGCTCCACCCAGCAGAAGAGCTGGCACAAGCCCTGCTTGTCAGAGTCCCACGCTACAGTAGTCGATCCAGAGTATGACCTATCCAGAGATTCAGGTACACGGGGAAGAGCTGCTAAAGGCTCTCCCTGTGCCCAGCTGATCATGAGGTGCCCAGGAGGGAAAGTGGCTTCTAGCCCTGGCCCGCCATCCCAGCAGAGTCTCACAAGAAGCCAGAGGAACCCCCACACCAGGAGGGCTGCCATTTTCAACATCTGGACTCCACAGCTTGTCAGAGGTCCACCCAGCAGAGAAGCTAATCTTTCCCTGTCTCATCAATAAATGCATGAGATGAGAGGCTACTACAAGAGTATCCTACCTGCAAGGCAGAGCCTGGCAAGCTACCCATGTTGTATTTGAAATGCCAAAAACCAGTAACAATTATTGACCTCATTCCCATGACCTGAAGGAATGGTTTGAGGCTCTTCATGTTCCTGGAGTGAGCAGATGCCCTTGGGCTACACTAGCATGTGACAGAATGTATGGAGATATTACTGGTGCCTGCTGGAGCAAATCGATGAACAATGGAAAGACAAGTGATACAAGTGATATGAGTGATTCCTCTACTTGACTTGATTCTGGTAAGCTATTACCAGTGTCTCAGAGTTCTTGTAATTAGTAGTTTGGGTGCCCAGTCGCTATAGTGGGTATATAAGAGCAGGAGAAGTCAAAGTGAGTTCAAGTTTAAATCTGCCAAGACATTCTAATGCTAATGCATACTTGTTTTCTTTATATTAATTTTTCATTTGGAAAATGGATGTTTTAATTTTTTAATATGCAAGGTTTGGGGGTCACCTACCTGGTGACTGATACACAGGAGTTACTCCTTGCTCTGAATTTAGAAATTACTCCTCGTAGTCCTTGGGGGACCATATGGGATGCCCTATGCAAGGCAAGCACCCACTAGCTAACAAGAACCCTGCTGTCCTCCATGTCACTCCTGCCCCAGAATGCATGTTAATGAAATTTAGGAATTTTCTTTCCATCAATACTATTAAAAATTGATTTAAAATGCCTAGAATTATACTGCATAATCACATTATATTTTCCATGTTAATAAAACTATTGTTCTGTAACCTTTAAAGACCAAAGTTCTCTAAAAGTTACAGAATAACTTTTAAATATTCTAACAGAATTTCTTTGACGAGTTCTTTCTGCTCTCTTGACTTTCATAAAATTCCACTGAGTTATTGAAAACAAAAGCACTTCATGTTACTTGTATTTCTAGAAATAATGTGTGTTTTCCTTGTTCTAGCTCTTGGCAGTGGATTAAATGAACTAATCTAATATACTTGGCAAATTTTCTTTAAGTTGGATTTTCTTTTTTGGCAGCTACCTTTGAACATAATTTATAAAAATTGTTTCTAAGAATTTTGTTACTCAATTTTTTGTTGGTAAGAACTTTGTACCATGACATTTCTTGATTCTGTCCCAAACCAATGACCTTATAAAACAGCAAATTTAATTAAGATATTCTTCAATATTATGTCACTTTGCACTTTTCAAGGAAATGAAATAAATAGAAGTTATATATTTTGAAATTAATTGCTGAATGAACTGAAAATGTACAATAAAACTATTTAAGTACGTAGCATTTTGTGACACATCAAAGCCACTTAGACTTTTTTCAGCATCTGCAGTTCCTTTGTGACTGCATTGGAGTTAAAAGCTTCAGAGATCATGAGACCTTTATTCTTGCTAATGTGTCCTAATACCATCCTTCTGGATTGAAGAGTATTTCTTGTGAATGGTCTCTGCCTTCTCCTTTACTCTATGTGTGTCACTAGTCTCATGGGAAATTTCTAGTCTGACTTTGCACTTTGTGCTGATTGCATTCCCCTGACTTCAAGGGGATCAGTAAAGGCATTGTGTTAATTTCCTTTTTCTCAACTCTTTATTTCTGATAAAGGCAAGAGCTTTGAGCTGATCTTGAAATTATAGTTTAAAAAACTCGACTCAGTGTGTGGGCATGGCAGCAGTGGTTCCGCCCAGACAAGCACCACAACCATCATATGTGTACCACAGTGAAGAACACCAAGCCTTTAGCAAATGTTGCCAGTGGGGGTTTCCTGGGTGTCTTGTTTGTGAAGCAGAGAGGAGAGAGGCACCAGCCTTGAGCCCGAAATCTACCTGCTTCTGCTCTGTGTAGCTACCTTTGTCACCCTGGGAATGCTAGAAAGATCTAGTACTGGACAAAGTCTGCTTTACGCCCCTGGCATACCCTGTGCCCAGCAGCCCCAAAAGATGGCTATGAACCCTTGATATCTGCTTATTCTATGCAGGGTCGGAAATGAACCCTGCCACACAGTTTCTCAGGAGACCTTAACCAGGCTTTTCATATCTGCCACCTTGTCCTCAGAGAACATGAGTTTAGAAGTACAAGATAATGAAATGAAGACGATTTTTATTGGGAAACTTTGAGGAAAGAAAGTGCAGAAAGTCCACATCATGAGTCAGCAGATGTGGGCGGCATGTGTGTGGGCAACATGTGCCCAGCAACAGGAGTACAGGCAGTATGGCTGGCCACACATGGACATCTTCCTTGTCCAAGTTAGTTTATATGCACTTTCCCCAGTGACAGTCATTTGGGACTTTCTGCCTAGGTAAGAGTCTGTTGCTATGACATTGTCAAGGAGAGGAATTTGAAACTATATTTCAGGAGGGCTTACCTGGGGTTGCTTGAGGGTTATCCCTGGCTCTGCACTCAGGAATTACTCCGGGGCCGGAGCGATAGCACAGTGGGTAGGGTGATTGCCTTGCACGCGACCGACCCCGGTTCCATCCTCGGCATCCCATATGGTCCCCGAGCATGGCCAATAGTAATTCCTGAGTGCAGATCCAGGAGTAACCCCTGAGCATTGCTGGGTGTTACCCCCTAAAAAAAAGCAAAGGAATTACTCATGGTGGTGCTGCAAAAACCACATGGGATGCTCTGGATATAACCCCAATTGACAACATACAAAGCCTAAAGTTTGAAGCTTTTGATGTCCCTCCTCCTTGTCCTTTTCACAACCCTTTATTCTTGCTGGAATTTCTCTCATGAGGGCTGTGGGGTGATTCTGTTCTGAATTCTGTGCAGACACCCAAATTAGAGTTTTATAATACTTTAACTCCTGTGTCCACATAGTGGGTCTTGGTATTAATGCTTTCAGTACCTTTGGTACAGAGTAACTTCAAATCCCATTTGGTATTTATGATGGCCCAAGAGCTCATTGCCAGGGTCCCCCTATCCCTAACTACCTGCATACCTGCTTCAGCAAGCTTAATGTGCAAATATAACTGCAGTGTGTGGTGATGTGCAAACCCTGCTACCTGATCGGCTCCCTCCATGAGCACTTCATCTAAAACTGTGAGTACCACAATGACCACGAAGCCCTAGCCATTGCTACATCAAGACCAAAGGCAAAGGACAGAGGAACAGAGGGAATCTGTAAAGAGCTAAAAGAAAAAGGAAAGAAAGCTTCTCTCCAAAAGGCCTTTAATAAGCAACTAAATCTGCCCCAGAGAGCTATTTTATTTCGTTTCTCACACCTCAGCCTCTGTGTCAGCCAGTGGAGTTGAAATTTATTCCCCTTTCGTTGGATCTTCTTATTTTATTTTCATTGCCCCCAATATTTGGCTTCACCATTTCTTTGGTGGGATTTTTCTGTAGTCATCTACTTTTAGTAAGCACATTTTGCTCTCTTTGTCACTGTTTTTGTCTCTCTCTCCAAACCCACAACTCCATTACAAACCTTTTAGTTATTGTGAATTAAGTCTTTCAATCCTCTGCCCATTTAAACCAACTTCAACTTGAGCATGTTAAAAGCAATCTCTAGCTTTAGCTGATTTGTATTATTTTCTATTATTACATTTTACCATGTCTAATATTGGTACACTCCTTAAGCCACAATATCCTTTTCAGAGAGAGTTTTCATTAAAATAAGCAGCAGAGACTAAGGGGAGCCAAAAAAAAGGCCAATGAAAGTCATTTCAGTTTAGGTTGAAGGAGGGTATCATTTTTATGTTTACCATACAATAATTTCCCCTCGTGAATTTGTTCCAGTTTTAAGAATTCTCTTTTTTCCCAGAAGGCACAACTTTAAATTCACACAGGCTTCCCTCCAAAGTGAAATCTATAGAAGGTATATAATTACATCAAAGCTCAGGAAACAGGAAATTGCCAGTGACTAATAAGTTCGGCACCAAAAGATTTTGGAGTCCGAAATGCTCTCAATGAAAGGCCACTCCAAATTAGAAATGAAACTCCAATAAGATAAATAGTACCCTGATATTCTACTCAGAATATGTTTACAGTGACTCAAACGTGCTTGCAACTTTAGTTTTGGATTCTCATTAGCTGAAATTTCCGTCTGACTATTATGTCTTTTCAAATGAGGCTCAGTTAGAATTATATAACGTGCCCAAAAGAATCTCGCATTTCTGAGATGGAAACCTCTGTCTTGGTTATATGAACTTGAGTTGCAATGAAACAAAACAAACTCGTACTTACAAATTTGTTCACACTGAAATAAAGACAAGCAAGTAGTTAGAAATTAGTTAACACCGTTTTCATGGTTGAATTCCAGAAATCAAGCTCTATGTCTAATAGCTGGTTTGCTCAACAATGTGGGCAAGTGACTCAGTCCTGTGTAAGTGTATCTGTGATCATTTACAGCTCTAAGAACTCTGCCCCTTACTACATTTAGTTAAAAAATCACCAGGCAGTCAGAGGTTAGGTAAGACAGAAAATGGAACAGGGTGCTAATAATTGTTGAGGGTACTAATGCCAACCTGGAACTGAGCATTAAATAGAGGCAAAAGGATACACATGACAACCTTTTAATGTATGTTCTGTAATCCATAGTCTGGAAGGGAAGGAAAAGAGAAAGATAGAGAAAGGGAAAGAAATAAAGAACCTACCATGGAGGTGGGCTGGGGAAGAGGGGAGGGAACCGGGGATGTTGGTGGTGGGAGATGGGCACTGGTGGAGGGACGGGTGCTGGAACACAGTATGACCAAAAGTTTTTAATTGTATATCTTTTTATTTGTATATCTCACGGTGGTATAATAAAATACTTAAAAAATCACCAGGCAAGTGAACTAACAGAGCTCAGCTTCATCCCCTGAGCCAGTGCTCAAACCATGATTTACCTTTTCAATTGGTGACACTTGGTGTAATGGGTGTTACTCTTCATGCCTTCTGTGTATCTACACATTCATGGAGGTATAAAAGCACATGAAGGTGATCATAGTAAAGAGAGGATAAAGTATATGTGCATTGGTTTCTGACAGAGGGTTTTCATTGGGGGCGGTAGAAACCAAACCCAGGGCTTCATACGTATGAAGCATCACTTTATCACGGAGCTGCATTCCAATCGCTGATTTCTAATCTAGAGTTTTGCACTTTTTTTCTCATCAGTAGAATACATCTTCACCAGCAAAATAGGATGTGTGAAGAATATGATCTAAATGCAGATATGTACTTCCCATTAGTAGATTGTTAAAATTTGGGTTTGTAATGCATATTCAGTTTTATATACTGTTTTTAACTACCAGAATAAATTTTTCCATCATAAAATAATATTCCACAGCTTA
Organism: Cryptotis parvus; assembly: GCA_021461705.1. Taxonomy (NCBI): domain Eukaryota; kingdom Metazoa; phylum Chordata; class Mammalia; order Eulipotyphla; family Soricidae; genus Cryptotis; species Cryptotis parvus. Next base: position 389,089 of record JAJIBD010000836.1, read on the forward strand.
ATTTTAATAACATGTCTACTCTTAGTTATGCATTTAAATGAAAATCTGGGGCACCGAAAGTGGAAATGATGCTTATTATAATACAGAGTCATATGTACTTGTGAAATGTTGAGTGCGGTAGCATTCCTGCTTACCTGTTTCACTCTTTGTAATATTTTAACATTTCCTTAATGTGTGCAAATACATATGATTATACATAAATTTCTTCTATATCACTTATGGTATATTAAATTCACTCTTTACAAACAGTAAAGTATATGCAGTCTAAGATTGATAATGGAAATGTGTAAATCTGATATGGAATTCAAACAAATGTATTTGATACTATAGGTGGCTAAGGTCTTTCACTTTAATATTCACACATGTTAGAGCTAAATTTTAACTCTGAAACCCAGGAGAGTGGATTTTTTGTAGGCTAGTTAACTGAAAGGCTTTTCACCATTTGTAAAATGAGAATATTGGTAAAAAATTAAATACCCAAATTAAATACCAAAACTAGTTGGTATTTAATAATAAAATAAATTATTATATAACATAGATTCATTGAGAAAATGTTTTTTCATTGTGGAAAATATAGTTTATGGAGATAAAAAAAGATTATTTTTCTTCTGTTTTCTTCTGAATTATGGGTTATTATACTTCATTTGCCTAGTACTTGGAGAAATGTCAAATTAATATTGTGTGACATGCTTCTTAGAATCTTGCATAGAAATTAGGGATGTAAGACACAGTGATGAAATTCTATATAATTTAGAAGTAGCATTATGAGGAAGTAGCTAAACGTAATCGCCATGAAGTTGTAGACACGGAGTTTCCATTATGCCAGTCCTGTAGTGATGTACATTCAAATTGACCATTGGGAAATCAACAGTTGAGGCTTTTACTTTGTTGTTTGGGCTTGTTAGTTACATCCTTAATTGTGCTGAACCTTTTTAGAATCACTAGTGGTTAGTACTAGTTCTTAATTGGTTTGACCTTACTAAAATTTATGTCCCATGCAACCTATTAGATCCTTTTTTAGACTTGAAGACATAGCCCCACCTATGGTTTAGATATCATTTTTATCTTATTCTTCCAGATTTAATTTTAATGAGATCTATAACTCAAGAACTTTGAAATTTCTTTTTTTTTAAGTATTTTATTATACCACCGTGAGATATACAAATAAAAAGATATACAATTAAAAAGTTCATGTTTGGGTTTTGGTCATACAGTGTTTCAGCACCCGTCCCTCCACCAGTGCCCATCTCCCACCACCAACATCCCCGGTTCCCTCCCCCTTCCCCAGCCCTGCTCCATGGCAGGTTCTTTATTTCTTTCCCTTTCTCTCTCTTTCTCTTTCCCTTCCAGACTATGGATTACAGAACATACATTAAAAGGTTGTCATGTGTATCCTTTTGAAGAACTTTGAAATTTCTTTAAGATTTTTAGTTATAGAAACTGTTGAAAGTCATCTGTTTGCTAAATTTTAGTTTTTAAATTATATACAAATGTTTTAGTAAACTTCCATGTGCCAATAAATTAAAAAAATTATGATTAAAATGTTTCATTATTTTTCAGGGTATCCTTTAGCAGTTCATGGTATCCAGGATAGGGCTGCCATCTCAGCCTGACCTTTCAATCAGTGGTCTAGTACCACAGCGATCATATGTGGCAGTGTTGAGGGGCGGGGCAATTTGACACCCAAATCAAACTCTGGCCTTGCACTGCTAGATAAGTGCTTAGCAGTTGAAGATACCCTCAGCTGCTGAAGGATACTCTGAAAAAATAATGAAACATTTTAATCATAATAATTTTTTTAATTTATTGGCACATGGAAGTTTACAAAAACATTTGTATATTAATATACAAAACTATAAATAAATTATCTAGAGCCTATCATAATTTAAAAAATAAAATTATCTTGGAGTTAAATATGGGAAGAATATTAGACATAAGTAGAGTGGTCATTATCAAAATCTAAACCAAGTACATATTTTCTCTTCACTTAACATTTCAGACTTTAGTTTTCTTACCTCTAAAAAAGGGGGATGCATGTGCTACACTGGTTTTAAATGAATATTTAAGAAGATCGGGTATGCATCAGGAAATATACATCTGTGTAGTAAATAAGATTTCTTGTGTTGACTTCTGCTATCCAATAGAACAGGGTTTTAGGAAATAACCTGCTATCTTTATTATAAGGGAATATTTTAGTAAAAAAAAAGTAAAATAACTGTGTTTTGCAACTTTCTAAAAGTTAAATATCTCTCTCTGGCTGAGACTTTATTGAGCATCTCTGATTTTTGTACTTTTTGTTTAAGTAAAAATGTAAAACAATCTACTTTCCTGACTTTTAAATGTGCCAAATCATGGTATCTATGTATACCCTGATATATAGCTATAGCTCTCTAGGATTATCTCATTGTGAAAGAATTGTAGCTTTTGTACTTATGAAATAACAGCTACACATTCCCCTGCCTCTCCTAGCCCACGTCACCCACTTTTCCACACTGTTACTTTTAACTTTAATTATCTCAGTTTCCTCATGATAGTGGCATTATGCATTGTTTGCCCTTCTGTCACTGACTGCCTTACTCATCATAGTGTCCTTCAGGTTCATTCATGTTGTAGCATAGAAAAAAAATTCTTTCTTTTTAAGATTATATAATATTTTAAATTATATATATGTCACATACAGCCATCATGCCCTTGTTTCATTTTGGCAGCCTTGCCAAAGGCCATTGAAACAAATATAGGTGCATGCATTTCTGTGTGGCGCTGCTCTTTTGCCACACATGCTGCTTTTATTATTGTAACTGCGCCAAATGATTTTGAATTCAGGAGTTTTAACCTTTCAGATTTCTTCATTAGTCTCAGGTATTTTGAGTATTAGGGTCTTTTGAAAGTTAGCTTTCTATGTCCTTGCTCATATCTTCATTTTGTTCATGCAGTGTTGTCCCTGTGTTCATTAATAAGTATCTTTATAATATTTTGAAATCCACATTTTCCAGATTTTTTTAGGGGCTGCACATCAGGCACTGTTCAGGGTTGTAGGGCCCCTCTTAGTAGGGTTCTTGACCCAACAATGCTTGCAGGCCATCGGAGGTATACACAGGAGTGTTCACAGGGCCTCATGGTGCCAGGGATCAAACCCAGAATCTCGAACCTGCAAGACTTTATTCTACCACTTTAGCATTTTCCTGACCTTTGAAAAAGTTTTAATTCAAAAATAATTTTAAGTTCCTTTTCCTTTTTATGTGGTGGGAGGCCACACCTGCTGGTGCTCAGGGGTCACTCCTGGCAGACTTGGAGTACCACGCGGGTGTCTCTATCAAACCGAAGTCAGTTGGGTGCCACACTAGTGACCTACCTGCTGTGCTACAGCTTCAGCCTCTTATCCCTTATTTAAAAGAAGCTGTTATAGTGCTTTTGTTTTCCTTTTGTACAAATCAAACTTCTTTATCTTACATTTTTATAACTGTATAATGGTATCACATGTAGGAAAATGCAGTCACCTCTCCCCCATCATTGTGAACCAGCTTTATGTAAGAAAGACACCATGCAGTCCGGTTAGAGAATCTCAGGGCCTCTCAAGTCCATTCTATGGACTGGTGCATGTAAATTTCTCAATTGAAATACATCTTTTCTTTTAATCAAATGTATAATCTCTTGTTCCCTCTGGTGTCTGTTTTAAGTACTGCGTGTGCTTTGGAGCTGCCATAAAAAATGGAGAGTCACTGCCTGGCTCTCCTTTGTTCTCAGTGTTCCTGCATTTATAATGTTGTTTTGTTTGTTTTTATTGAACACCATGAATGGCAAAGTTACAAAGTTATTTATGATTGAGTTTCAGGCATTCAGTGTTCCAACACCAGTTCCTTCCTGATTATCCACTTCGCTCCACCAATGTCCTCACTTCCACTGCTGCCTTTTTTTCTTTGTAGGCACTGTGACTTACAGTACTATTACTGATAGGGCATCATGCATATCATTTTACTCCGATCAGCACCCAGTCCTCATGCTGGGTGACTGCTTCCCTTCAGACTATCATTTGGAGCTTGGCCAGTACTCCTGTTAGGTAGGACATATTTGGGCAGCCTCCTTCCACAAAACCAGACATTGAAAATCTCTTCTACTCCACTTTCCCTTCTGAAGGAGGATCATTGTGTTGACCTCTGTCCACGATAGTGCGGTTTCAGGAGTACTAACAAACAGCCCAGCAGCTTGTTGTTCTCAGCAGCCTCTAGATAACTAAAGTATGCTGACCTTTCTTGGCTGGGACCACAACATCCAAGAGAAGGCATTGCCTTTAAGAAAGCTCTACTATTGGGATTAATCTCCCACTCTTTTCTTTGGAAAGAACCTGGGAATTTCTCCTGCTTATTTAGTAGTGTTAAGCCCAGGAGAAGAATCAACAAATTAGTACCATAAAATTCCCTGCCAGCTTCACTGTGGCTAGTTTCTCCTTCTCCCAATTTGAAGGACTGTTTTAACTGGTTTAGATTTCTCCTAGAAAGAAGCACTTATTGAGAGCTGGATGGTCTTGGGCTTCTTGCTGACAGTATGTGACCCCTCTGTGTTTCTTTTGGGGAGGGAGGTCAGCTATGCTCAGGACTTACTCCAGGCTCTATGCTCAGGCGGCCATATGTGGTCCTAGGGATCAGCTATTGTGCTCCACACCCAAAACAAGTACTTTAATCCTATTTTTTTCTTTTTTTGGGTAAAACCTGGCAATGCTCAGGGTTTACTCCTGGCTCTACACTTGGGAATTACTCCTGGCAGTGTTCTGGGGATCATATGGGATGCCAGAAATCGAAGTAGGGTTGGCCGCATACAAGGCAAACGCCTTACCCACTATGCTATTGCTCTAACCCCAAGTACCCTTTACTCTGCTCCCATCCCTATACTTCTTAAACTGTTTATTAGCAGGGTTCCTCTGCAGTTCTTATCAGTTGTTATGCTGAGGACTCAAGCATAAGCTTGGCAAATAAATGCGCCTGCAGTGGAGAGTGCATTTTTGTTTGCTTCTGGTAACACTGAAATTAACATGTCCATACCCGGCCTTGGTGGATCTGAGAAGCCTAAGAAGCCAAAGTCAGTTATTTATAAACTCTGAAACTCTTACTTGTGAAATTTGAATAAAAGTTAACTATTCACCTTTGTAAGTTCATTGTAAAGATTTAAAGTGATAATGTTTTTATTAATGTCTACATTTGAGATCTTGAAAGATGTGGATTTATTTCTCCACAACTAATTCATGTAATTGTAACATTTACCTTTGCTACTTTCCCTTAGTGTTGACTTAACAAAAACAACAAAAATTTCAATCTGTTGAAAATTAAAATTGTGCTCTATGTGCTCTTTATATTTAATTATCTTACGTATGTATTAATCTCTGTCTCAGATATTCTACTCTCCTAATTTCATTAACTTAGGTAGATATTTTAAACTAAACTGGTGCTAGTAATTAGTAAAAGAGGTATAAAATCATGACACATTGAAAGCAAAGAATGATGTGTAATCACTTGTATTTTCTAAACTAGTAATTTTCATTATTTATCGCCTACATTGAAATAATTATGTTCAAGATCTAAAATGCAGAAATCCATTTCAGCCCCTATATGGCCATTTTTGGAAAGAGCTCTTTAGGAATATTGTCATTTCAAAAACACATTTTCTCAATGCATTCACAGCAATTCATGACCATTATGGGGAGTTCTCTGAAGTAAAATTCACTTTCCCTTATTTAAAAAATCCCTAAATCTATTAAAGGAAAATAGTTACTTCAATGTTTTTTCTTATTCAAGAGCGCCACATTTAACTAGGTCTAGAAACTACTACATTACTCAGATTTTTATTGAGAAGTTTGTGAATAATGCACCTGAGAGAATGATAAGTTTTAACTTTGCCCAAAAAAATACCATGAGCCCTGTGCTTCCTTTTGAATAAACTTCAAATCCAGCCTCACTTTCTTCTAGACAAATGTTTGCATTGAAACGAGCAGTCATGAAGTTCATAAATAACATTTCAAACATAACACACTTATCTGTGTACATTCTCTTGCTTCATTCAGAGCAGATTTATCTACAGAAAGCAAAATACATGAAAATGATTTTAGTAATGTGTAGTGTTTTGGTACACTGTGTGCTGGGCTGTGACTGACATACTTCATTTGTTAGGAAATGTAAACACTGTTCAGAAAAAAATAGAGGGGGATTCAAGACTTTCTTTTATCAATATGTTTATATGTACTCCATACTGAGAAGTACATTTTGCATTATTTATACATTGTACAACCAGCTAGTCTCAAAATATTAATGTTTGCTATATGAAAGCTATTTATTTTTTATTTTATAAAACTTTGCTTCTACAAAGCATTGTGCTAGTAATGCTGTGTAGCGATGAATTCTGATTGCAAAAATAGATGTGAGGCTTCTTTTAAAGTAGACATTCTTATTATATATAAATTGTAGTTTTATAAAAATGGAATATATTTTGTTATAGTTTGGAGAAAATTATGTTAAAAATAGTAACTCTGGTCACTGTGGGTGTCACTGAGTTCATTAGAATCTTATGGAGAGCATCCAATCTGTTTCCACTCATTGTTTTTACTGGGAAACTGTTTAAATGAAAGAATGATGACTCTTCTTGAATTAAACAAATATTTATAATATGGCATTACTGATAAAAATTTTGTCATGTTCTTTGGAAATCATTCAGTGTTTAGAATGTTAGTAATTTTCAAGCCAAAACCTTTGTCATGAAGTTTAGTTCTTTGACTTCAGAAATGATTACTCATTTTCTCTTTCTTTATCTTTCATACTTACCATAAGTCTCAGTCAGCTAGAGGGAGATGAATGGTAGAAAAATGACTATATAAGGCATGGATGTAGCTTTGGTATGATCATCTGCAGTGCTTTTTAATTTTTCTTCTATCTTTCAGAATGTTACTCAATATATGGTTCTGGTTCTCTCTCTCTCATATCCTTTAGCACATTGTGATTAAAATACTGACATAAATGTCCCTTTACCTACTTTGAATACTCAGTTTTAGCACTATTTCCAACTATTCTTGGCAAATTGGTCCCTTCTCTACCTTACCTATCTCCTTCCCCACCCCACCTCCCACTTGTGGTAGATTCCAACCATTGACAAGTCTTCCTGGCCCTGTTTTCCCTGGCCTTAGTCTCAGACTTTTTTTTAATATTCCACCAATGAATGAAGTCATTCATTCTATAAATGTCCTCCTAACTGACTTATTTCACTAAAGATGATACTCTCCATATCTGTCCATTTATAGATAAATTTCATGACTTCATTATTCCTAACAATGCATAGTATACCGTTGTGTAAACTTCTTTATCCAGTTGTCTGTTCTCAGTAACTCTGGGTGTTTCCAGATGATGCCTATTATGAATAGTGCTACACTGAACATAGAATTGCACATGGTGTTTCTGCTGTGTGTTTTTGGCCCTCCAGAAGTGGTATTCCCAGAAGTGGTAATTCTGGATCAATGGGAGCTCAATTTCTAGTTTTTGGAGGAGTGTCCAAGTTTTTTTTTCCATTTTGGGTCACACCCGGCAATGCTCAGGTGTTGCTCCTGGCTCTTTACTCAGGAATTACTCCTGGCAGTGCTCGGGGGATCGTATGGGATGCCGAGGATCCAACCGGGTCGGCTGCGCTCAAGGTAAAAGCCCTACCTGCTGTGCTATCGCTCTGGCCCCCAGTGTCCATGTTTTTGAAAGATGCAGGTCCAGTCATCATTACCACCAGCAAGGAATGAGAGTCCCTTTCTCTCTGCATCCCCGTGACCACCAGTTGTTCTTGTTCTTTGGATGTGTGCCAGTCTCTGTGGTGTGAGATATCTCATGGTTATGGTTTGCATGTCCCTGATTATTATGAACATTTTTATCATATGGCTTTTAGCCATTTGAAGTTCATCTTTGAGGAAATTTCATTCATTTCTTCCTCATTTTTTGGTGGGGTTGGATGTTATTTTCTTTTAAAGTTCTACTAGTGCATTATATATCTTGGATATTAAGCCTTTATCAGATGGGTCACTTGTCACTTGTCTTCCCGTTGTTCATTGATTTGCTCAAGCAGACTCAGTAATGACTCCGTTTGTTGAGAACGGGATCCATTATTGCTACTGTTTTTGGCATATCGAATACACCACAGGTGCTTGCTATGGCTCTGGGTTACTCCCAGGGGCCCAGTCTTTTCTATGTCAGACCATCAACCATCCAGGGCCCATGGTGCAGAGCCCTGGGTGTAGGCAAGCCTGTCTCCTGTCTGCCACCTGCTGTCGCGGTGGAGCACCACAGCCACACCTGCAACACCTCGAGGGGCAGGATCAGATGGGTATTCAGTGAATAATTTTTCCCATTTAGGGACTGTCTTTGTATTTTGGTCATCATTTCTTTTGATGTAAAGAAGTTTGTTAGTTTTGTGTAGTCCCATTTGTTTATCTTTGCTTCCACTTGCTTTGTCAGTGGTGTTTCATATTTGAAGATGCCTTTAACTTTTATGTTTTGCCTACATTTTCTTCCATTTACCTTATGAATTGAGGTCGGATATTGAGATCTTTAAGCCCTATTGATCTATCTTTTGATCTTCATGGATCTAGATTGAGGCCTGACTTCATTATTTTTTACATGAGATTGACCAGTTTGTCACAGTAGTTAAGAGGTGGATGCTTCCAGTCCACTCTCAGTGTCTTCCTCTCACTACTAGGTAGGACTCTGGGGAGGCTCAGTAGATGGTGGTCTCCTCTTTCCCCTTCAAGAATATTAGCTTCCTCTTTGAAGTTCCTGTGTGACTTGTGTGGGGCCTCTAACACTGATTTAGAGAACGTGTTCTTTCATCTGAACTTACTGTCACTTGTAGATTGGGATTGTATTGAGTCTTGCATTCACCATTATTGTTGCAACTTTTGATGGTATATTTAATGAACATTTGGCTTAATGTGTTTGGACTAGCTAGGCTGCCCTTTGTGGGAGTCCGGTATAATGGCCAGTAATGGGTACAGTGCAATATGGACAGTAAGATTAATTTACCGGGCCGGAGCGATAGTCCAGCAGGTAGGGTGTTTGCCTTGCACCCGGCCGGCCGGTGCCCGCCCGGGCTCGATCCCCGGCATCCCATATGGTCCCCTGAGCACCGCCAGGAGTAATTCCTGAGTGCAGAGCCAGGAGAAACCCCTGAGCATCACCGGGTGTGACCCAAAAAAGCAAAAAAAAAAAAAAAATTTACCGCGTGGAAGTCAAACTGTTCACCTTGGTTGGTTCTACTTGGTGGGGAAGGGCATGCTGGCTCAGATTCTGTGGTCACAGTTCCAGTCCCATTGCCAGTTTAGCACTTCTAAAAACAGATATCCTCTCTCACCTAGGCGCTTTATCTGGTCACCTAGGGCTTTTCTCTTTGCTGTTGCTTGTGCCGTCTGTTTGGTGAGCCCTTGCTATAATTTTGTATATTTGCTATGAGTTGTGGAGTGCTGAAGAAATGAGCAGCCTAGTAGCAAAATGGGGTAGTTGTGCTCTTCTCAGTTGGCTCTCAGGTGTGACCTCAAAGCCCTTCCAGCCCACCAATGTTTTACTAACGTATGATTCTCTAAAATATATGTATGTATGCTTGTAAATGAAAATTTAATATTTTCCTTACTTCAATAAGTATTCTATCATCTGTCTACTATAATCTGAGCATTGAACAGAGGCTAGCATAGAGAAATGAGATTAGCATGGTCTCGGCCTTTTTCAAAGGTTGATACTGAATGTCCTAATCTTCCTTTTTTAGGTAATATTCCTGTTAATTGTTATACTTAAAGCAATTGTAAAGTGTTGAAAAGGTTTTAAATTATAGGATAGGTCATGCTGGGGGGGTTTAATGAGATATTTCTTAACAAGGTTGGCAGGCTGCCTATGTCAGGCATTTATTAAGCAGACATTTAGCATGTCTTTTTATCACAAAAATCTGTTGAATAATCATTGTTAAGCAAAATAGAGATAATGTTTAAAGTAAGTAAGTTTAAAATGAAGAAGGCAGAAATGTTCTGACTTTTGAAACTTTTCCCTTAAGAGATCCAGGTTCAAAGACAAATGACATTTTCTTATATACTAAATGGACATGGAATATCGAATTATTGGGTAGATACTGATCTCTAGTAAGATGATGTTCTTTTCTTTTCTTTCTGAAGTTTTAATTTAGATCATGACTTACAATGCCGCAAATGATAAAATTTCATATATACAGTGAAATTCGCACCTCTTTCATCTTATGGGATTTCATTTTATGGGATTGTCTTCTTGAGAATCTTTGATTTTTGAACATATATCAGTATTTAGCATGATATTTCCTTATTTTCACATTTATTTTATACTTGACAACTCATGCATTGAATATCTTTAATATGGTGATAGGCCTTACTCATTTAATTGCCAATATTTTGTACTTTACATGTTCATGACTCTAAGTAATGGCTATAGCCATTTTTTTGTTTGCTTTTTTTGGGTCACATCCGACGACACTCAGGGATTACTCCTGGCTCTTCACTAAGGAATTATTCCTTGCAGAGCTTGGGGGACCATATGGGATGCCGGTGATCAAACCCGGGTCATCCGCGTGAAAGGTAACACCCTACCTGTTGTGCTATCGCTCCAGCTCATATAACTTTTTTTAAACTTTAAAGGTTGCCTCTGGGTCTCTGCTTTTTTTATATTTGTCTGATTTCAAGCATTTCACAGAAAATTCTGTATTCATTAAATGAGAGATCTAACCCAAATCTCATTAGCTTTTTGTATCACTAAATGAGACACTATATAGCAGATATTCTAACATTATTACAAGTCTCCTGACATGTGACTTATCGTCTAAACTTAATAATATCACTTTCTCAATCTAATGAGGAAAAGTTTGTCACATTTCTATTGAAATATATGCTTCCATATACAATCCAGTCTGATTCTTCTTAAGGGGCCATTTTTGTATTTAAAGTCCCATTAATTTTTTCTACCTTTTTCATTTATTGTTTCTGAGAATAGAGATTCAAATGTATTCTATGAATTGGTTAAAAATATTAAATTCTGCAAAGAAACTAAGAAATTGCCTTTTATACGTAAGATGATCTAATATATAACTTGAACTAAAATATATAAATGAAATGTTAGTATATAGTTTTGGGTAATCAAGATATTAAGAAATATCTCAGTCTTTCAAGTGTTTGTGTAAACTCTGTCAATACTGCAAACTGCAGCAGTATACTGCGATTGCCACCAGAAGGTGCTAGAGGGGGAAAAACCCAACTTGAGTCAAAAGCTTTATTCTAGGTTTCTTGCATTTGCTCTTGTTGGTGTCTTCTCTCTGTTGATAATTTCTTCCATTCAATGAAAGGTCTCATATGGTTCCAATATCATATCTATGAAGTTTTAGGGATTTGGCCATGTGCAAAACCAAAAGCAGATTTTCAATCTGTTTATTCACCAGGAAATAACTCAAAAAGGCTTTAGGGGTGGGGGAGGGGGAAATGGAATGACTTTAAAAAACAAAATATTCATGTAATTAAAAGACAATATTTTATTATTTTGCTTGAAAATTCTTCACAAATAAAATTTTAGAGATTTTTATGCTAATTTGTTTCACATCTTCCAAATACTCAGCTCATGCTCTTCAAAAGATAGAGCTGAGAATGTTACTACTGTTAAATTAATAATTCTAGAGTAATTTTTCAGATTTTGTAAGTATTATTTACAAATTTAGTTCAAGTCATCCAGATTTCTCAAACATAAAATATTATCAGGTATTTATTATTCTTTTAATCATTTATTTCAAAATAGACATTTTTAATCTATTGGGGATTTTACCCTTTCCCTTTCTTGAACTACAACATGCTTAACTTTATAAATTCCAGTACTTACTTATATTATTATAAAAATAGAGATTAGCGGAGGATAAAATAGTAGAAGAATAGTTTCATCATCTTGGGAAGATTCTTGTCTTTTTAGTGCTAATCGTCAAAATGCTAAATAAATCTTTTCTAATTTTTTTGTAATTTTGATGCAGTGGTTGAAAAAGTTTATTTACTTAATCATTGTTTTAAAAGTAAAATAAAGTAATTTCTCAGTTTCCATATAGATATTAACATAATGTGCTTTTATGGAGAAAGCACTTACATTTATGTGCTAGTTTCTACATTTTTAAAAATGTTCATGTGTTCATTACAAATATAGTAGTCAGAGGTATAATGCTTAAGCCACACTGTAAAAAGGAAGAGGAAGCAGAAAAATTGGAAGTTGCAGAGGTCTTATCTGCATAATTTACACAATTTGAAGGAAAAGCAACATCAAAAAATTCTCACATGCTGTATTTGCCATCGTGATAGTTTTCTGTTGCCATTATAGTAAATTTTGGGCTGAAGTAAATATGACTGAAATCATAAATGAATGACTTCAGTCATGAAATATTTTATGTTGCAGTTCTAGAGTATAGAAGCCACAAATTGGTCTGACTGCCTAGCACTGAATTCTTCTAGAAGGATGTACGGGAGTTACTTTACAGTTTTCCTACATGACCACTTTACATCCCGTTATTCATCAATTTGCTCGAGCGGATGCCAGTAATATTTCCATTTGACCCTATCACGTGCCAATGTAGCCCAATGGCATCTGGTTGCTTCAAGAATATGAAGAGCCTCAAAATGTTCGCTCAGGGTCTTGGCGAAGAAGTCTGACCATCTTATAGGTGGGTGGCCACGTGATCTTTTAACATCTCGTGGATCCAGTCAGTAACGAGCTCTAGTCCCGGGTTGTCTCCAAATCGCATTACATGTCCAGCCCATCTGATTTTCGATGCCTTGGCAAACGAGACAGCATCCCTGACTCTGAAACAGCAACAAAGGTCGGAGCAACGGATTCCTTCTTTCACTTGAGTGAGGCGTGATATTCCAAGCATAGCTCTTTCAGTTCCTCTATGGGAGACACTAATAGCATTCTCATCCTGCTTTCATAGGACCCAGGTCTCTGAGGTGTATGTTAATGCAGGGAGAACAGTGGAGTCAAAGCGATGTGCCCAGAACCAGAGGTTCTTTGTCTTTTTAGCTATTTCTTTGATGCTTTTGAAGGCATTCCTTGCCGCTCTCTTCCTCCTGCGCAGCTCAGGTTTTAGGTCGTTCATCATGTTGGCTTCTCGACCTAGGTACACATAACTGCTGCATTCAGAGATGTTTGTTCCATTGAGAGTGAATGGGGCCTCAGGAACTAGTTCACTTTTCATGAACATAGTTTTGTTGAGATTCAGCTGAAGACCTATCTTTCCACATTCTTGGTCGAAGTCAGCCAGCATTTGTGCTGCTTAGCTAATGTTTGGGGTTATTAGAATGATGTCATCAGCAAAGTGGAGGTGGTGTAGTTGCCGACTGTCTATCTTCACTCCCATTCCTTCCCATTCTAATTGTCGCCTGATGTTCTTGTGGGTGGTGCGAATACATACAGGTTATTATTTCCTACATACAGGTTATTTTTTCTGAAGAAAGGTCAATAATCTGTGGACCCCTGGTATATTCCAAGGGGTTCCAGGTAAAAATTGCATAAATGATGGACCACAGCAAAAGCCATTAGGCAGGACAAGGAGGGGGCATCACAGGAAGAAAACAAGTTTGTGAGTTGGTCCCATTTGGAAAAAATTGAGATTCAATGGTCTAGACAGTCCACATTTCATTTCTTTTTATGTTCATAGCAGCATTATTCACAATAGCCAGAATCTGGAAATAACCAAAGTGTCTGAGAATCGATGACTGGATAAAGAAACTTTGGTATATCAACACAATGGAATACTATACAGCTGTCAGAAAAAAATGAAGTTATGAAATTTGCCTATAAATGGATAGACATGGAGAGGATCATGTTGAGTGAAATTAGCCAGAAAGAGAGAGACAGATATAGAATGACTGCATTTATTTGCATGACTATATATACATATATACATATATACATATATATACATATATACATATATATATACATATATATGTCATGCAAATAAATGACATATATATGTCATGCAAATAAATGGCATATATATATATATACATTTCTTCTCTGATTTGTATTTCCCTTTTGTCTTTACTAGAACTGCTTGGTGATCTGTCTCCCATCATGCTTCACTCTCATTCTTACTGTTCTGCTTCATCAAACATAACAAAATGACTCTTCTGCTCACATTAGGCCCTACCATGTAATCCAGGATATATAAAGTCAACTTATTAAAGGCTTCCCACACAATAAGTAAATAATTACATTAATAGATGAATGGAATTTTACACCTTGGAAAGTGGGAAGGGCTGTTTGTGGCAAAGAAGGAGAGTATATAAACTATGTGAAATCAGTCATGAAGCTGATTGGTACATTGGGAGAATCAGATGGATGTAAATATCAGGTTTCTTTTTGGAAAACAATATGGATATTCCTCCAGAGACTAGAAATTGAGCTCCCATTTGACCCAGCCATACCACTCCTGGGAATATACACTGGGAAGCCTAAAATATGCAGCGGAAGCAACATCCCTACTTTTATGTTCATAGCAGCATTATTCACAATAGCCAGAATCTGGAAACAACCAGAGTGCCCGAAAATCGATGACTGGATAAAGAAGCTTTGGTACATCTACACAATGGAATACTATGCAGCTGTCAGGAAAAATGAAGTTATAAAATTTGCCTATATATGGATAGACATGGAGAGTATCATGTTGAGTGAAATTAGCCAGAAAGAGAGAGACAGATATAGAATGACTGCATTTATTTGCTTGACATATATCTATATCTATATCTATATATATATATATATATATATATATAAATGTGTATATATACATTTCTTCTCTGATTTGTATTTCCATTTTGTCTTTACTAGAAATGCTTGGCGGTCTATCTCCCATCATGTTTCACTCTCATTCTTACTGTTCTGCTTTATCAAACATAACTAAATGACTCTTCTGCACACATTAGGCCCTATATATATATATATACATATATATATATATGTACATATTATGATACCATTATCCAAGGTCAGGGAAAAACATGGAACAGGAGGTCTTGTCAAAGGTGGAAATTATCACAAACATGTGGGAGTCAAAAGCTAGGTAAAACAGAGAATGGAACAGTGTGCTAATAATTGTCGAAAGTGCTGATACCAACCTAGAATTGAGCATTAAATACAGGCAAAAAGATAAACATGACAGCCTCTTAATGTATGTATTATAATCCACAATGTGGAAGGAAATGAAGAGATAAAGAGAAAGAAATCAATAAATCTGCCACAGAGGCAGGCGAGGTGGGGGGGAGGGAATCAGGGACATTGGTGGTGGGAATTGGGGACTGGTGGAGGGATGGGTGCTGGAGCAATGTATGACCGAACCCCAAATATGAACATCTTATGAACATTTTTGTAACTATATCTCACGGTGGTATAATAAAATATTAAAATAAATAAATACATATCAGGTTTCTGCTAAATGCACTGGTGAAGTGGTCAAGGTGTAAATGGAGAGATGGGCACAGTTCAGATGGTAAGATGTACAGGACTTAATATGTCAAGGTAAGAACATGGCACTTTAAGCTAAGGATAAGCAAGAAACACAGTAATTTTCCTTCAAAATAAACACTCCTAGGACAAAGGGACTTCAATGTATGCTTTCTGTGTTGAAGCCTGAATTCAATCCCTGGCATCCCATATTCCCCAAAGGAGTTCTTGCTCAGAATCAGGTAGTAGCCTCCCCCATTACTACTAACTCTATGCTCTTAACCAGATCCCCAAGTGGTCCCCTCTTGCAGAAGCACTGAATAATAAGTGAAAGAAAAAAAAAAGTAAAGGTGATGTTGGGAATGTCCCTAAGTCTATTGACTGAGTAGATAAAGTGGCAGGAACTATGTGGGTTTGATTTCATTTATTAGAACAATCATAAACAGAGATAAAGAAGTTGCAGGCAGATCAAGCTTAGCCTTGGGTATAATAATTCTTAGTGGCATGTAATTCATCAACATGGAGATTAGAGTCTTAATTTAAAGTTTATTCAATATTTAAGAGTTCAGTTAGACTAGAACTGAACCTGGGAGTCTTGAATCTATAGAAAGTAACTATACGCATTGCAAAGAAGAGAGAAGGGAGAAAAGGGATTAATTTCATGTTTCAGCTATTAAAAACACCATTAAATATTTCCTGAATATATCTATTCTTTTCATGACATTTTCAAGTAACACTACAAGTTGTATGTGTGTGTGTATATATATATATATATATATATATATATATATATATGTATGTATATGTGTGTATACAAAAAAAGGAAGAAACACCTAATTTAATAATGGTTGCATAAGATTTTGTTTAAACACAAATAATTGAATTTATAGGAGGTGTGTGTATGTATGTGTGTTGTTGTTTTGTTTGTTTTTGTTTGGGAAGTGCCTGGGATTGAACATACAGGTCTCCTGAATGTTTAATCAAGCACTCTACCACTATCTACATCCTAAGCCTTCCATCTTTGTATTCTCCCTTCTCTCATATCCAACTAAGAATAAAACACTATGAGAGGAGTAGCCAAGATAGTAGAGCTGGTAAGGAGCTTCTCTCATGCGCATCCAACCCAAGTTTGATCCCAGCATCCCATATGGTTGCCTGAGCACCAGCAGGAGTAACTCCTGAGTGTAGTGCCAAAAGTAAGCTTTGAGCACGCCAGGTGTGACCCCAAAACAAATCAAAATGGAAAACACAATGTGAAGAGGGATGAGGAAGGATATGAGTAATGTATGCACCATTCTGAAAAATGTAATACAAAGGAAACATAAACACCACAGTTGAAAAATTTTGAAATACAATTACCTAAAAGGAAATACTAACAAGAAATGTACTCTTTCACTGAGAACCCTAGAATTTCTTAAGAATTGGAAGCAACAGGAATCACTTAAAAGGGGATAAAAAGCCTAAATCCTGAAAGGGAAATCATATTTCAAATTCATTCCCAGCCTTATGATAACTCTTTCTCTATTGTAAAATTTGATTTAATACACAATTTAACTCAATGGTGACACAATGGACTATTATTATTATTATTAAAGTCTTTCCAATGTTTTAGCTTTATTAAAGTATATCTAGTATTATATAACTTTGCTTTCAATGTTTTAAATATTTTATATACTTAAAAATTAGTGGGTTAATGCTTGAAAAATGGAGACTAAATATGTCACAGTTATAGATAAAATTAAGTTATCAGGGACATAAAAAATAGAAATGAGGATCATTGAGAGAAAGAGCAGTTTTAACATTTAGCTTAACATTGAGAGAAAGCAGTTTTGCGTATGGAAGAAGTTTAAATTATATGATATCCAGAAATGTATTCATTACAGAGAAAGGTTTTAAAAACAAGGTAAAAAGAAAAGAAAATAACCCACAAATTAAATCACACACACAGTAAAATTTTCATTTGAAAAAATGAGCCACAAGCAAAGAAATGCTTGTTATTTTCTCTCATCACAATTTTTCTAGACTGAATCTCTGGTCCCTAGCTCTCCCAGTCCAATAATTTGTTCGGCCCTGTATGCAGGAATGATAAAGTGGCGGTGAACAGTTCATGAGAATGGTTGTAGCATTGGGTTGCTGAAATGGAATCAGGAGCAGATGAGAGTCTTAGAAAGGAAGTTTAACATTAGCTGAATGTGAATAAATATGATTTATAGAACATCCCAACACAGTCTGAGATCTGGAAAGCACCTCTCATCACTGCTTCTGAAGGTACCACTATAGGTGAGTCAGAACAAGCCTCAACACTTTAGCTATTAAATAATTTATGTGAGTACCTTCCTCAAATTGGATAGTATTCATCCTATATGTTTACTATATATAGGTTTCTTCAGAGTCATTGCTAATATTTACAGATATGGACCTTATTTCTCTGCTCCATATAGATTATTCCATTTAATCCTTAAGATAATTCTGTGAGATAAAATTTATTTTCATTTCAATTTTATAAGTGAGGAAAGAAGAGCACATAGAATGT
>JAJIBD010000837.1:0-26979 GCA_021461705.1 Cryptotis parvus
CTTTTATTTTTTTTTTTTTTTTTAAACATTTTATTATACCACCGTGGAGATATACAATTACAAAGTTGCTCACGCTTGGGGGTTTCGGTCACACAGTGTTCCAGCACCCCGCCCTCCACCAGTGCCCCTCAGCCACCACCCATGTCCCCAATTCCCTCCCCCTCCCCCATCCCGCCTAAATGGCAGGTTCTTTATCTCCCTCTCCTCTCCCTCTCTCTCTCCTCCTTCTCCCACACATTGTGGGTTGCACTACGTACACTTAGAAGCCATCATTTGTATTTTTTGTCTGTCCTTAATGCTCAGTTCTATGTTAGCATCAGAACTTTAGACATTTATTCACTCATGTTCCTTTCTCTATCTAAACCAACCTCTGACTCCCACACGCTTGTGGTAATTTCCACTTTTGGTAAGATCACCTAGTATATTTATGCCATGCAAATAAATGCAGTCATTCTATGTCTCTCCCTTTCCTTCTGACTAATTTCACTCAACATGATTCTTTCCATATCCATCCATTTATAGCAAAATTTCATAACTTCATTTTTTCTGACAGCTGCATAGTATTCCATCGTGTAGATGTACCACAGTTTCTTTATCCAGTCATCAGTTCTCGGGCATACTGGTTGTTTCCAGGTTTTGGCTATTGTGAACAGTGCTGCTATGAAAATAAAAGTGCGGATTGTGTTTCCGCTGTGCGTTTTGGCTTTCCAGGGTATATTCCCAGGAGCGGTATGGCTGGGTCAAAGGGGAGCTCAATTTCTAGTCTTTGGAGGAATGTCCATATTGTTTTCCAGAAAGGTTGTACAAGTCGACATTCCCACCAACAGTGTATGAGAGTCCCCTTTTCCCCACATCCACGCCAGCACTTGTTGCTTTTACCCTTTTGGATATGGGCCATTCTCTGTGGTGTGAGGTGATATCTCATTGTTGTTTTGATTTGCATCTCTCTGATGATTAGTGATGATGAGCATTTTTTTCATATGCCTTTTGGCCATTCCGGATTTCTTCCTTGTCAAAGTTTCTGTTCATCTCCCTCTCCCCATTTTCTAATGGGGTTGGCTGTTTTTTTTTTTATATAGCTGTACCAGTGCCTGATATATCCTGGATATTAACCCCTTATCAGATGGGTATTGGGTGAATATTCTTTTCCCATTCCGTCGACTGTCTTTCTATCTTGGTCACTGTTTCTTTTCGAGGTGCAGAAGCTCTTCAGTTTCATGTAGTCCCATATATTTATATTTTCTTCTAGTTGCTTTGTTAATGGTGCTTCACCTTTGAAGATGTCTTTAGCATCGATGTCGTGGAGGGGTTTTTCCTATATTTTCTTCAACATACTTTATGGATTCAGGTCTGACATTGAGATCTTTAATCCATTTTGAACTGATTTTTTGTGCAAGGTGTTAGACACAGGTCCAAGTTCATTTTTCTACATGTAGCTGTCCAGTTTTCCCAGCACCACTTGTTGAAGAGGCTTTCCCTTACTCCAGTTTGGACTCTTTGCACCTTTATCAAAGATTAACTGATCATGTCTTTGAGGGTGGGGTGTCAGGATACTCAACTCTATTCCATAGGTCCACCGGTCTGTTTTTATTCCAGTACCACGCTGTTTTTAATTACTGCTGCTTTGTAGTACAGTTTGAGGTTGGGAAAGGTGATGCCTCCCATCTTCTTCTTCCAAGGATTGCTTTAGCTATCCGTGGGGGGCTTATTATTCCATATGAATTTCAGAAGTGTTTGGTCAATTTCTTTAAAGAATGTCATGGGAATCCTTATAGGAACCGCATTGAATCTGTACAAAGCTCTAGGGAGTATTACCATCTTAACAATGTTAATTCTCCCCATCCATGAGCAGGGAATGTGTTTCCATTTCCTCGTGTCCTCTTTTTATTTCTTGAAGCAGTGTCTTGTAGTTCTCTTTGTATAGATCCTTTACACACTTGGTTAAGCTGATTCCTAGGTATTTGATTTTCTGTGGCACAATTGTGAATGGAATCGATTTCATAATATCCCTTTCTTCTCTTTCGTTATTTGTGTATAGGAAAGCCACCGACTTTTTGGTATTGATTTTGTACCCTGCCACTCTACTATACCTGTCTATTGTTTCTAAGAGTTTTTGGGTCGAGAGTTTAGGGTTCTCTAGGTATAATATCATGTCATCTGCAAATAATGATAGCTTGATTTCTTCCTTGCCTATCTGGGTGCCCTTAATGTCCTTTTTCTTCTCTGATTGCTATGGCGGAGTACCTCCAGTACTATATTGAATAAAAGAGGTGAGAGAGGGCAACCTTGTCGTGTTCCTGATCTTAAGGGGAAGGCTTTCAATTTTTCCCCATTGAGAATGATACTCGCTGTGGGCTTTTGGTAGATGGCTTTGACTATCTTGAGGAAGCTTCCTTCAATTCCCATTTTCTGGAGGGTTTTAATCATGAATGGGTGCTGGATCTTGTCAAATGCTTTTTCTGCATCTATCGATAGGACCATATGGTTTTTATTTTTTCTCTTATTGATGTGATGTATTATGTTGATTGATTTGCGAATGTTGAACCATCCTTGCATTCCCGGGATGAATCCTACTTGGTCATGATGTATGATCTTTTTGATGAGTCTTTGGATTCTGTTTGCTAGTATTTTGTTGAAGATCTTAGCATCTGTGTTCATCAAGGAGATTGGTCTGTAATTTTCCTTCTTTGTATTGTCTCTCTCCTGCTTTGGGTATCAGGGTGATATGCGCCTCGTAGAAGCTGTTTGGGAGTGTTTCTGTTTCTTCTATTTCCTGGAAGAGCTTGAACAGGACTGGCAGTAGGTCCTCCTTAAAGGTTTGGTAGAATTCGCCAGTGAACCCATCTGGACCTGGGCTTTTTGTGTTTGGGCAGACTTTTTAATTACTGTTTCAATTTCCCCCGATGGTGATAGGCTTATTTAGGTATTGAAGGTCTTCTTGTTTCAATCGTGGGAGGTTATAGGACTTCAGGAATTTATCCATTTCTTCTAGGTTCTCATGTTTTGTGGCATACAGGTTCTCAAAATAACCTCTGATGATCTTTTGTATTTCTGTTTTTTTCTGTTGTGATGTCACCATTTTCATTTCTGATTCTGTTTATTTGGGTTCTCTCTTTCCCTGTCCTTACAAGTCTTGCCAGTGGCTTGTCGATCTTGTTTAATTTTTCAAAAAACCAGCTCTTGGTTTCATTAATCTTTCGGATTGTTTTTTTGGTTTCCAGGTCGTTGATTTCCTCCCTAAGTTTCACTATTTCCTTCCTTCTGCCTGGGTTGGGCTTCCCTTGTTGGTCTTTTTCTAATATTTTCAGCTGTGAGGTCAGGTTATTTATATGGGGCCCTTTCTTCTTTTCTGATGAATGCTTGCAGAGCTATGAACTTTCCTCTTAATACAGCTTTTGCTGTGTCCCACAAGTTCTGATAGTTGGTATCTTCATTGTCATTTGTTTCTAAGAATCTTTTGATTTCCTGTTTGATTTCTTCTATGACCCATTTGTTGTTCAGCAGTGAGCTGTTTAGTTTCCAGGTGTTTGGTTTAGCCCTCCTGCTTCTGTGTATGGTTCACTACTATTTTCAGTGCATCGTGATCTGAAAAGATAGTCGACACAATTTCAATCTTTTTATTTTGTTGAGGTATGCTTTGTGGCTCAGTATATGGTCTATCTTGGAGTATGTTCCATGTGCACTGGAAAAAAAAGTGTATTCAGCTTTTTTTGGGATGAAAAGCCCTGTATATATCAACCAGCTCTCTTTCTTCTATTTCTTCCTTCAGGTCCAGTATTTCCCTGGTGAGTTTCAGCCTCGTCGATCTATCCATAGTCGATAAGGCAATGTTGAAATCTCCGACTATTATTGTGCTACTGTTGATGTCTTCTTTGAGGTCTATTAATAGTCGTTTTAAGTATTTTGCTGACCCCTCGTTTGGCGCATATATGTTTAGCAGTGTGATTTCTTCCTGGTAAACATACCCCTTAATTATTAAGAAATGGCCTTCATTGTCCCTTTTGATCTTTTTCAGCCTGAAATCTATATTGTCAGATCACGAGTATGGCCACACCCGCCTTTTTGGAGGGGTTGTTTTGCGTGGAGAATGGTCTTCCAGCCTTTGACTTTGAGTCTATGTTTGCTCTGGTTATTCAGATGTGTTTCTTGTAGGCAGCAGAATGTTGGATTCATTTTTTTAATCCATTTTGCCACCCTGTGTCTCTTAATTGGTGCATTTAGACCGTTGACGTTGGCGGAGATTATTGTCATTGGATTTTGTGCCATCTTTCTGTTTAACGTTGTTGTGGTTTTGGGTTGTCTTATTTTACAATAGACCCTTCAATCCTTCTTTTAGAGTTGGTTTTGAGTCTATGAATTTCTTGAGTTGTTTGTTTATCCATGAAGTTGTGTATCTTTCCTTCGCATCTGAAAGTAAGTCTAGCTGGGTAAAGAATTCTTGGTGAGGCCTGGAGTTCATTGAGTCTTTTCACTATATCCCACCATTGTTTTCGGGCTTGGAGTGTTTCATCTGAGAAGTCTGCTGTAAATCTCAGGGATGCTCCTTTGTATGTGATTTCCTTCTTTGATCTTGCTGCTTTCAGTATTCTATCTCTGTCTATCGTTTTTGTCATTTTAATAAGGATGTGTCTTGGAGTATTCTTATTGGGGTTTCTTTTTAGCTGGTATCCTTCGGACCTCCTGTATCTGGGAGCATGCTTTCTTCAGTTCGGGAAACTTTTCAGCGATGATAGCTTTGACAGTATCTTCTTCATCAGGGTTTTCTTCTTGACCTTCTGGCACCCCAATGATGCGTATGTTGTTCCTTTTGGCTTCATCCCGATTTTCTCTGGTAGTCTGCTCGTTGATTGTTAGTCTTTTTTCCATCTTCTGGTGTTGTCTACAGAATTTCTGAACCTCGTCTTCGAGATCACTAATTCTTTCTTCAGTAGCTGTTACTCTGCTTTGGAGGCCTTCTCCTGTGTTTTTCAGTTCACTTACCTCATTTTTAATATCTGTCATTTCTGCTTGTACTTTGGTCTGAAATTTACTCAATTCTGCTCTCAATTCCTCTTGTACTTTACTGAGTTTGTATTCCATTGTTTCTTTTATTTCCTTGTACATCTTTAACAGTTGCTTACGAGATTCCTTTTCAGAGAGGTTATATAGCTCATCGTTATTGCTGGACTCATCGGTATTTAATAACTTCAATCGTAGAGCTTGAAGGACTTTTGCTTGCTTTACCATAATGACTATCGTAGGTTGAAAATAAGTGTTCTGGGTGACTAGCCAGTAAAGTTAGTAGGTGTCTGAATTACTTTGCAGCTAGGGAAGTATAGCAAAGAGTGTAGGGGACAAAGCTTAATGTTATGTCAGGTAGAGAGAATATAATTGGCGCGGACGCGCTAGCGTCCGCCAGCGGTTTTGAATTTCGAGGTGTCTGTGGGTGGTTCAGGTGTCAGGGGGTCAGGGTGGAGGTCTTGCAGTGGGAGTTCCTGCGCCGATGGGTGCGGGTGGGGACCCTCCTCAAAGCTGGAGCCGTTTCTCCTGGAGCCCGGGGTCAGGGGCAGCCGCCGCCGGGGAACGCACCTGGTGGGAAGAGCGCAGGGGATCTGCTGGGCGTCGGGGCTGGATGGCGTCAGAGGGAGTTCCTGCGCCGATGGGTGCCGGTGGGGACCCTCCTCAAAGCTGGAGCCGTTTCTCCTGGAGCCGGGGTCAGGGGCAGCCGCCGCGCAGGAACGCACCTGGTGGGAAGAGCGCAGGGATCTGCTGGGCGTCGGGGCTGGATGGCGTCAGAGGGAGTTCCCTGCGCCGATGGGTGCCGGTGGGGACCCTCCTCAAAGCTGGAGCCGTTTCTCCTGGAGCCGGGGGTCAGGGGGCAGCCGCCGGGAAGGCGCACCTGGTGGGAAGAGCGCAGGGATCTGCTGGGCGTCGGGGCTGGATGGCGTCAGAGGGAGTTCCTGCGCCGATGGGTGCCGGTGGGGACCCTCCTCAAAGCTGGAGCCGTTTCTCCTGGAGCCGGGGTCAGGGGCAGCCGCCTGGGAGAGCACCTGGTGGGAAGAGCGCAGGGATCTGCTGGGCGTCGGGGCTGGATGGCGTCAGAGGGAGTTCCTGCGCCGATGGGTGCGGTGGGGACCCTCCTCAAAGCTGGAGCCGTTTCTCCTGGAGCCCGGGGTCAGGGGCAGCCGCCGCAGGAGGCAGCACCTGGTGGGAAGAGCGCAGGGATCTGCTGGGCGTCGGGGCTGGATGGCGTCAGAGGGAGTTCCTGCGCCGATGGGTGCCGGTGGGGACCCTCCTCAAAGCTGGAGCCGTTTCTCCTGGAGCCGGGGTCAGGGGCAGCCGCCGCCGGGAACGCACCTGGTGGGAAGAGCGCAGGGATCTGCTGGGCGTCGGGGCTGGATGGCGTCAGAGGGAGTTCCTGCGCCCGATGGGTGCCGGTGGGGACCCTCCTCAAAGCTGGAGCCGTTTCTCCTGGAGCCCGGGGTCAGGGGCAGCCGCCGCCAGAGAGGCACCTGGTGGGAAGAGCGCGGGGATCTGCTGGGCGTCGGGGCTGGATGGCGTCAGAGGGAGTTCCTGCGCCGATGGGTGCCGGTGGGGACCCTCCTCAAAGCTGGAGCCGTTTCTCCTGGAGCCCGGGGTCAGGGGCAGCCGCCGGGGAACGCACCTGGTGGGAAGAGGCGCAGGGATCTGCTGGGCGTCGGGGCTGGATGGCGTCAGAAGGGAGTTCCCTGCGCCGATGGGTGCCGGTGGGGACCCTCCTCAAAGCTGGAGCCGTTTCTCCTGGAGCCCGGGGTCAGGGGCAGCCGCCGCGGGGGAACGCACCTGGTGGGAAGAGCGCAGGGATCTGCTGGGCGTCGGGGCTGGATGGCGTCAGAGGGAGTTCCTGCGCCGATGGGTGCCGGTGGGGACCCTCCTCAAAGCTGGAGCCGTTTCTCCTGGAGCCCGGGGTCAGGGCGCAGCCGCCGTGGGAGCGCACCTGGTGGGAAGAGGTCCTTTTCATCTTAAAGTAACCTTTTGTTATCTACAAAAGGCCCAGAACAAATTCCTGTTAGAGGTTATTAGACCCCCGCCCCGAATCTACTATCTGGCCTGAATTGCCTGAATTGCATTCCTGCAAGTACGCATAGCCATTGCTGACCCATGATCCCACCAGCTGTATCTAGCCGCACCAAATATAGAAAGAAGTATTAAGAATAATCTGATTGGTGGGAAATGGTTACTTGGTACAAAGTGATTGGCTGCCTCTTGCGCAGACCTTGATGTAATATTTTAAATCTATTGGATGGATATGCGGCGGGCTTTTCTGTAGCGGCGGGAACTATCTCTAAAAGATCCTCCCTGGAAGGGTTCGGGCTCTTAGCCACTGACCGCTTGGGGTCATGCTATGGGCCCAGTATACCACGCTTATTAATAAAACCCTTGCTTTTGCAGAGGACCCGGTCTCTCAGAGTTTTCCTTGGTAGGTGCGGCATTCTGAGGCTCCCAGTCAGTCACCCCATCGGGTGGCCAACTCTTTCAGTATCATGCTATCTTTTTATATCCCGCAAATAAATGCAGTCATTCTATATCTTTCCTTTTCCCTCTGGCTAATTTCACTCAGCATGATCCTCTACCAGGAGTAATTCCTCAGTGCAGAGCCAGTAGTAGCCCCTGAGCATTGCCAGGTATGAACCCAAAAAGCAAATAAATAAATAAATAAATAAATAAATAAATAAATAAATAAATAAATAGGTAAATAAATAAATAACATGAAGATGTGACAAAGTTTGATTGAGCTCACTAATTAAAGGTGGGGGACCAGTAAGAAGCAGGAACAATTCCAAGGAGATTTCAGGAAGCAGACACTCATCTACAGGCAATGGAGGGTGTGGAAATGAATTACAGAGAAGAGACCAGGAGTCAGTTCCTTTAGGGAAATGAGCTATTGTCTCTCCATGACACAGCTCATTTGCATCTGTGGACAAGGATCATTTGCATTACTACCAGCTCCGGACACTTTAGAGAGAGAAAAACAAGCTGCTGTGGGAAGAGACCCTTGGACAGAACTCCCAGCCTTCTCTCTGCACCCCTTTCAATGGCCCCTGACCTGCAGCCCTCCCCCCCCCCCCCCCACCGCCCTCTTCTGATTCTCCCTCTCCTCACCAATTCAGGGGAAAAACAAGCCCCACTTTAGGAGACAGCCTGGAAATTCGATGGCTTAACTGCTGCAAAATGTTTTGTACTTGGTATAACTTTTGTACTTATAAGGCGTTTTTTATAAATTTGGAAAATTATTATTGATTGTCTTTTTTAAACTCCTCTAGAACTCAAATTTAAGCCTTCAGGTAAAAAGGTTTTTAGAAACTCAGTAGCGCTTCTTTAATTTCCCTTTATAGTACGATTTTTTAAAAGACTAATCAGGGGGCCAGAGCGATAGCCCAGCGGGTAGGGCATTTGCCTTGCATGCGGCCGGCCCATGCCGGGTTCGGGTTTGATCCCCGGCATCCCATATGGTCCCCAAACACCACCAGGAGTGATTCCTGAGTGCAGAGCCAGGAGTAACCCCCTGAGCATTGCCGGGTGTGACCGAAAAGCAATAAATAAATAAATACATACATACATACATACATACATACATACATAAAAGATTAGTCAGGCCATAAAAAAAGTGAAAAGACCAGAGATTTAAAGGGGGTGGGGGGGGGGGCGTGGAGTTACCAGTCCACACACAAATATTCTCAATCCCTTCCATAGCTTGACATTTTAAATAACGCCTTAGTGGAATACTTCTTTTACCTTTCAGATTGGCAAAGACTTAAAAGCATTGGCGAGGGGTTAATGAATGAAATAGCTACTCTCACATGTAAGGAAGTATAAGTTAATCAATCATTTTGCATGATAATTTGACAGCTTCTAATATTTGAATTGTAAATTCCAGGGGTGGGTGGAGCATGTTTGTAAGAATCTTCTCTAATCGATAATGCAGGTATCTAAACACCCAGGCTGAGCACAGTTCTTTGAGGCTTTGTGGCAGGCAAGAGTTGGAAGTCACCTAAATAGGACATGGATTGGACCAATTACTGCATATTCATCCAACTGTTAAAAATACCGAAAGAGACTGAAATGTGCCTCATGGGAAGATGCCATTAGACATGGCGTCTAATGGGGAAGAGCAAGTTACAGAATGGTAGTATGATCTCATCTGAGGAAGAAAAGGATCAAAATATCCTTATATATAAAAACATCGTCTAGAAGCTGATGGTTGCCGCATACGTTAGCTTTTGCTCAGGCATCAGTTGCTCCAAAGCTTAAGGTCTTATGAGACAGTTTCTTAGGCTCACGACTCTGGTTAAAGTGAGCTGGGCTGATGTTGCTGCTGGGATATGTCTGTGGTCCATCAATGAGTCGGTGCCTGCTGAGTGACCAAGGATGGCTTCCCTCAGGTCTGCACCTTGGCATGTTGGCAGGTGTTGACAGGACTGTGGGTGTCTCAGCAAGCTTCCCTCCTTCAAGGGTAAGGGTCCTGCAGTGCCCAAAAAACAAGGATCAGACAGCTGCACTGCTCAACCCACGTGGAGCAGCCCATGGAGTTTCAGAGGGTGGTAAATGTCTCAGCCCCTGGCAGTGTCCAACATAGCTCCTAGAGTTAGCAGACATGTGGGGGTTGGCTGCACCAGCCAGACTTGGAGCTCCTCCCCCCATCCCTCCACCTCCATATCCCAGCGGGCATGGCTACGGGCCCACAGCCATCACAACCTGCAAAGCCGGACAAGAGACAGACCAGACCCACAGCTGCTCTGAGAGTGGCTGCACAACAGGCTTAGATAATAATGAAGGTTAGGACCAGGTCCTTCCCAGGATCTTGCACATTTATACACTGTAATGATCATTGTAGTTGAAACAAACTGGGGAGATTGATGGGGAACAGGAAATTATAATGTCACACTAGAACTCACCATTGAATATACACATAGAGACTTACATCATAAACCATCAATGTCTGTAGGGCAAGCCACAAAGTGTAAGAGTCACTTGTCTTCCCATTGTTCATCGATTTGCTTGAGTGGGTGCCAGTAATATCTCCATTCATTGGGAATAAGGTCCATTATTGTTACTGTTTTTGGCATATCGAATATACCACAGGTAGCTTTCCAGGCTCTTCAGTGGCTCTGAGTTCATCCCAGGGGGTCCAGTCTTTTTCTACGTTGGACCATCAACCATCCAGGGCCCCACGGGCAGAGCCCTGGGAATAGACAAGCCTGTCTCCTGTCTGCCACCTGCTGGTGCAGCAAAGCACCACAGCCACACCTGCAACACCTCAAGGCAGAATGGTCAAAAGTGTAAGAGAATGGGGCCAGAGTGATAGCACAGCGGGTAGGGTGTTTGCCTCTGCATGCAGCCGACCCCACGCTCAATCTCTGGCATCCCATATGGTCCCCCCGAACACCACCAGGAGTAATTCCTGAGTGCGGAAACATGCATAACCCCTGAGCATTTCCCGGGTGTGACCCAAAAAAAAATAAGAGAAAAGAGAAAAATAGAGAGAGAGAGATAATGAAAGAAAGAAAAGGTATCTGCTAAAGGGGAAGACTAGGGTTGGTGGGAGGGAGTGTGGGGACATTCATGGTGGGAATGGGGCACTGATGGAATACTGTATGACAGAGACCCAATTATGAACATCTTTGTAATTGTATATCTCACTGTGGTATAATAAAAATAAAAAATTAAAAAAAAAACAAGTATCAGAGTTCTGAGGTGCAGACACAGAATTCACATACTTTCTGCCAGTGCATACTACAGAGATCCCAGGAAGGCGGGGATGCCTTCTGCCATCAGGGATATGCCGGCTCCCAGAGCCCAGAGTCAGTTTCTGAACTCACCTAGCAGCTCTTCATGGATGATGGTCCAATGGGTGCCTCCAGCTCACACCCAGCCCTTCCCATCACCCAACTCTGAACCCTCTTTCACAGCCTCCCCCTCCTCTGAGACAACTTTCTTTTTTTTAAGCAAGGAATTTTTATTTTTTGCTCTTTGGGTCACACACTGCAATGCTCAGGGGTTACTCCTGGCAGTGCTCAGGGGACCATATGGGATGCTGGGGATGAAACCTGGGTCAGCCCTGCAAGGCAAATGCCCTCCCGCTGTGCTATGGCTCCAGCACCTGGGAAAACATTCTATGAGCCTTCTCGTAACTGTCCATCTAGCGAGGCAGCAAGTATAGGACATGCAGGCTGCTGGGGTGGGCCTGACCTCTCCTGGGGTCTCCCTCCCATTGGCCTCCCCACCCTGTCCCTGGACTGTTCTTGACATGACTTAGCAGATTGCTGTGACAATAAAACACCCAAACCCAAAGAGAGAGAAAGAGAAAAAAGAAGAAAATGCCTTCCCCAGGGTGAGGAATGAGGTGGAGAGGGTGGCTGGGAGGAAACTGGTGGTGGGAAATGTACATTGTGTGAAGAGATGGGTGTTGGAGCATGATATAACTGAAATCCAATCATGAACAACGTTGTAACTGTGTATCTCACTGTGATTCAACTTAAAAAAATTAGAAACAAGCAAATTTGAAAAAAAAGCATTTAAACCCACAATCTCTTTGCTGTCTCACTTGGAATCAAATCCTTCACTTGGCTCTCTCTCTCTCTTCTCTCTCTCTCTCTCTCTCTCTCTCGTTCTTTCCCTCTCTCCCCACACATATTTCCCAAATAAAAATATCACTTCACTATTCATCTCCTTTCTGAAATTCTTTTCTGCAAGGCTAGATGATAGACCCAGAACCCAAGAACCAGGGTTGAGACAGGAACCAACTTTCTTTTCCTGCAAAGAACAATCCTCACTCCTTACTCCCTCCTAAAGACACAGCTGCCCAAGAACTCAGCTCACACAGCATCACTAACACCTGCTCTATGCAGCTCCACGCAGCCACCCAGTGGGGCTGGTGGATGCAAACATCCAAGACCAGCAGGTGCTCAAGGCCACCTTGACCAGGTGTAATCCCCCCACCTCCACTTCTGGACTCCCTCTGGGAGACAAGGGCTCAAACAAGAAGGTGGTAATTGCTCTCTCGTGTTCTTGTTTCCTCTCTCTTTCTCTCTCAACACTTCTTTTTTTAATTTTTATTACACCACAGTGGGATATACAATTACAAAGATGTTCATAATTGGGTCTCTGTCATACAGTGTTCCAGCACTCATCCCTCCACCAGTGCCCCATTCCTACCACCAATGTCCCCACATTCCCTCCCACCCACTCCAGCCTGCCCCTATAGCAGGCACATTTTCTTTCTCTCTCTCTTTTCTCTCTCTATCTATCCATCTATCTATCTGTCTCTGTCTCTGTAGTTCTCTCTTTTCTCTTACATTGTGGTTGCCCTACAGATATTTATGGTTTATGATGTAATTCTCTGTGTGTATATTCAATGATGAGTTCTAGTCTGACACTACAATTCCCCATTCCCCATCAGCCTCCCCAGTTTGTTGCAACTACAATGATCATTAGTGTATAACTGTGCAAGATCCTAGGAAGGACCTGGTCCTAAACTTCATTTTTATCTAAGCCTGTTGCACAGCCATTCTCAGCGCAACTGTGGGTCTGGTCTGTCTCTTGTCTGACTTTGCTGGTTGTGATGGTTAAGGCTCATAGCCACATCCCCTGGGAAATGGAAATGGAGGGATGGGGGAGAGAAGCCCCGATCCCCGCTTCCAAGTCAACTGGCACAGCCACCTCTCCACGTGTCTGCTGACCCTAGGAGCTATGTTGGACTCTGCCAGGGGCCAAGCCATTACCGCCTCCATCACTCCATGGACTGTTCCACGTGGGCCGAGTGGTGCAACTGTGGATCTGGTCTGTCTCTTGTCCGGCTTTGTTGGTTGTATCTCTCTCAACACTTCTAAGACTAAAATGCAAGTTTCGTGAGTTTAGAGGAACTTAGCTGATTTCTGCACTGTTGTAATCCCAGTGTGGTCCCCAAAATCACAGCAATAAGCTGAATAGGAAAGATGGAGCTGCTTTTGGCATAAATGCAATTAAAGAGGCAAAGGATATTCACTAGTATAGTATAGACTGAAGCACAATGTAAGAAGGGGCAAGCAGTGGTGATGGCCGGGTGGGTGGGTCTTCTGCCTAGCACCCAGAAAGAGACATCACAGTGTATTCAGAATCGAGTTTTTCAAGAAACTCGTGTACTCACAAGTAGCATGTGACAGTGATGAACATGCAAAGGACAGACATGAGTTCCCTGGAGACAGGAGAAAGAGAAGAGCAGAGCAGTGAGGAAGGGAACCAAGTGTTTTTATCAGTAATATATATATATATAAAAATGCGTATATATATATAAAAATACATATATATATATATATATATATATATATATAAAGTGTTCGCCTCCACCCAATCAGAACTTTGAGAATATTAACAGAACTTTGGGCCACTCTGTTTTAGCTTCTCCTGAACTCAAAAAGTTCCTCTAAGTCTTAGGGGTAGGGGAGGACAAGAGAGAAAGGGTGATATTACAAAAGAACTTGCCTGACACTCAGTAACTCTTGTACAGCAAGCAAATGCAGACACAAGCTGCACACCAGTGCACACCCCACACACACACACACACACACACACACACACACACACACACACACACACACACACACACACACACTAAGATCCTAAAGGAGACACCAGAAATCCTGCCAGCAATAATTATTTCCAGTGTATGGATGTTTTTCTTCCTTGCTGCCCTGCCAGGTTTGAATTTTCACCAAATGTGGCGTACACCTTTGTACATTAAAATGTTATTGACTCACAAAACTATAACTACTTTCCCCCACTTGCTCTTGGCGCTATACTAAACTTCCATCCTAATATTAAAGAAAAGTTATTTTTCTACCTCTTCAGGTGCTGGAGGGGGACCAGGTGCCTCAGGGGACCAGGAGAGGTTCCCCAAGGAGTGGTTGCCAAGTCTGCAGAATGTTGGAACAAAGCCTAGAAAGCGAGCATGGTCCTGGTCAGGCGCGCGTATGCAGGACACCAGGGAAAAACAAAGGAAGTGGAGGAGGGACTTCACGTGGCTCCAGCCCCTGGAGTCCCTCAAATGGCAGAGGCTTCAGGGCCCACAAGGCTTTCCCTTCTGACTCTTCCGCCTGAACTGGGGAAGAAAATCTTGCCGGTGAGGCTCACCCGAGGTGATAGACTGAGTCTCAGTCCCAGTCCTGAAGTCCAGATTCAGGTTCAGCACCAAGATGGTCCCTCATGGAGTGTGTGTGTGTGTGTGTGTGTGGGGGGGGGGCCTGCCTTTCAGTTTACTACTGTTATTGGGGTCTTTTTTCTTTTTATCAATGAATAAATATTGACATTTTTGGTTTAAAAAAAAAAGAACGAAAAACAACGGAAGGAGCAGAAAAGACAGGAAAGCCCAGGAAGACAGAGAGCGCTGGGGCTGAGAGCAGGGGCGAGCAAGTCCGAGCCCAGAGAAAAGCAATTCACAGAGCAAACGGGTCCAGAGTCAAGAGGAGCACTGCAGGACGAGCACTCCTAGATGCAGGGGTGATGGACAGAGAATCTGGCTCCTACAGGCTGGCCTGACATGTGGCAGACCCTGGTTTGATCCTGAGCAACACCACAAGCAAGCAGTGAGCTGGGAGCAAACTCTGAGCACCTCCAGGAATGGCTTAATTCTCCCCCCAGAAGAAAGATGGGTCATGCAGGAGAAAAAATGCAAGGAGGGAAACTCTGGGGCGTCCCGCACAAAATCCGGCAGCAGTGTACTGCAACACAGTCTTCTCTGGATCGTGCTCGCTCCTAGTAAAGGTCTTATTAGGTCTTGCTCCTGTATCCACAGGTCTGGACAGGTGGGTCCTTCGGGCTAATAACTCTACAGAAAGTTCATTGCAATAGGGACCTTCCACGACTGCCTACCAACATCAGTGGACATCCCCCACCCCCCATCCCCGCCCCTGGTTCACATCTACCTCACCTTTTTTTTTTTTTTTTTGCTTTTGCTTTTCAGATCACACCTGGCAACACTCAGGGGTTACTCCCTGGCTCTTCACTAAGGAATTACTCCGGGAATGCTCAGGGGACCATATGGGATGCCAGGGATCGAACCCGGTAGGCCATGTGCAAGGCAAATGCCCTATCCGCTGTGCTATCACTCTGGTCCCAGCCTCACCTTTTTTGGGCAGCAACAGGGATGTTCTGGGGTTACTCCTGGCTCTACACTCAGGAATTACTCCTGGAGGTGCTTGGGATATGGGATGCTGAGGATCGAACCCTGGTTGACTGCGTGCAAGGCAAACGCTCTCCTGGCTGTACTATCACTCCAGCTCCCCTCCCAGGCCCTGTGATAGGGGGTTCTGGAATCCTGACCGGTTCCATCCCATGCAGCCCAGCAGCACCCACTTTGCTGTCCCTCTTTGCAACTTCACTGGGATTGAGCCTGAGTGCCCAGTTGTCATGACTCAGTTCCTCTCTGCTCCTCAGATCTCAGGGCAGAAACTGGCTCCACTGAAGCTTAGCTCCCACTTCCCTGCCAAGGTGGCGA
Source organism: Cryptotis parvus (assembly GCA_021461705.1). NCBI lineage: Eukaryota > Metazoa > Chordata > Mammalia > Eulipotyphla > Soricidae > Cryptotis > Cryptotis parvus. Next base: position 15,491 of record JAJIBD010000837.1, read on the forward strand.
TGGAGGTTAATGAGTACGACTTGCCCAGAGCCTTGGGCCTAAAAGGAAGTTTCCCCAAGGAAGCTATTACTAAGCTTTCAGGGGCCAGAGGGATGACATCACAGCTCATAAAATAGCCCCACTCAGGCTGAGTCACTCCAGGTAATTGTTTTTCTTTTTCTTTTTCAGTCCTTCCTTGGTCTAGAGTTAAACACTGGAAGGGCAGATGGGATTGGCCCCCAACAGGAAATTATATTTTGCCATTTCTTACAACAGAACACACAACTAATGTCATCATCTTAAGAAGTCACAAGTGGGGCCGGAGCGATAGCCCAGCGGTAGGGCGTTTGCCTTGCACGGCCAGCCTGTGCCGCCCGGGTTCGATCCCGGCATCCCATATGGTCCCCCGAGCACCGCCAGGAGTAATTCCTGAGTGCAGAGCCAGGAGAAACCCCTGAGCGTCGCTGGGTGTGACCCAAAAAGCAAAAAAAAAAAAAAAAAAAAAGAAGTCACAAGTGTGTATAAGAGAGAACAAAAAAGAGAGTGAGTGTGTATGTGAAAGAGAGTGTGTGTGTGTGCATGTGGTGTGTGTGTGTTGGCCACAATTTATCTTCACTCTTTCTTTTCCATGCTAAGCATATTGAACTACTGACCATGAGTATAACAAAGGAACAGATAACTTCTACAGTCTAGATTGAGGTCATCTATCCCAGAACAACTTCCAAGATTTTTTCTTGTTGCTGGAGAAACAAATCAGGCAGAACCCCAACCTCTGGAATGGACTATCTAGCAGGCAGTGACAGATACTCAGGAAGAGAGGAACATAGGCCTGAGCAATAGTGAAGCAGGGAGGGCATTTGCCTTGAACATGGCTGACCTGGATTCAATCCCCAGCATCCCATATGGTCCCTCAAGCACTTCCAGGAGTAACCTCTGAGCATTTCCAGGTGTGACTCCCCAAACTCCCCCCAAAAAAATAACTGCATTAGGACCTAGAGGAATTTGAGGCAAGGAGCCACTTGGGAAGAAATTCAGAGGGGACTCCATTGCCTGGGAAAGCCAGACAAAACTTCTAGAGGAGAGAACATTGGTCTTGGGCTTTAAATAGGGAGATTGAATGGGATGTAATGTAGAAAGCAACCAATCTCCATTAACAAACTATAAACACAAAAGGCTTAACCTATAACAACATGACTTCATGGTGAGATACAACAATCTTTACTAACTTTCTTCCAAGAAGACATTTTTGATCATTCTTGCTAGCAAATTATTGATATCAGGCAATATCACTTGTATCATTTGTCTTCCCATTCATCATTTTGCTCAAGCAGGCACAAGTAACATCTCCATATGTTCTGTTGTGTGCTAGTGTTACTACTAAGAATATCCCACCCGCAGGGCAGAGCCTAGCAAGCTACCCATGTTGTATTGATATGTCAAAAAGCTGTAACGATTATAGACCTCATTCTCATGACCTGAAGTAGGCTCTCATCTTGTGCATTTACTGATGAACCGCAACAGGGAGAGATCAGCTTTTCTCTTGGGTGGAGCTCTGTTGCAGGACACCTAAAAGCTTAAAAGCCTCTGTATCTGCCCTGGATTCCCTCCTGCAGATCATTTCGTAAATAGGGGGGTAGTTTAAATGTGGCAGTTTATCCGACCATGTATTCTGTACTGGCTGGTATAAATAATCTCTCATGTTACCACAATCATCGTGGGACTAGCTAGATCTTACCAGCATATTTGCCTGGCCATGTTGGATCTCTAAGTAATTAGCCCAGAAAGAAATGCTGTTTGCCTCCAAGCAAGCAAGCATGGCTCCCTGATAACTCAAAGGCAACTAAAATACAAATCTACTGTGAAGTAGACGAGACTCTTGTGAAGGCTTGGAGAAATATTTAACTGACATTAGTATAGTCTTTGGTACAGAGACATGCCATCTCAGAAACCCCCTTCTCTATCCTATAAAGGCACTTCCAGGCAGATCTTGGCTCAAGACATTAGGTGAGGTGCTCGGAGAAATTACCTGAGGGCATTTGATCCTCCCTGCCAGGGGAAGTTACATTTAGTTTATAGCTCCTCCCAGCTCTGCTAGGAGGCTTTTAATTAGCTCTTCCCAGCTCTGCTAGGAGGCTTTGAATTAGCTCTGGGTCCTTGTAAACAACCAGATGGTCTCCTGGAGTTGCTACATTTCTATAGAGCTATTTTCCTGTTTTCATCTCTAGATAGCCCAGCCCAGAATGGGCCGGACTAGGGAGTTTGGGTGGATTTCTAGCTATAAAATAAGCTGCAAGAAGAAAGAAGCTCTCTTTTTCCCCTTTTGCCATTTCGGCTTCCCTTGGCATTTTGCTTCTCCGTCCTCTCCATTCTCTGTTGGGCCTCAACACGTGGTGGCAACCATCTTGGCCTACACATGGCTGGGGCCTAGCTGGGAACCCAGAGTCCGGAGGTTTTCCCTGCTCTTGGATTGTATATTGGAACCTGTGATAGTAAAGCCCTTTTAAAACTGCATCAGATTCCTGAGTTTTCATCCATTCCCCACCGGCTTTGGAGGTAGGGAGGGAACTTCGCTTCCCGGCACTGTTGGGGACCCCAGCAGCGTCCCGACAGAGCTCTGACGAGCCGTGGAGTCCAGATGTTGGAAATGACTGCCCTCATGGTGTGGGGGTTCCTCTGGCTTCTTGCAAGGCTCTATTGGGATGGCGGGCCAGGGCTAGAACCCGCCTTCCCTCCCGGGCACCTTAAGATCAGCTGAGCACAGGGAGAGCCAGTAGCAGATCTTCCCCCTGTGTGTTAGGCAATATAAAACAAATTATTGAGGGCATACAATGGGGGGCAGACTTAAGGGGTATTTGGAAAATGGAGACAACAGTGTAGGAAGGTGACAGTGGTGGTGGGATTGGTGTCAGAATACAGAATGCCTGTAACAAATCATCATGGACAACTTGTTAAACCACAGTGCTTATATAATGTATAAGGAAAAAATTATAATAATAATAATTGTTTAAAAGTAGGCAAAATAATCTTCAGTGAAGGAATAGTGGCATAAATGGAAGCAAAGGTAAATGAAAAGTTGTGAGGTTTCCAGGGCCTCACATGCACACATCCTGCCGAGATTTCGGATCAAAAGACATTTGTCACCTTACACTCTCTTGGTTTCCAAAATCCCTCCAAGCATCTCAGCTCCAGTTTCCACCAGCTCAAAGCTCTCCCTGATCCAAGGCATTATACACAAACACAGGAATAACAAGTGCATGAGGCTGCACCTTTCTCATCTGCCAAACTCTCTGCCAAAGTCTTCTGTGGAGAAATCACACGAAGTCTATGATTCCATTCGAACAGTGCCTGCATGGTGTCTGCAGTCACAGGGCAGCCACATGACAGGCTGATGTGGGTGACCCAACTCACAGCAGTCTGGAATAAAAACTTAGTGGTGCTCTTTCTGCAGGTGGAGGCTAGGCCTACTATCGAGGGAAGGACCCATTCATTTTCTCTTTTCTATTTTTGTGGGTGGAGGAGGGAGTTGGATGAATGGGGGAGTGCAATTAGGCCACACCAGGCAGTGCTCAGGACTTACTCCTGGCTCTCTGCTCAGGGATCACTCCTGACAGGGCTCAGAGGACCAGATAGGGTGCTGGAGACTGAATCTAGGTTGGCCAGTTGCAAGGCAAATGCCCTAACCCACTGTACTATGTCCATAACTCAGGATGAGTTCCTTAGCAACAATATTCAGCTGTTAGTGGTGACATTCCTCAAAGACCAATGTCCAAAAAGTGGATCCTGCTGACCATGAAGCACCCTGTGTGCCAGACCAGGTTCAAGCATGGCTTCCCAGGACCTAAAGAGAAAGCTCTGGTCTTTTTGGGGCCACCTGCTTAAAGTCAAGGTGAAATAGAGCCTTGAAGTCAAGGTGAAAAAAAAGCCTTGATTCAAGGAGAAATAGAGCAGAGCCTTACTTCTCCATCAATGGATTTCAACAGAGGTCTTTAGTTTAAGAAGCTCAAGGAAAGTGGGGCCCTTTTCAGTCCTTAGTCACAGAATTTGGGGTGTCACTCTCTGACCACAGCTTATGTTGACATTCTCAGCCACTCCAGGTCCCTTTCCATTAGCTTCCGGAGACAGGAGCCCCAGTCTCTAAGGAAGCTTTGCTGCTAACACTTCTTCGTAATGTTCCCTGGCTGCACTGGGGATGTATGACTGCATGAAAACCTGGAGCTGTGGTTCAGAGGAGAGTCACCAGTGTAACAACCCAGCCCATGGTACCTGACCCTGGGCAACTTAACTTAAAAAAATAAAAGGGAGTGTTTCTGATCTGGAATACAAGAGTATTCCACCTGCATGGCAGAGCCTGGCAAGCTACCCATGTCGTATTTGATATGGCCAAATACCAATAACAATTATAGATAGACCTCATTCCCATGACCTGATGGAATGGTTTGAGGCTCTTCATGTTCCTGGAGCTAGCAGATTCCCTTAGGCCACACTAGCATGTGACAGGACATATGGAGATGTGACTAGTGCCCGCTCAAGCAAATCAATGATCAACTGGAAGACAAGTAATAAGTGACAAGTTTCTGATCACTTTTCGGCCTCTTGGCTAAGATCAAGTATAAAGGGAATGTTTCTATACTCCCTTTTCTTATTATAAAATGATGGAATGAAAAAAAGAAATGTTCTTCGCGTCCCTTTTCCTATCAGCCTTCCTACAAAGATGGAAATCACAGGGAAAGGAACCTTCAAGTGTTGAGTAAAAATAAAGTAATGTTTCAACTGAAGAATAGAGCAACATGAGCCCGGAGCGATTGTACATCAGGGATGGCATTTGCCTTGTACACGGCCAACCTAGGTTCTATCCCCAGAATCCCTTATGGTCCCTTGAGCACCATCAGAAGTAATTCCTGAGTGCAGAGCAAGGAGCAACCCTTGAACATCTCCAGGTATGACTCAAAAAAAAAAAACCCATACAGGGGCCGGAGCGATAGCCCAGCGGGTAGGGCATTTGCCTTGCACGTGGCCGGCCTGTGCCACCAGGTTCGATCCCCAGCATCCCATATGGTCCCCCGAGCACCGCCAGGAGTAATTCCCTGAGTGCAGAGCCAGGAGAAACCCCTGAGCATCGCCGGGTGTGACCCAAAAAAGCAAAAAAAAAAACCCATACAAACAAACAAAAGATTAGGACATACACCAACAGAATACACATATAATATCTATAACTATATAAGTATGTATATGAGGACCTCCAGAGACCATGAAACCTACAAGGAAAGTTCATGAAGAAAGACTGGAGCATTGGTCTGCGTGCATGCACAGGCCTTAGAGTTGAGCCTAAGAAGAAGAAGAGAAGGAGGAGGAGGAAGAGGAGAAGGAGGAGGAGGAGGAAGAAGAAGAATAAAAAAGAAGAGAAGGAGGAGGATGAGGAATAAGAAGACAAACGAAGAAGACAAAGACAAAGACGAAGACAAAGACGAAGATGAAGATGACGGCAGACGAAGAAGACGAAGACGAAGACGACGATGACGAAGAAGACGAAGAAGAAGACGAAGACGAAGAAGATGGAAGAAGATGAAGAAGAGCGAAGAAGAAGAAGAAGAAAGAAGAAGAAGAAGAAGAAGATAGGAGAAGAAGAAGGAGAAGAAGAAGGAGAAGAAGAAGGAGAAGAAGAAGGAGAAGAAGGAGGAGAGAAGAAGGAGGAGAAGAAGGAGAAGAAGGAGGAGGAGAAGAAGGAGGAGAAGAAGGAGGAGAAGAAGGAGGAAGAAGGAGGAGAAGAAGGAGGAGAAGAAGGAGGAAGAAGAAGGAGAAGAAGAAGGAGAAGAAGAAGGAGAAGAAGAAGGAGAAGAAGAAGGAGAAGAAGAAGGAGAAGAAGAAGGAGAAGAAGAAGGAGAAGAAGAAGGAGAAGAGAAGAAGGAGAAGAAGAAGGAGAAGAAGAAGGAGAAGAAGAAGAAAGAAGGAAGAAGAAGGAGAAGGAGAAGGAGAAGGAGAAGGAGAAGGAGAAGGAGAAGGAGAAGGAGAAGGAGAAGGAGAAGGAGAAGGAGAAGGAGAAGGAGAAGAAGAAGAAGAAGAAGAAGAAGAAGAAGAAGAAGAAGAAGAAGAAGAAGAAGAAGAAGAAGAAGAAGAAGAAGAAGAAGAAGAAGAAGAAGATTTAAACCCAGGAGCCAGTTTTTTGACTACTTTTTATTTATTTTTTAAATATTTTATTATACCACTGTGAGATACACAATTACAAAGATGTTCTTAAGATGTTCACATCACTTGATCACTTGAATCCGTTATTCATCGATTTGCTCGAGCAGGCGCCAGTAACATTTCCATTGGACCCTATCACGTGCCAATGTAGTCCAATGGCATCTGGTTGATTCAGGAATATGAAGAGCATCAAACCGTTCCTTCAGGGTCTTGACAAGGAAGTCTAACCATCTTGTAGGTGGACGGCCACGTGATCTTTTGACATCCCGTGGGATCCAGTCGGTAATGGCTCTAGTCCAGCGGTTGTCTCCAAATCACATTACATGTCCAGCCCATCTGATTTACGATGCCTTGGCAAACAAGACAGCATCCCTGGGTGCGCAGTTAACCCTTCGGACCCGCTGTGGCGACGCTGCAGACTTCTCCCGGCGGCCTTTGTTAGTCCAGCGAGAATGAGCACCCTTGCTCCACAGCCGCCTTTCACCGACCCCCTGCACCACCGTGGCCGCGTTACCCCACGCTGTGGTCCAGCCCTGTAGGGGCTAGGGAGAGGTTGACCTGAAGAACCTCAGACACCTGAGACAAGATACACCCAGCAGAGCAGAAACCAGCTTTCCCCGTTGAACCCCCTGCATTCCATGGACCATGAGAGCAACTTCCGACCCGAGTTCACCATCCCGATGGAGCCTCGGAAGAGCCCAGAGAAACCCCCACACCTTGCTGGCAGTGATCTTCACAATCCATACTCTGCAGCTCATAAGATCTCCACCCAGCATATTAATCCAGTCTCCAGCCCTGCTTGTCAGAAACCCAGCCTACAAGGACCCACCCTGCAGAGACCGCCCTTCAGAGGAGAGTATTTCAAGCCCAGGAATGCTTGAGCCTAAGATGTTCATATAGTTTTTTTAAATACTTATATCTGGGGAAATGATCTGGAAGGCACGGGATTCTGATGGCAGGTGTTCTGAGAGTCACAGAACGAACCAGAATCCTTGGGAATCTGGTTCTGCATTCAAGTGCCTGAAGGGGATGTGAGGGTGATCTGGCTGTGACATGTCACCCCATTGATTGCCAGAGTTGATTCGGTTGATCTGGCTGGCTAGGTGGGTGTCCCCTTCCTCCCTCACCGCTCCCGAAGCTGTGCTCTCAGTGGAAGAGAAGGCCTTGTCCGAATAGAGATGAACCGGTCTTCGGTTGAGGGTATAGAGTAGCTGCGCTCCCCTGCTAGAACCTCCAAACAAGCTCTCAAGTGCCTGAAGGGTTTGTTTGGGTAAGGGAAAATTTGGTTTTTACAGGTGGGCATAGCTGGACCAGCAGGAAGACAAGTCTAAGGTCAGTACCAAGAGAGAAGTGTCCTAAAGCCCTCTCTCCCACACTCTTCTTCCTCCTTAGACATGGGCAGAGGTATAATTTGTTTAAACACAGGTTTTAACTTGATATAGCTTGGTAAATATATGTTTCCCTGCTGCCAAAGCTTAACTTAGGCTATTTATAATGTGAATGCATCAACAATGTGTCTTATATCACAGAATATTTATGAAATAAATGTATAGTGTGAGTTTATGTAAATATAAGTTTATTATAGTAATTATATCAGCATGAATAATATTAATGTATACATGGCATGAATATGGAATATATCATTTATAACATTTTAATATGAATGTATCAATGATATAACTGTGCATATAATATGTACTATAGTAGCATTTACATAATATTTAAAATATGAATATATACTGTGCATATGTAAATGTATGCTATGATATATAATAGCATTTATAATATGTGTGCATAAGTGTCATGACTATATATAAACATATGGCATTTTAGTAATATAAATATAGAGACTATATAAATATATACTATTATAAAAGGTATAAGAGTATGTATATATTCACATATACTGTAATTTGCAATAGTATTTATAATACTAATGTATGCAAGGTATGAGTATATGTATTCTATTAGTTATATAAATGCATAAGGTCATTTAAGCTATAAAAACACTATTATTATAACATGAATTTCTAAATGGTGTGATACACTACTGTAGTAGTAATTATGACATGAATGCACCAATAGTGTACATATATTAGTATGCACCATTATAACAGGAATCGTGATGTGAATGCATCGGTGGTGTACATCTATCAGCATGCAACTTTATTGCAATAGAAATTATGATATGAACACGTCCTTGCACTATTCATGCTTGTATGTACACATAGCGAGTAAGGAAATCCATATCTCCCCTGTTTGCTGGGTCCCAGTGTCTAGCACATAGTCAGTGCTCAATAAATACCTGAGCTAGGTATGAGGATGAATCAACCATGGAGGACTATCACCTCCAACGCCCAAACTCTGGGTAAGAATGATATGGACTGGGCTCCAGGAGAGAGAAAAGGGGTTCAAGACTCAGGGTGGGGGCCACAGTGATAGTCCAGCAGGTAGGACATTTGTCTTGCACATAGTTGACCCAGGCTCAATCCCTGGCATCCCATATGGTCCCTTGAGCACCGCCAGAAGTAACTCTGAGCATTGCCGGTATGATCTAAAAAAGACTCAGGGTGGAAGGCAGAGGTGTGTCTGGCGGAAAAGGGCAGCTCCCCTCCTCCCCAGCTGCTGGGCCCTGACCGCTGTGTGACCCCTGGGCGTGGGGCCCTGAGCTCTCAGGGGTGGAAGTTTACAGTCCTGGATGCAGTAAAATCATTTGGTGGTAATTAGAATCCTAACCAATTTAAGTCATTTACAGCTCCCAAACAATCACCTGGAGATTTTTATCTCCCCAAGAATCCAAGATGTTATTTGAAGGGGGATCATAAACCAGAAGGGAGGGATAGTAGGGCTGATCTGTGAAGAGAACAGAAAAGGAAGAAAGACTGATGCCTCCAGGCAACAGGAAAGTTCCCTCCCCAGAGAGAACAGGGCAGGCCCTCAGGGAGCTGGTGGGAGGAAAGGTCTATGTCTGGCAGGGCTCTCTCCAGAGCCTTGAAATCTTAGTTCTAGGAAAGTTCCAGAAGCACCTAGTCTGGGGTTTCCCACAAGAGCAACCCTGAATATCTGCAGTGGATGAGATTATGGAGGTGTTGGATGAAACATATTCTTCAGGTGACTCCACCTGAGGAATTTGTGAACAGTGGTTCCCTCCTGGAGAACCAAAGAGCCAATGCCTCTCAAAAAGTTCTGGAAAGACCAATGAGAAAGAGCCAGGTACTAGAGGAGAGTTGAAGTCCAGGAAAAACATATGCCTCAGACTTTCACCACTAAACCTTTCCACCCCAGTGAAGAGTCTTAATAGGACAGTTGACCTAAAGAAATGTGTATCCATGGATCCATCCCTTCACATTCCTGGACTGAAGTTAGACCAAATGGATTTGTGTTTCCCACACCACGTGTGTCCAATACAACAGTCAACCACGAGGACCTCCTCGGTGTATGTGGAGGGGAACAGAGTGGGAGAGTGGCTACCTCCACTTTTATATCCACAGGACCTAGGAAGGGAAAATGAATGATAAAAGAAATCTCTGCGTAAATCAAAAAAAATGGAACCCACTGAATTTTATTGACCCAAGTAATAGGAATTTGAATGTGCGATATTCTGTTCCCAAAGTGGCAGAATAGGTTCATTTGAAGAAGAAACTTTCTAACAGTGAAAGTGTCATTTGACCACCTGACCTCATCTGAGTTCCCTGATGGTGCCCCATGTAGAACCAGATTCACTTATGTAGAAGTAGAGGAGTCCATCAATTAGCAAACTTTGGAGACTGTCTAGTATTCAAAGCACTTATTCTTTTATTGCTTTTTGGGTCATACCCGGCAATTCTCGGGCATTACTCCTGGCTCTGCACTCAGGAATTACTCCTGGCAGTGCTCAGGAGACCATATGGGATGCCAGCGATTGAACTCAGGTTGGCTGCATGCAAGGCAAACACCCTACCCACTGTACTATCACTCTGGCCCCTCAAAGCACTCTTTGAAGGTAGAAAAACATTGATGGTAAGTTAGATCAATGCCCTAGAGCCTATAAAGAAAAGAACAAAGGAAGCAAAAATAAAGCATAAAATCTCAGAGAACTGGAGACATGTATCTCCAGCTTCTATCCAACACACATAATTTGTATAGTAGGTGCAAATAGTATATCATAGCTTCTCTCTACTTAGGTTGAAAAGTTCCTGGAGATATAAATAAAACATTCTCAAAGGTCTTCATTCTTCCCAACCCTCACTTCTACACTTACAACTTGTAGACCTTGGAAGTATCTACACGGACTTGGAGTTCCTCAGTAGGGAATTATTCATCTGAACCATGTGGTACTAATAGACACCACCCACCTCCAGAGCACAAGTATCATCCAGAGCCAAGCAGTCAGCCCACAAAAAAGCCTGGTGGGGCCAGAGCGATAGCCCAGCGGGTAGGGGCGTTTGCCTTGCACGCTGCCAGCCCATGCCAGCCCGGGTTCAATCCCGGCATCCCATATGGTCCCCGAGCACCGCCAGGAGTAATTCCTGAGTGCAGAGCCAGGAGAAACCCCTGAGCATTGCGGGTGTGACCCAAAAAAGCAAAAAAAAAAAAAGCCTGGTGGAAAATTTCATACAAACAAAAAGAACAATCCCCCAAATTCATACAGAATTCAAAAGTCCCAAAGGCACTGCCATCTTAAGAAAAAACAAAGCTGACGGCATCAGACATTCTGCTCTCAAATTTTATTATGAAGTTATAGTTATCAGAATAATATGATTTGACATTAAAAAATGGGCATATAGGCTAATGGAACAGACTAGAGAGCCCAAAATCAAACCTATGCATATATAATTACCTAATCAATGAGAAGGGTGCCAAAAGCACTCAAGTGGAAAGGATAGACTCTTCAATAAATGGCACTGGGAAAACTGGATATTCACATGCAAATGGATGAAATTGGGTCTTTATACCATATGCAAAAATCAACTCAAAGTCGATTTAAGACCTAAGATTTAAAACCATTAAATCTCTGGGGAAGAAAATAAACTTACAGAGAAAGATGTCTGATGCTGACCTTGGCCAGGATTTGGGTTTTTCATAATGACAACAAAAGCTGGGGGCTGCCTCCCATGGCCTCTCCCCCTCGCCACTGCCCTGAAACAGGAAAAGGGTTCAGTCTTTCCCCCAAGTTGAGTCCCAGTGGAAATTTGGGGGGATAGACTTTGAAAAATACAGGTTCTGGGGCTAGAGAGATAGTAAGAGATTAAGGTGTTTGCCTCAGATAGTGAACCCAAATCTGTCTCTGACACAACATATGGTCACCAAACATGCCAGGAGCATGGGAAAGAAGGGAAGGAAGGGAA
>JAJIBD010000838.1:0-58615 GCA_021461705.1 Cryptotis parvus
ACGGCCCAGGCTGCGCATTCCTGCGCCTCCTGGCACTGGCCCAGCGCTAATGCGGGCAGCAGCATTAGACTCTTCCCAGCACCTCACCCCCGGGCGCTCTGCCTTGCAGCCCCCGGAGAAAAGCCCCATTTTCACTAAAGAGCGTTTTCCCCTCTAGCCTAGCACCGGGCTGTGGAGGCAAGCGGCGCTCTTCTGCGCCCTCTGCTGGCAGAACAGCGCCAGTCCCAGCGCACCCAAGGCCCAGACCTTTGGGCTTCGGGTATGGGGAAGACCCTTGGGACTCTGGGTGTCGCCCCCTGCAGCAGCCCAGAGCTGGGCGCTGGACTCTGAAGGATCCAGCTGTGTCCAGGCCACCTGCCGTGCACAGATTTTCTAAAAACTGTTCCTTTGCCACCTCGTCCTTTTACCAAGGTCCCTTCCTGGGCTTAGCTGGGCCCACGTGGTCACTGTGGCCAGCAGAGGACTCCCACATCCTGACTGGACGCCATAATGGCTGGTGGAAACCTCTGGGGCCCTGGAGCAGGGGGGTATCCCCCAGCACTGTGCCTACTCCACAGGCACCAGCCCTGTCCTGGGATGAGGACCTTTCAGCAGAAACCAGGCCTTCTGGCCCTCACGGACACTGAGCAGAGAAACCAGCTCTTCCTAGCCACTGATCATGGGGGTTTCCCTTGAATCGAAAGCACGTCTCTGGCTTAGCATGTCCCTTCAGCACCAAGAGCAGGAGGGGGACAGTCCCCCAGCCCCCCAACCCCCCAAGGAAGCACCAAATCACCACAGGTGAATCAGACCCTGTACTGTTGGTTGAGAAATCCACTTCCTGGGGGCCGGGTATGTGGTGGTCTAGGCACTGGGAGGTGGTATATGGAGTGTGAGTGTGTGTGTGTGAGTGTGTGTGTGAGTGTGTGTGTGTATGAGTGTGTGTGTGTCTGTGTGTGTGAGTGTGTGAGTGTGTGTGAGTGTGTGTGTGTGTGTGTGTGTGAGTTCCCCAAGGCAGGCCTCGTAGTAAGAGTAGCGGCTGCCTCTGGAAACCTCACTCCCAACTCTCCTCCCCTCTTTCTGGTGGGGCCCAGCATGTGTTTGCTCAGTTATTAAAGGAAACGTCCAGAATTAGAAGAAAACAAAAATAACTGAGCCACATGAAGCCAAGTACCTCCTGGGGGTTGAGGAGAGGGACCTGCAGGGCAGTTCCTCAAGGCCCTGGGAGGCCAGCCCAGTCTCTGCTGCCCCGGGTTCTACCCTTCTTCCTCCAGGGTTCCTACATATGGGAGAGGGCATGGTGCCTCTATAGACATGACCTCAGATGCTCAGGGCTTTCTCCTGGCTCTTCGCTCGGGAATTACTCCAGGCGGTGCTCCGGGGACCATAGGGGATGTTGGGGATCGAACCCAGGTCGGCCGTGTGCAAGGCAAACACCCTCCCTGCTGTACTACTGCTCTGGCCTTCGGGTTATTTTTTGTTGTTGCAAAAGGGACAGGGGAACCAAGACTCCGCACACAATTCCTGCCATGTTCAGACTTAGGAAGAACAGAAGCAAAAACTGTGCCAGGGGTTGGAATCCTGGCCTCAAGCTGTGTGGACCTGGGCAAGCTGAGCTCTCTGGACTCCAGATGGAATGTCTACACTATGTTCTATGCGTGGATAGATATCTGCACTGCTCCCGACCCAGAGCCCTATAAGGTCCCGTGAGATGGTGTGTGTGCTCGGGTGACTCCATGAGATGTTGTATAGGTGCACAGTCCTCCAACAGGTTAGTTCTAGTTCTCGGTGCTCTGGGAGAAGGGATGGTCTGGGTCTTAAAGAGTGCTGGGCATGGCGAGAGGACCCAGGACTGAGCAGTCTGAGAAGAACCAGCAAGTCAGAAAGGACCAGACAGTGGTGAATGGTGGGGTCATTCCTGAGTGCTCCAGGCCGCTGCAAGTCCAGCTGCAGGTGGGCTGGGGAAGCGAAGTTGTGGGTGTACCAGGAGCTGCCGAGCAGAGCTGGGCACTGTGGAATGGACGTGAGGGGCGGTGCAAAGCGACCCCAGGATCCGAGGTCAGGGAGAGGAGAAGCAAGGCAGAGCAGCAGTGGTGGGTTCTTCCAGAGGGTAGGGCTTGTTTAAGAAATAAAATGCACAGCTTTGGGGCCGAAGCGATAGCCCAGCGGGTAGGGCGTTTGCCTTGCACGCGGCTGGCCCATGCCGGCCCGGGTTCGATCCCGGCATCCCATATGGTCCCCCGAGCACCGCCAGGAGTAATTCCTGAGTGCAGAGCCAGGAGGAACCCCTGAGCATTGCTGGGTGTGACCCAAAAGAAACAAAAAGCACAGCTTTGAAGGGGGTGTGGGAAGGTGAGCTGGTACAGAAGATTTGGGAGAGAAATTGCACTGGGGCCTTGGGAAATCATGCAGGCTTAAGGCTTCAGGTGCATCTGACCCAGGTGGGGGCCCTAAGAACTGCCAGGCGCAGCCCTGCAGGCCTCCGAGCAGTGCTGCACCCCCAGACCCTCACATTCAAGCCAGCCCTCTGGCCCAGTTGCTGAGTACGGCCAGGAACGCACCGTGGGAGATGCCTCTGTGGAAAAAATAGTGAATGACTTTCCTGGCGAACATGGGTGTCCTGGGGCCAGAGCCGTAGCACAGTGAGGCCGGCTTTGGACAAGGCTGACCCAGGTTCCATCCACGGCATCCCATATGGGCCCGAGCACCACCAGGAGTGATTTTTGGTGCAGAGCCTGGAGTAAACACTGAGCATCACCAGGTGTGGTCCCCAAATAAATAACAAACAAATAACCCCCCCAAACCCACCACCAACAAAAAATGAATGTCCTAATAAAATGAGGGAGGGTTGGAGTAAGGGTGGAGGAGGAGGAGGAGGGAAAAGCCCAAAGTCTGGAGAGAAGGGGTGAGGGTTAGAAATAAATGTGTCAGGAGGAACTCCAGGAGTGGGAGTTATGCCTAACGGCCTTGGATTCTCTCTCTCTACAGGAGGACAGGTCAGCTACAGAAGTAATACCAATCTAGCTCCAAGTGTGGGGGCACTTAGGAGAAATTGTGATTCAGATTAAGGAACTTAAAAATCTTAAGGGGGAAATCGGGGTTGTGAGAGCTGAAGTGGGTGGTGACGTTACGAATAGCCTTATAAACGATGATACAGCACGTAGGGAGAAAACCGAGAATACAGTTCAGCAGCCTCAGATACGATGGGTGCCTCCGTCCTGCAGCGTTGGGGCTGGCCAGCTGGGAGCCAGCAAAGCTGACTGGGTGGCCGTGGAGCAAGCGAGCTGCCCGCAGCACTGAAGAACCCTGTGGCACAAACAAAAGAATCTATGTTAATGGTCTCAATTACAAGGATTTTCAAACACACAACAGATCTTACGAGCACTTCTGTCGCATGCCATAATATCTGTGGCCAGGCCACTAACGTTTTCCTAAAGTGGTTTAAGCAAACCCTACATTGGTTGATTGATGGGGGCAAACCCTACATTGGTTGATTGATGGGAGCTAGAATTTTTTTTTGTTGGTTGAAAGCAAAAGGGAGCAGGAGAGCTCCAAGAGCAGGTGGGGTCCTGAGCGGGAGGCCCTTGAGCAGACCGACAGCTTTCAGCGCTCTGGGTGTCGGCTGCAGTGCAGAGGAGCTGGACACCAGGCTTCCGCTCTCCTGATCAGACTCAGTGGTAGGATGTGTTCAACGTAGCAGCTAATGAAAACAATGAGCACTGATGGGACGAAGCCCAGGCTCTTGCCAGATTCCCTTCATTTTTGCCTGGATTTTTTTTCTGTTCTTGAAATGCATCTGGGATGCCCCATGATGCGTCAGGGTCTCCAAGCAACGCTTATCAGAATATAGTCTTATTATACCCAAAACTGTACCGCAGTGCCACAGAATTTCTTTCTCAGAACTGGACGTGTGTCTCCTGATTGACATCTCCCTGTTTCTCTCACCACCCACGCTCTGGAAGCCACCGTTCTCTGTATCTGTGAGTTTGACCTTTTTTGATCCACAGGGAAGCAAGATCATATAGTATTCATCTTTTCCTGCCTCATTTGTGCCACTTATGCATACTCTGGACTCTGTTTGCACACATGGCTGGATTTGCTTGCAATGATTCTCTCTGACCTTACTTAATGGGATAAGGAAAACGTGGTCTAACATACAATGAGATATTGTTATTATTATTATTGAATCACTGTGAGATAGACATTTACAAAGCTGTTCATGATTGGGTTTCAGTCATAGTGTTCCAGCACCCGTCCCTCCACCAGTGCCCATTTCCCACCACCAATGTACTGTTTTCCTCCTACTACTCCCTCCCTCCCAACCTGCTTCTATGGCAGTCTCTCTCTCTCTCTCTCTCTCTCTCTCTCTCTCTCTCTCTGAGCATTGTGGTTTTCAATATAGACACTGGAGGGTTATTATGTATATCCCTTTTCCTACTTTCAATACTCAGTTCCAATCTAGCATTACCATTTCCAAGTGTTATTGGCAAACTGGTCCCTCTGGCCCCCAAACACTAGTGGTAGATTCCAACCATTGACAAATCCTCCTGACCCCTGTTTTCCCTGGCCTTGGATATTAGTCTCATAATATTATTTTTATATCCCACAAATGAATGCAGTCATTCTATATCTGTCCTTTTCCTTCTGACTCATTTCACTCAGCATAATACTCTTCATATCCATCCATTTATAGGCAAATTTCATGACTTCATTTTCCCTAACAATTGCATAGTATTCCATTGTGTAGATATACAGTCATTCTTTATCCAGTCATCTGTTCTCAGGCACTTAGGTTTCCAGGTTCTGGTTATTGTGAATAGTGATGCAATGAACACAGAAGTGCAGGTGGTGTTTCTGCTGTGTGTTTTTGGGCCCCCAGGGTATATATTCCCAGAAGTCATATTGCTGGGTCAAATGGAAGCTCAATTTCTAGTTTTTTGAGGAATATCCATATTGTTTTCCCAAAAGCTGGACCAGTCGACACGCTCACCAACAATGAATGCAAGTTCCTTTCTCCCCACATCCACGCCAGCACTGGTTGTTTTTGTTCTTTTGGATGTGTGCTAGTCTCTGTGGTGTGAGATGATATCTCATTATTGTTTTTATTTGCACCTCTCTGATAATTAATAATGAAGAGCACTTTTCATATGTCTTTTGGCCATTTGAATATCTGAGGAAGTTTCTGTTCATTTCTTCTACTATGTTTTTGATGGGGTTGGATTTTTTTCTTGTAAAGTTCTTCAGATGCCTTATATATTTTGGATATTAACACCTTATCAGATGGGTATTGGGTAAATATTCTTTCCCAATCAATAGGCTGTCTTTGTATCATCATTTATTTACTTGTTTTTTTTTTTGGGGGTGATCACAACTGGCAATGCTCAGGGATTCTTCCTGGCTCTTTCAGGAATTACTCCTGGCAGTGCTTGGGAGACCATGTGGGATACTGGGGATCAAACCTGGGTCAGCCGTGCAAGGCAAATGCCCTCCCCGCTGTGCTATCACTCTGGCCCCCATTTGTTCATCTTTGCTTGCTTGGTCAGTGGTATCTCATCTTTGAAGTGCCTTTAGCTTCAATGTCATGGAGGGTTCTGCCTATATTTTCTTCCATGTATGTACCTGATGGATTCAGGTCTGATGTTGAGGGTCTTTAATCCACTTTGATCTGACTCTTGTGCATAGCGTTAGAGATCCAAGTTCATGTTTTTCGCATGTAGCTGTCCAGTTTTCTCAGTGGGCTCTTATTCAGCTCATTATATCAAGAGGGGTGTTGTTCCCATTGAGGAGATGAAGACCAAGTGAAATCATAAGACTTTTTTCCCAGTATGAAACAGGACTCACTTGGCCAGACTGTGCTCCCTAGCCTCTGTCTGCACACAGAGCAGAAAGCTGGTGCTCCTCTGCCCCCTTTTCCCACACTTGAGAGAGAGAGAGAGAGAGAGAGAGAGAGAGAGAGAGAGAGAGAGAGATCGGGATATTATAGTTGGCCCGGTCTGCAGAGAAACATGAAAGTTCAGTCAAGCAGAAGCAGCATCTGGGGGAAACAGGGATGGTCACAGGGGCAAGGCAGCTAAGGAGCAGAGACCAGGGCTGACTGAGCGGGAAGGAGGGAGCTGCGGGGGGAGAGCAGCCTGGCGCCCGAGAGGCCCTGGCCTGGGGTGCAGGGAGGCCATCTGGACACAGCGGTCACGGGTGGAGGGAGCTGCTGCTGGGAACAGGAAACAGTCACCGCTGGCTTGCGGCTTCTGGCAAGTGCCCCAGCTCCAGCTCTCTGGGCTGCGCTACTGAGCCCAGCATCTCTCCCCACTGTGGCCCTCCTCAAGCTGCTCTGGACCAGCGACGGATTCCGGAACACAGCTGTGGCCTGTATGTCCTTCTCCAGTCTTAACATCATGCACAGGCCACCTCCGCAGGGGGCCACAGTCACCTTGATGGACCTGGCACCTTTGAACCTCTGGTCTCCACCCTTCCCACTCGCTCTTCTTTTTATATATTTATACTAGTGACAATTGATCAGGTGCTGGCTAAGTGCAGGACACTGGCCTGAACAGCCAAGAATCACTTCATCTGCCCCCAAATTCCCTGAAGGCGCATTAATATTAACTACACTTTACACATCAATAACCCGACATTCAAAGAGGCTAGGACAGGCCAACCTAGAGCCTGCAATGTCCCCAAGGCTGCCTCAAGGGTATACATGTCTGCTTGCAGATGGTAGCCACTGGCCTGGCCATGGGTCACTGGACTGCCTTACGTGTGAGGGATTCTGACACCTGGATTTTATTTTGCTTCCTTGACTTTTAAATGAGAAACACTGAAAGTCAATATCATTTCTGGGCAACACTGGCAGTGCTCAGAGCTCCCTCCTGGAGCCACTCAGGGACCGGATACAATGCCAGGGAACAAACGCAGGTTGGCTGCGTGTCAGGCCGGAGCTTTGCACCTGTCCTTTCACTTTGGCCTTCACTTTCCCAACTTGCAAAGGGCTCCAGGGCTGTGTGGAGCCCCAGAACCTCTTCCTGTTCCCTGCTCCTACCTGTCTCCTGCACGATGGTAGAACTTCTCTGCCTCGGCTTCCACATCTCAGGGACGACAATGTCTCAGAGGACTGAGGGTGGAGATAAGGGCTAGGAACATGGCCTGGACCAAAGGACATGCTCTCTGGTGCTTCCCTTCCTCCTCACTGCCACCATCTCCCCCACCCCCAGTGGCTCTCCATTCAGGGCGCAGAGTGAGTGCTCATAAAGACTGTTGGGGTGTCTGAGGGCACAGACGAGTGTGGGACTTGGACAGGATCCAAACGTCTGGAAACTCACCTGACGGCAACTTCTCAGAGGACTGAGGGAGGAGACATCCTCAGAGCCTGCTCTGCCTCTTCCATGAAAAGCCTGATTCCATGCTCCTTCCCTGTTGGTGCCAGAAACATTACAGACACTGGATGCCATGGGAAAGGGGGGCTGAGTGTCCTATCACAGGGGTCCCACAGCTTTGGAGGAGGAAATTTGGGGGGTGGTAAGCAGTGTCAGAAGGACCCCCACCTACTGTGGGCCAGGGCTGCGCCCATATGGCACTGCAGCCTGACAACCCCTCACCAGGACCACTATCCTGACGCCCTCACGAGAACCCTGAGAGGACACTCAGCTGCCTCAACTCCCTGCGAGAACCCTGAGGAGGACACTCAGCTGTCTCGGCTCCCTGTGAGAACCCTGAGAGGACACTCAGCTGTCTCGGCTCCCTGTGAGAACCCTGAGAGGACACTCAGCTGCCTCGACTCCTGCGAGAACCCTGAGAGGACACTCAGCTGTCTCGGCTCCCTGTGAGAACCCTGAGAGGACACTCAGCTGTCCTGAACTCTGTGAGAACCCTGAGAGGACACTCAGCTGCCTCGACTCCCTGCGAGAATCTTGAGAGGACACTCAGCTGTCTCGGCTCCCTGTGAGAACCCTGAGAGGACACTCAGCTGCCTCGACTCCCTGCGAGAATCCTGAGAGGGACACTCAGCTGCCTCGGCTCCCTGTGAGAACCCTGAGAGGACACTCAGCTGTCTCAACTCCCTGTGAGAACCCTGAGAGGACACTCAGCTGCCTTGGCTCCCTGTGAGAACCCTGAGAGGACACTCAGCTGCCTCGACTCCCTGTGAGAACCCTGAGAGGACACTCAGCTGCCTCGACTCCCTGTGAGGAACCCTGAGAGGACACTCAGCTGCCTTGGCTCCCTGTGAGAACCCTGGAGAGGACACTCAGCTGCCTCGACTCCCTGTGAGAACCCTGAGAGGACACTCAGCTGCCTCGACTCCTGTGAGAACCCTGAGAGGACACTCAGCTGCCTTGGCTGCCTGTGAGAACCCTGAGAGGACACTCAGCTGCCTCGACTCCCTGTGAGAACCCTGAGAGGACACTCAGCTGTCTCGGCTCCCTGTGAGAACCCTGAGAGGACACTCAGCTGCCTCGACTCCCTGTGAGAACCCTGAGAGGACACTCAGCTGTCTCGACTCCCTGTGAGAACCCTGAGAGGACACTCAGCTGCCTCGACTCCCTGTGAGAACCCTGAGAGGACACTCAGCTGTCCTGACTCCCTCCTGTGAGGACACTCAGCTGTCCTGACTCCCTCCTGTGAGGACACAGCTGTCCCGACTAATGGTGTGATGCCATTCATCACAAGATGATGGAACAGAAGGGAAGGGGGGCGACACATCAAAGAGATTGTGGACAGAATGGAGCCCCTGGAACAGGTGGGAATTAAAAGCCACGTAGGGGACTTCTGCCTATAGCAAACAGACTTCTGGTTCCTTGCTTGAGCACCCCACCTGACTGGACCCTCCGTGCCTGTCACCCCCAAGAGGTAGCTTTCTACTTACGGGGGATGAGGAAGGTGCTCTGTGAGTTTGTGCCTTCACCCAGCACTGCCAAGGCTGATTTTCTTGTTTTTTAGTGAGAGAAACAGTGTCTGTAAGCAAGGATCATTAGAACTCAAGGACAAAACAAACTCTCTCAGTCAAAGATGCTGGCACGGACTCTGGGAGGCAAATACTGGCTCCATCCTGTGAAATTTCTGTCCCTGGAAAGCCGTCTTCCACAGCCCGAGCCTTCCTCTGCTGGGCTTCCCAGAACTTGTCTCACAAAGGACAAGACACAATGCACAGAGCTAACGAGCAGCCTTCGCCCGACCATGAGCTTGTGAAAGGGCCGGGTTATCTAGAAGTCTCTTCTCCCTGCTCCTTCTAAGGGATCCATGTCCTTATATCCAGGATGTGCTCGTGGGGAAGCTGGCACAGGCGTCACAGCAAGGGCACAGGCTGCTATGGCCGGGGATGCTGCCTCTCCCCAGCAGTGTGCAGGCAGCAGCAAATTGAGTGTCGGGCACCAGAGCTGCAGCGGCGCAACCAGGCATGGCTGCAGGAAGGGAAAGCGCTGGAAAGATCCGGTCAAAGACCTGATTTGAAGGCGAGAGTGGAAACACACTCCAGAGAAAGCACGAAGAGGGCTCCAGAAGCCAAGGAGAGAGGAGTGAGGCCCAGGCCGGTGTGCAGGCGCCTGCAGACTGATCTCCCAGTGGGGAGACGACAGCTGTGCTGGATGGAGCCTGAGGGCCATGAGACTTGTGTGGGGCGTATCCTGGCCTCACTGCCGGGGCTCAATTCCTGGGTGCCCAGCTAGGGCAGTCATGGCAGCCTCGGCTGGGCTTGGGGTAGCACTGCTTTTGCTTTTCTGCTGCCTGGCCGCTCCCACACCCTTCACCAGCAAATCCCAGGAAGGGAGAAGTGTCCTTGCTCTCTCCCACCCATACACATGGCCCGCCCTCACTTGTGGGAACTTAGGGAGTTACCCTGCAAGGCCCAGTGATCTGGCGACAGGATGGTGGGCGGCTGCCCAAGTCAAAAAATAGGGCAGACAAGGAAAGGTGCTTGACAGGAAGTCCAAATAAGGAGAGAGAGAGCGAGAGAGAGAGAGAGAGAGAGAGAGCGAGAGTGAGAGAGAGAGAGAGAGAGAGAGAGAGAGAGAGAGAGAGAGAGAGAGGCGCCCAAGCAAGCAGTGCCGTTCCCCTCACTCAGCAGGGCTTGAGTTGCTCTCCCGGGGATCCCAGGAAGATGGTCTAGAGTGAGGTCTGGGGGGCCTGTGCCTCTGACGTGGGAAGTGGGCATGTCAGAGCCTATGCCCACTTCCCTCCACAGGGTCCAGCACCCTCCCATGCATCTGGACGCCAGTGTGCCTGGCCTGTCCCTCCAGCTGAGCCCTCCAAGCCATGTGTCTTGGGGGAACAGCGGCACGCGTGAGGCTGCCCTGCTTGTGAGGGGGTGGGGGGCAGTCAGGATCCTCTGGCTCCTGACTCCACAGCCATGGGAGGGGTCCGGCAGGGCTGGTGCTGACCTCTCAGAGCAGGCGGGAGATAAATGTGGCTCTGGTTGCCCAAGGCCAATCCCCACAGACCCTGAAGAAAGTTCAAGCATTCTTTGCCTCACCGGTACAGCACAGTGCCCCCTAACTGACACCCCAGACATACCCTCAGGCTCCCTTGGTCTCCTGTGAGGGTCGCCACATGTCCCCTCCACAAAGGGCCATAAGGAAGGTCTCCGGCTCTGGCAAGGGCAAGAAAGGGGGAGTGTATGACTGCTGGGGTGGTGGTGCCGGGGGCAGGGGTGCCCATGTGCTCTTTGTCACTAAGATCTCCAAATGACTGACCACAACTGACCACAAACCTGTGTGGCTCTTTGGCGGCAGGCACCAAGGCACACGACGAAGGCCCTTACCTGGAAGTTGGAACCAGCCTGGCTTCTTCTGCTCGTCCCTCATCAGAGCCCCAGATGTCAAAGCCTAAGAAGACCCACACTGGCCTGTCGGGGGTTTCAAATCCAACTTGGACGGAGAACGCAGGCCAGGCCACAGACCCGGTCTCTGCCCCCTGCTCCCACTAAGTTGGCCCTGGCATTTAGCACCCCCTGTGGCCAAGGGCTTCCCTCAGAGGCAGCTGTCATGACCACCCATTTCACACGTGGGCAAGCTGAAGTGGGGCCCTGCAACCCTCCTGGCCTGGGGCGCCTCTCCTGGTAGCTGGAAGGTTGCTCCAGAGCTCCTGAAACCTCTGGGCAGCTCATAGGAGCCTCACTCACGAGTGTTCAGAAGGTGCCAAGTGTGGACGAGCAGACAGAAACAGGCCCTAGACTGAGTTCCCAGCATCACGGCAGCTGCTGCCTCATAGCTGCTGTCTGAGCTGGCCTGGGGGACACAGCCAGAGTCTCCCGTCTTGCCCATACTGGCCACTTTGCCTGCAGTGACCATCTCATACGCAGGCCTGGAGGTGGCAACTGCACAGATTTTGGAAGCAAAGCTGGTGGTGTCCCGCCTCGGCACAGGACAGGGACTCTGGGGAGGCGCCCGACAACCCAACAACCCAGGTGAGCCGGATGGTCATGCGTGTCCTCCGGGTCTCTTATGGCTGAGTCTGTCTTCCTTGGGAGTCCACCCTGGTTACGTTTACTGGAAAGTATTTCCAAAGGGGTCTCCTGCCTAGCTGGATGCTCATCTCAGTTTCTGCTTTCCACTGGCCATCTGTGCTTAAGGTCGACCCTGCATGTCCCAGCATGGTGTTACATCTTCTGAGTGCTCCTGGGGGCACCTCAACAGGCCCACAGTGCTCCCCCGCACCCTGCCTTCCTTTATGGTCCCACATGGATGCAATTTCTTTCTCCCCTACTGCCCGCCTCCTGGTGGTCAGAGCAGGGCTCTATCTCCTGGGGTGCTCATGCTCCACAGCAGTTGGTATGCAGAGACCGGAGCATATAGGAACACAAGAGTTCCCTACGGCATGTCTGGCCAGGATGAATGGCTACACCATGTAGAGACTCAACTGTGACTAGAACATGGTGTGGGCAGGACGGTGGACAGGTGGCGCCCACAGGCACCCACAGCCACGATTTCCTGATTTCCACTTCATCTTTGCCCCATCATGCTTGGCTGGTTGGTGCCTCTGAGTCGGATGTGTGCGTTAATTTCCTCCACTTTCCCTTTAACAGACATGGCAATGGAGAGCCCATGTTTCTGGTGCAGGCTGGGACACGGCCTCAGCAGACTCTGAGCAAGGGCTGCCACAGGGCCCAACAGAGAAGCCTTGGTAGGATCTGTAGGACGCAGCTGGAGGAAGGGCTCCAGAGCCCAGAGAGATTGAGGGATGAGCAAGAGGGCCCTGCTCCTACCCAGCTGACTCTGAGACAGTGTCTATGTAGGTCAACTGTCAAGCCAGACTGTCCTCTGCGCACACACAGGGAAGCGGGGCTGTGGTGGAGAACATGGGGGCCAGTTGGCTTCATGGAAAGGTGCTGGCCTCACATGGGGCCTGGGTCCCCTTTCTCACCCCTCTTAGCAGCCAGGGTGCTGGGGCCCTGGGGGTGCTGTCAACCTCGCCCTGGGCCTCTCCAGGCCTGAGCACTGCGCTTCCTTGTTTACTTATTTAGAGCCCCACAGAGGAAGTGGTAAAGGAAACTCGCTGAGTCGTTTTCTGAGAAGACCATATTTGTTCGCAGAGGAAGCTGCTGCTCTTTGGGATCTGCGGAGAGCAGCGAAGACGCCCATTCTACCAAGGCTGTTCTGGGGGCACCAACTGGGCAGAGTCGGGAAGCCTCTGAGCTCAGGCCGTAAGCCGTGTTTCCATGGGCACAGCCTCCAGGCCCAGGCAAGGTGAGCTCCGTCCAAGGAGCAGCATGGCATTGAAGAAGGTGCCCTTTCGCTCAGAGGTCCTGACCTGGGACTCCGATAGCCTGGCGGATTATTTCAAGAAGGTGAGCCTGGATCTTTGGGGTGTTAGTTAGGGAGGGGCAGGGCTGAAGGCGGATCTGAGCAGGACACAGGTGATAAGAGAGCCGGGCGCTTCCCACCTGGCACGCTTACTGGGGAGCAGGAGTGACAATTCTGGGGGCCCTGAGTGGAACATGAGGCTCCTCTGTGCCAGGCTGGGGAGTGGCCGCTCCAGCTGCCGCTCTGCACAGCAGAGAACAAGGTGGTCTCTGGGAGTGGCTGGGCAAGGCAAGGGAGGTGACTGGGCTAGCAAAGGCCCTGAGGACTGGCACTCGTGCATCTGAGCTGCAGGACGGCTCCTAAGCCCCCTTGGAGCTCTCCAGGGATCCTGAGCAGCAGCCAGAGAGGCAGCAGGAGACTGTTTTCAAGAGGAAGCGAAGGCCCCTAATGAGGAAGATGCTTGGCCAGGCGGTGTCAGGGGCCAGCCTGCTGAGATGAGCAACCGACCCCTACGCTCCTTGGAGAGCAGTGCAAGGCCATTGGTGCTGCTGACATCTCCCTCAGACGATGCTCTAGACAGCCATAAAGATGAGAACTAGGAGTCAGGGACACATTTGTCTTTCCCAGGAGCAGTGGGAGGCCCAGGCGGGCTGTGTGGGGTCTGCGCCATGCTGTGCTGGTCTTGGGTAGACCTTGGGTGGGTCAGCTAAAGAGGATGGGAAATGTAGCCTGCTCTGCTCTTTACAGCTGTCTGTGCATCTCATTTCAGATGATTTTCCCTGTGAAAGGTCATAGTTAACTTAGGGTTTCATTGTTGTGGGTGCGGGGGTGGCTTTCTCAAAGGTGAGATTGCCCAGGATCTCTGCTGCAAGGTGGTGCAGGCTCAAAAGCTCTGAGAAGTGGCAGGAGCCACTGGGGCAGGTGGCTGGTCTCCTGTGGGAGGGAAAAGGACATGTGCCATCCAGCAGCCGACTGTCTGGGCCTCTCCCTGAGCAAGGATCACGGTCAGGGCTGAGCTGCCGAGGAGCGCTCCCCCTTCATGAGCAGGCAGAAAGCCTAGAGCCACAAGACACCAGCCCAGTCCAGACAGGACACATGACAAGATGGGGCAGTGAAGGAACCTGGGAGAAACCCTGCCTGGCTCAGGCCACAGAGAGGAGGGAACTGAGTTGGAGCTACTGCGGGTCAGGGCTGAGCCACTGAGGCGCCTGCCATGAAAGGACCAGGGCAGGACGACGCCAAGGTCCACTTTGGTTTCAATGTCACCTGGGGCTGGGGGCCACTTCCTTAGTCACTTCACCTCTCTGGCCTTGGTTTTCTCCTCAGTGAACCAGATGCTAACAGCAACTGAGCTCCCGGGGAGATGGGGAGGCTTTTAGTGGGCTTGGCTCGTCCTGCGCTGCTGTCTGACCTAGCGCAAGGCTGCCACGCCTCTGTCCACACCAGGAGCCTTGTGCTGAGGTCAGGTCTCGGTCTCTGTCACCCCTCCTCATGCCAAGAGGGTACTTTAGGCTGTGCTATAGGGGGAACCCCTGGTCAGTCCTAGGCTCGGACCCCAGCTGGATCCTGAGCTCTCTGGAGTGACCCTGGCCCAATTCCTTGGCTTCCTTGCTCCATCAACACATCCAAGAACTGCTCTCGACTGGCGCCCCCTTGCTGGATCTTTCTGAGTCCCCTCCGGGCGCCTGTTGCAGATACAGGCCCGAGGGACTGGGGACACAGTTCAGGAAGTCAAGCCCTTGTCTAGCAAATGTGAGGCCCAGGTTAGATTCTTCCAGGACCAAAAGTGAAAAATAGGATTCAGATATTTAGTCCTTAAACGCAAGTATTACTGGATTAGAACTCAAATTTCTAGGCAGGCTTCGACTGCAGGGCCTGCACTCTGGAAAAATCCGAGATTAAGATGGTAACAGTGACAATGCACATGAAAGGAGGCGGCCACTGTCCCCACTCCATCATCAGAGGGAAGGTGAGGGTGCCGTGAGACGGCATTAAATGCAACATGACACACACCTGTGCTCTGGCATTACCTCTAAGCTGGTGTTTTCTGACCTGTTGCCTCTTCATTCTGCCCTTCCAAGTCAAGAGGGTCCACAATAGTGTTCACTTTTGGACTCTGCTGCCCCTAAGAAACATCCACACTCTTCAACTTGCTCCCAAAGAAGGCGGCCACAGATGTGAGGCGCCATGTGTGAGAGCCTCAGGCTCTCAAGGAAACTCAGTTCACCCGAAACCTCAAATTCAGGCATATTTCAAACGCGTGTGCTTACACTGGTGAAGGCAACCAAACAGGTGCCAACTGGAGCCCAGGGCAGAACTCTAGGGATCAAGCAGGCCCCAGGCCAGGGCTCCAGTGGGGTCCTGGGACTGACATAATGGGGACAGGGGGGATGCGTGCAGAAACATCCATGATGCTCTCGTTTTGATCTGGATGGTGCTTACGGTTAGGTTTAAGGTGATTTTGTCATTTTCCGCTGTATGTTGCATAGTTGTTAAGAGGCCACCCTGACAGAGACAATGAATAAAATGTGCTAAGAGCACTCTTGACCTCTGACATGTACTACCCAGGGAATGTCCAGCTGGTGCCCCTCCTTGTCCCCCTGTGAGAATGTGAGGACTCAAGAACTCCCCGTGGGCTCGGCTCTCAGGCTGCACCAGCCACACAGCAGTGCTCTGTCACTGCCAGCAGCCTCTGGTATGATGACTGCAGCAGCAGTTTGGAAAACAAACCAAAATCTCAGTAGTAAGGGAGTAATTAAGTGAGAATAATGCTGAAAATAAGCTTGCAATAATTTGAGGCGTCTATTAGCCTTTGAAGATCACAGGAAGAGCAAAGACAAGGTAACAAGATAAAGTGACAATCATCATCGATCACATCTTGAGTCAGGCTTAGGAGGAGGCACAGGGCAGTGCTCCCCTAGGGCTCTGTCTCTTGCTTGGTGCTGAGATGATGGAGGAGGCCCCACAGCCCCTCTCGCCTTTCTGGGAGCACCTGGCTGGCTCTGTGGAGCTGTGCATGTACTCTGGAGCTTCGTGCCATCGCCTTAGACTGAACACATGTTCTCCCTTTCAGCGTGTCCCCAGAGGCTAGTGAAAGCAGGGCCAAGGTAGGCCTGGGTCCTTTGTTTGAGGCTGAGGGGGTGTCTGTCTAGCCACAAGTACCACAAATTGCTAAGCTTCCGGGGCAGGCAAGGGAGGGGAACCAATGTCATGAGCTTGCCTGAACTGGCTCCCACTGCACCTTCCCTCCCCTTTGCAGCTCAACTACAAGGACTGTGAAAGGGCAGTGAAGAAGTTCCACATCGACGGGCAGCGGTTTCTGGTAAGTGCTGGCCACTGACCAGTCAGACACATGTGCCTTCCCCTGCGGCAGCAGCGCTAAGGGCCTGTGGCTGGGGGAGTCCCCCGCACTGGCTGTCTTCAGGCTCCCCAGGACACTCAGGCCTCCCTCAGGGTTTGGGAAGCTCTCACCCCTCCCACATCACTCTCAGGAGCCTCCCAGACCATTCACTGATACCAACATACCTCCCAAAGGCAAAGTTGGAGCAGAATCGTAACAGCAAAACATGAGTCTATGCACATACCCTCAGACATAAATTAAATCCATACCTGAGAAGCCTGAGGGAGAGGCAAGACTATATGGGACAGGGAAGAGCATCTTCCATCATCTCGGGATTTGTGGTGCACACTCCCTTGTGGGGAGAAGGGTCAGACCTCCCGTTACTATTTCAATGACGTCCCTCTTGTCTCTACCAAATTCACACGGTTGGTTTTGTGCCAAGGAAGACCACACACATGTGAGGCCAAGGAGCTGGGTCATGCAGTGGAGAGGAACCTATGGCGGAGGCGAGGAGGGAGTAATTCAAACACCTCCATCGTCCTCTCCGTTCTGCCCTATTCATAACACCCAGACCCAGAATTCCCTTTGGCAAATGAGGTGCAGCAACACCAGCTCCTCAGTTTTATGCAAATGCTCTTGTGCCGCCCACTTTCATGTGTGTGTGTGTGTGTGTGTGTGTGTGTGTGTGTGTGTGATGGTGCATTTCTATTTACTACAGTCCCCAGCACTCCTGATGGTCTCTTGCCTGACTCTACTCATCTGGGTTGTGACCTACAGCCTCTCTATTTCAGAACCTGACAGAAAACGACATCCAGAAGTTCCCTAAGCTGCGGGTGCCGTGAGTATCTGTCCCGGGGGCCGAGAGGAGTGCAGGGACACTGAGCCAGTCAGTGAGCTCTCTGGGCTCACAGCATGAGAGCAGGGCAGAGAGGGAAGCCAGGGCAGGGCAGGGGGAAGAAAAACTACACCATGTGTTGGAAAGGAAGCCCCAGTGTCCTGTGGAACACTGGCTGCTCTGGCCAAAGAGGAGCCCCAGAGTTACGATGACCCTGGACCCACTTTTGTTTCCTCCCTGCTGGATGTGGTGGATTTTGCCTCTGTGGGGAGGCATTGGGGTCAAAGGGCAGATGCACCTCATGGATCTACCCAGGTCAGGGACGGTTAAGTTCTTTGACAATTGGTCTGCGACTCAGTCAAATGGGAGAGCAGGATGGGAAGAAGGGCAGCAGTGACCAGTGTTCTGGCTCAGTCCTGGCTGCTCGGCGAAGGTTACTGGGGTACTGGACTGAGCACAATCCTGGAAATGGGGCATGGACTATCACTGCTGTCACACACGGGCCTGGGGTGATACAGGTGCTAAAAAGTGGAGGAGGACGCACTCTGCCACCGTCCCCTGCCTCCAGGCCACACTCGGTACAGCAATACGGGTTCCGGCACGCGAGGTGAGCGCAGTCCACAGACCAGCACAGCCCTATCTTCACTTTCAATAAAACACGGTGTAGAGACACATTTGTCCATT
This sequence comes from Cryptotis parvus, assembly GCA_021461705.1. Taxonomy (NCBI): domain Eukaryota; kingdom Metazoa; phylum Chordata; class Mammalia; order Eulipotyphla; family Soricidae; genus Cryptotis; species Cryptotis parvus. Next base: position 17,567 of record JAJIBD010000838.1, read on the forward strand.
CCAAGAAACATCAGGGCGCAGTAACAATGATAAAATGGTGACCAGCAGTCTCCTGGGCAGTGAGCATGAGGGGCAGATGCCATGGCACAGAATCACGGGCTCTATCCACACAGCAGTGGCCCTTGGCTCCAGTGGCCAATGCTCTGGATGGCCCATTTTTCATTATCAAACATAGCTCAGGATATTGGTTTTGTGTGATATATCTCCATTTTTAAATGTTGGCTCATACGATTTAAATACCATGTAAACTAAAACAAACGAATCTCTGAGCTAGATGGGCTGTGGGGCCCCTGAGAGGCCTGCTCTGAACACAGAGACACTTTCCTCAGCAGCGCGGTCAGTGTGTACATGCAGCACACATGCAGCTGACCACAGTGCGGCATGCAGCAACTGGCCACAGAGCCCAGACTCGGCCACTGCCGAGCACACAGAAGGGGCTGCCTCAGCAGTGGAGGTCATCAGCTCGAGACCCATCTGATCCTGTTGAGTGAATTTTCTGAGAATTATTCTTATCTGGCCTGCCAGAGTGCCATTCCCAGTGACACCGTAGTGGACAGAACAGTGCCAGTCCCAGTGACACCATGCAGTGGACAGTTCACTGCTTGGACTGGTAGTGCTGGGGCCACCAGGGCCATACCCAGTGGTGATTGGGAGATCGCTAGTGCTGCAGAGGCAGTGCTCAGGGCTACTAGGTACTGCAGATTGAATTTGGGCCCTGCACAGGTAAACCATGTGCCTCTGGGCCACTATGTTACTTCCCAGCTGTGCCTCGCTAATGTCAAGAGCAAGGAAAGAAATCACCATTTCTATGTGACTTACCAGCAATTCCCCAGAAACCCCAGAGATAATTTTAGGACTGCAAAAATATCCAACACAAAACAAAGTAAACTTTGTAAAAGTCAAGCATCTAATTAGGGATCATGAGACCAACAAATGATAGAAAAACAGGACTTATACTGGGAAAAACTAGTGCGTCCAGAAGGATGCATGATTGACATAGATATTATACTAATAGAATATAACTAACTAACTATATATATGATAACTTCTAACGTAACTTGTATGTTTGAAAGGGTTAAACTGAGGCATGGGAACTACACAGGAGTCCAATGATAGCTTCTCAAGCACCTGACGTGGAAATTATATTACTTTCAATTAATTAGACTGGACGCTGTGGAAGAAAATTTTACTAAACATGAGGACATTTCTGGAAACTACTGAAAAAGAAACACAGGGGGGAAAAAACAGTGAGAAGTAGAATAGCAGAATAGCCTCAAGCATCTGAATATGCAAAATGGTTCAAATGACCAGAGTGTGTACATGGGGGGGAGAGGAGACACGGAAATAGTCTTTAAGAAATAATCGTTGAAAACCATCTAGATAAATAAAAGTGATAAACAGAGCCGAGAGGCCTGCAGATTCAAAGATTAAAAAGCAAGCAGAACGCATGGTACCTGGCCATCAAATTGCTTAAAGCCCAGGATGATGAGACAGCTGTAAAAGCAGCCAGAGAGAAAGGTAACACAGAGAAACCAATCCAAGGCAGGCAGCAGGCTGTGTCAGGAGCAATGCAGGCAAGCAGCAGAGACACGATCATTTAAAGTAGCAGAAGGAAAACATTCTCCACTGAGAGTTTGCACCCACAAACTACTTCCAGGGCCGAGAGATGACTCAAAGGGCCCGGAAGCACCCGGTGAAACAATCGTAGGACCACTAGATGGACCACCTCTAAATATCTCTTTCACTTAATGAATTTTCTCAGATTAAAAAAAATCCACAGAATCTGTCAGTTGACTGCCCTTAACCAACATCAAAGGAAGTTGTTCAGGCAGATCTGGGGAGATGGTGGCAGGTGTAAGCCTGGGTTCCCCCAGAAGGCTCAGGCCTGGGACAGCACAGGCAGTGAGTGCTGGCTCCGGGGTCACGTGCACTCACTGCGAGGCTGTGAGTCTGAGGACAAGTTCCCCAGTTTCCTGTGCCTCAGTTTCCTCATCTGAAAAACAGGACTCACTAGGTCCCAGGGCAGTAGGAAAGTGAAGAGGAGGCTGCAGTAGTGAGCCCCCAATGACGCAGTGCAGACTCTTACGAGCTGTTCTCTCAGCCAGTGGACGCTGCAGAGCAGAAGGCACCGGCTGCAGAGGAGGATCAGGCGCTAATCAGGGGCCCCCCAGAGAGGCGGTGCCCTCCTTGATGGAGACAGAGTCTGTCCCTGCACGCTCCATTCTTTATATAGGGATCGTAACCCTTGAGGGACTAGAGGGACTAGAGCCGTTACCGACTGGATCCCACGGGATGTCAAAAGATCACGTGGCCGCCACCTACAAGATGGTCAGACTTCTTCGTCAAGACCATGAATGAAGGGTTTGAGGCTCTTTGTATTCCTGAAGCAACCAGATGCCATTGGGCTACACTGGCACGTGATAGAGTCAAATGGAAATGTTACTGGTGCCTGCTCGAGGAAATCGATGAACAATGGGATGTCTAGTGATCTAGTGAACCCTGAGGGCTAGGGAAAGAGGCTCGGTTTGTGTATCACAGGCCAAAACAAAGTTATACTCCTCTGAATATTTCTATCTCCTCCTTGATGCTTAAAAGTGTCAGCATAAGTAGGTTTAGTCAGACAGCAGATTCTGGTGAGAACAGCATTTTCTGTCTGCAAACGGTTACTCTCAGAGACCCCTAATCCTGCAATGCCTGCGGGTTTATTTGTTTACTTATTTGTTCATGGTTTGGTCTCAGGCAAACAGTGTTCAACACACTTCCCTTCACCAGTGTACATTTCCCATCACCAGTGTCCCCAGTTTCTCTCCTTTCCTGCCACCTGCTTGCTGCTACTGCAGGCATTTTTCTTCTCTCCTCTCTCCCTCCCTCTCTCCCTCTCTCTTAACTCTCTTAATCTCTCTCTTTCCTTTTTGGGCATTATGGTTTGCAATACACGTACTGAAAGGTTACCATGTATATCCCTTTTCCTACGTCAGCACTCAGTTCTTGTCCAGAGTGATCATTTTCAGCTATTATTGTTATAGTGGTCCCTTCTCTATCCTAACTGCCCTCCACTCCCCACTTCCACCTCACATACTTATGGAAAGCTTCCAACCATGGAATTAGTCCTCCTGGTCCCCCATTTTCCTGTCCTTGGATGAGGTTCACACATACTATATATTTCCACAAATGAGTGCAGTCATTCTATGTCTGCTTGTCTCCTTAAGACTCATTTCCTCACTCATTTCATTTCATCCATTTATAAGCAAATTTCATGGTCTCATCTTTCCTTGTAGCTTCATAGTATTCCATTGTACCATCATTTCTTTATCCGGTTTTCCGTTCTCAGGCACTTGGGTTATTTCCAGATTCTGGTCATTAATAACAGTGCTGCAATGAACATAGACGTACAGACAGTGTTTCTGTGTGTTTTTGTGTCACACAGAAATGGGGTATATTCCCTGAAGTGGTATTGCTGACTATTATGGAAGCTCAATTTCTAGGTTTTTGAGGAATATCCAGATTGTTTTCCCCAAAAGGTGGGAAAGTCAGCATTCCCAACAATGGATGAGAATTCCTTTCTCCCTGCATCCGTGCCAACACTGGTTGTTCTGGTTCTTTTAGATGTGTGCCAGTCTCTGTGATGTGAGATATTGCATTGTCATTTTGATTTGCACCTTCATGATGATTAGTGATGTAAGTCATTTCCCCTTGTGTTTTGGCCATTTGAATTTCTTCTCTGAGGAAGTTTCTGTTCATTTCCTCTCCCCATTTTTTTGAGATGAGGTTGGATGTCTTTTTTCTTGTAAAGTTCTATTAGTGCCTTATATATTTTGGATATTAATTCCTTATTAGATGGATATTGGGTAAGTAATCTTTCCCATTTCATGGGCTGTCTATGTATCTTGTCACCATTTCTTTAAATGGTGACAACCAACGTTTCTTGGTTTCTGCTTCTTGGTTTAATGTAGTCCAATTTTTTTTTTTTTTGCTTCACTTGCTTGGTCAGTGGTGTTTCATCTTTGAAGATGCCTTCAGCTTCAGTGTCAGGGAGGGTTCTTTCTACATTTTCCTCCATGTACCTTATGGTTTCAGGTCTTTTTTTTTGGGGTGGGGGTGGTCACACTCCAGCAATGCCCAGGGGTTGCTCCTTGCTTGACACTGAGGAATTACTCCCAGCTATACTCAGGGGACCTTATAGGATGTCAGGGATTGAACCCAGGTTGGTCACATGCAAGGCAAATGCCCTACCCACTATTCTATCACTCTGCCCCCAGGCCTTATATTGAGATCTTTAATTTATTTATTTATTTTATTTTATTTTTATTTTTTTGCTTTTTGGGTCACACCCAACAATGCTCAGGGTTTCTCCTGGCTCTGCACTCAGGAACTACTCCTGGCGGTGCTCGGGGGACCATATGGGATGCCGGGGATTGAACCTGGGCCGGCACAGGCCAGCGGCGTGCAAGGCAAACACCCTACCCTCTGGGCTATCGCTCCGGCCCGAGATCTTTAATTTATTTTTTATCTGAATTTTGTGCTTGGCATTAACAAGAGTTCTGAGTTTTTTTTTTTTTTTTGCATGTAGCTTCCCAGTTTTCCCAGCACCACTCGAAGAGGGTTTCTTTGCTCTACTTTATATTTCTTTCTCCTTTATCAAAGATTAAGTGATCATATATTTGAGGATCTGTGTCAGGATATTCAACTCTATTCCAGTGGTTTGTGGGTCTGTTTTCATTCCAATACCATGTTGTTTTATTTACTACCGCTTTGTAGTACAGTTTGAAACTGGGGAAGGTGATGCCTCCCATCATCTTTTTTTCCAATAATTGACTTAACTATTCATGGAGTTTATTGATCCATGTGAATTCCAGGAATGTTTGGTCTATTTATTTGAAAGCTGTCATGGGGACTGTGTTATATAGACATCTTGAATCTGTATAATACTTAGGGGCCAATGAATTTTTAAAAACATCCAGAAAGTCTCCCTCTAAAGAGCTAAGCTTAAACTTAGAGGAGACAGACCAGGTTAAACTGCAGGATACATGCTAATACCTGCATGATACCCAATTGCAGTGTTATTTTTTGTTGTTCTTGTCATATGTTATGGTTTCTTTTTTACATCCACGAATAACTTGGAAAACGAAATGGAAGGGAAGGAATGATGCAATGTGGGACAGGAAGTAGACAGGTGAGGGGTGACGGGACAGTATTAGCAGTAGGGGATTAGGCTGGGGGAACCAGCTCCCAGAGAGAGGGAGAAAGCAGCCTTGCCTGTCACAGGCCTGAGCAGAGAGACAGAGGAGGATGAAGCAGAGAGCCCAGGCCTGGGAAAGGAAGCACCAGGGGTCTGTGTGCTTTCTCCCATGCTCTCCACTCTCCCACTCCCAGGCAGTAAAGCACCACCTGCGCCCCACCTCCCCCTCATTCCCCTAGGAGCCCTGAAGCTGAGACCCCCAGGCTCTGCTCTCTGTACCAAGACATGTGCCCTCTGGGACATCTGCCTAAGTGTAGCTGGAAAATCGGGAACAATCTACCATACAGGGTGATGGAGAAGCACAGGAAATACCTGTCAATTAGCAACATGGATGAAGGGACCCCTGGGCTCACCCTCCCTGGGTCGGAGATGATTGCAAGAGACCCTTTTCCATGGCCCAGGGCCACATCCTTTCTTGTCACCCCCAGAGGACAGGCGTGGCAAGGTGGGAAGTGGAGGGAGAACATGCAGGACAAAGGGGCATCTGGGGCACAGAGGGACAGAGGCAGGCGGAGAGTTGTGGAGATGGTGGTTGGCATGACAGTAAGATGGCAGCTCTGCCCACTCACATCCTGGCCCTGGGAGCTCGGGGTCCTATGCAGGCCTCCAGAGACAGGGCCCAGGAAGGGGCGGGGGCGGTTCCTAAAGGCCTCCCTGTGCCGTGTCTTCCATGGGAAGCCTCAGGCCATAGCAGAGAGCAAGCCCTGCGCCCGTCATGGTACCTCCGACCACCCCCTCCCTTCCTGCCAGCCTTTCCCTCCTGACTTCTGTCGGCAGCAGAGGTGGTTTCCAGAACAGCCAGGGCTCACCATGCTGCAATGCCCCTTCCTGTCGGGGGCACCAGTGCTCCTTCCAGGGCACAGTAGAAACTGGTGGGGCCCAGTTGCCCCACCCTGCCACCTCACTCCCTACAGGGGAATGAGTCACTTCCGGCCACTCAGTGTCACTTGGCCTTCCAGGGGTGGGAGTGTGTGGGTTTTGAGGGTTTAGAGCAAGCCTTTAAAGGTTTGCACACTAAGGTAGCAGCCACCTCCCCACCTCCCAGCACTGTCCCGTCCTCTTGTTCCCCTGCGTGGACCCTGCTGGCTGAGGCCCACAGAAGCAGCAAAGCTGGGAGCCCAAGCTTGGCTGCAACCAGTGGTCAGGCCTCCCTGCTCTCTCAGAGCTTTTGCTGCTTCCGTGTCGGGCCTGTGGTTTGGCATTTCCTTCCTCGGCATCTTTAGCCTAGCTGCTGCAGGCCGATAAGGAGAAACTCCACATGGTGGGGACGTCTTCCTGGGAGTCCAGCTGAGAGCGGTCAGGGCATGCTCAGGGGTGCTGCTCGACAACCCCCTCCCTCCCATCTCTGCCCGAGGTCTGCTAATTTTTATCTGCAAGCCCCCCACTCCCACCACAGTCCCAACTACCTGCATGCACACACACACGTCTCCTACCTAGAATTTCACTTCCTGAAATGCTCCTGTCTGTGGTCTGCCTCCCCACCTGGTGTCGGCTCCTCGAGAGCAGATTTCTTTGTCCTGTGCTGGCAGCCGAAGGCCCTGCACACAGACTGCTGGGTGGCAGGAGGGGACAGCCTCAGTAGGTTCCCAAGCAGGAAAGTGATCAGACCCGAAATAACACTGATGACACACAGGGATGGTGTGTAGCAAATGGGCCTCACGCAGGCCTGGGCAGCAGGGACCTAAGGGTGTTTCCAGCACCCAACACAAGCTTTCCAGTCTTAGGTGGGGGTGGTGGGACTGGAGTATGTGTTTGCAGTCGTACACTTTAAGAACATGTGCTAACAATTGTCGAGGGTACTAATGCCAACCTAGAACTGAGCATTAAATAGAGGCAAAAGGATACACATGACAACCCTTTAATGTATGTTCTGTAATCCATAGTCTGGAGGGGAAGGAAAAGAGAAAGAGAAAGAAATGGAAAGAAATAAAGAACCTGCCATGGAGGAGGGCTGGGAGAGGGGGAGGGAACCGGTAGTTGGTGGTGGGAGATGGGCACTGGTGGCGGGATGTGTGCTAGAACACTGTATGACCAAAACTCAAATATGAACTTTTTAATTGTATATCTTTGTAATTGTAAAATAAAAAATTAAAAAAAAAGAACATGCTGAGAGGAACAGCGGCTGATTCAATGCGGGAGAGAGAAAGAGCAATCAAGGGCCAGGAACGAATTCTACTGGAGTTAACTGGTAGCATTTAATCTCCATTTACTGAGTTCAAGAAATGGAAGATTAGATTGTGAAAGAAGAGGTTTAAGATCATCCACCAGTCAGGAAATGAGTAACAATAGCAGTAGCAGATACTGTTTAACCCTTGGCACTGAGAGAGAAATAGATGTTGTATTTTTTTTTTTTCACTTAAAGTATCAGCCTCAGATGGTCTGGGGCCCAACATGTCCACTCCCAGGAGAGGGGCACAGAGGCAGCAACACAGGTGTGCAGAGCGTCAGAGAGGCCCCTGCCATGGACCTGGGCTCCTGCGGTTTGTGTGTGCTGGTGGGGAGAGGGGCCTTCCTTGTGACTCACTCTGTGGCCAACCTTCCCTTTGGCCATAGTACAGTGGCCACGGCCCTCTCCTCCTGCTAGCATGCATAATGCTACCTGGGCCTCGCTCCCAGGTCTGGAGGGCTGAGAGCCCCATGCAAGCTCCCAAGGGCCTCACTGTGATGGGCTGGGCTGAACACCTTATACCTGAACACCTTATCCCTAAAGTATCCCTAAGGGTCATGACCAAGGTGGGTGCCAAGTTGGTTGTTACTAGAGCCCCACCCTGCAGACCAGGCCTTTCTTGGGAATATCTGCACCCAGCAGGAAGCAGGAAGCTGGTAACGAAAGCATGAAACTGGTGGAATGGAGCCTCCTGAGTGCTCTGCCAAGGGTCATGCAAGGGCAGCTGGTTCCTCTGGGCCTCAGCAGGGGTTTGAGGATTCCTGGGACAGGACAGCAGCTCCAGGAGCCTAGACCAAGAGCACAGGGTGCCTCACCCCAGAAAAAACTTAACGCAAAGAAACACAGAGCTAAAGCAGCAGGCTTCTGGAGAGGGCACCCAGGGGCAGAATGACTAGACTCGCTTCAGCGTCTCATGCAGGCGCTGAAGTGTCCTGGACAGGACAGAGGTCTGTGGAGGAGGGTGACAAGCCCCAGGAGGAAGTCATGAGCAGAGGCCCCCAAAAGACGCCAGAGGTTACAGAATGGGGGAGCGCCGAGGCTCAGTGGGCGAAAGGAGCTATCAGCTCATCTCTCTCTGTCTTACAGGATTCTGAGTAGGTTAAGTCAAGACATAAACAAGAATGAGGAGAGGAGAAGCATCTTCCCTCGCAAGTGAGTGGGCTGGGCTCTGAGGGGAGAGAACGGCAAAAGCCAGGCCAAACCGCCACTGGAAGCACAGCACTGGCTGGGCCCCACTTCTCAGTCCCAGGGTCTGGGATGGGCTTCCCTCTACCTGCTTGGCACCCTGCCCTGGGTTCTGGGGGCAGGGGAAATTCCCGTGCACAGTCAGGAAGTCACGAGCTCCCAGTTGTGCTACCAGTGTGGCTTGGGTGGTTTCCAGAATTCTCGGGCAGCCTGGAACGGGTTGCTCAGCAACAAGGACACCATCTCACAGGCCTGGGTCAGGGCAGGGCTCCTGAAGCCAACAAGGCCACTCACACTGTTCTTTGCCTCTGCAGACCTCAAGTGCAGCGGTTTCCAGAAGATACAGGTGAAGGCTCAGGGTTCAGAGGGCGTGGCCTCTAGATTAGGGGTGGTAGTGGGGTGCAGAATCTCAGCACTACATGGGGCAGCATGCCAGGCCCCAATCTCAGGGTGCCCTGAGGCTAGCCGAGGCACAGCCTGGGCTGCAGTGTGCCTGGGCCTTTCCCCACTGATCCCTAGTGGTGAGCGTCTAGCATGAGTTGGCCCCAGTAAGGTGGCATCAGGGGTCCTGCACACTCCCCAGTATTTGGGCTCTTTAGTCACATGGAGGGTTGGGGGGATCCCCTGCCCTGGGCAGAAACATGGGCCCCAGATATGGAGCGGGTAGGCGGGAAGCCTGGGTGAGGGCATCAGTTGGGCCCTGTCAGGAACCTGGTCTGGTGACTTCTCGCACGTGATGACACTGCCGCTTCCTCCACAGAAAGCCATGAGGAGGACGACGGAGGCTGGTCATCCTTTGTGAGTATGGTGGGCACTCTCTCCCCAGGGGCAGCCCCAGGCTGAGATGGGTGTGGACAGAGCAGACATGCCTGAACTCACATGAGGGCTGTTGCCCACAGGCATGAACCTAAACAAGAGGGGACCAGAGCAGGCCTGCGGACTGGAGTTCCCCTGAGGCACCATCGCACCCCCACAGCAGGTCCCTCCCCTGTGGGCTGGAGCCCCCCTGAGGCACAATCTTACCTTCGCAGCAGACCCCTCACCCTCCGGTTCTATACTGGCTACATAAAGTAGCTGTGAAGGCAGAGTGCCCTGTTACTCACAGTCCCACTGTGTGTGGTCAACCATCAACCACCATCTGTAGATCAGGATTCAGTTAGGTCCTGAGCAGCACATGCATCCTTTAAGGTGCATGAAGCTTTCATGAAAGATGCTTCCAAGGTTCTGTGGCTGTCTTGCAAGGAGACTTCACGGAGTGTGCGGATGAGGTGGGATGGGCTGAGGCCTCAGTCATCCCCTGAGGGCTGGGATTCCCCACAAGGGCAATTGGGGGACAACAGGAAAGTTCCACAGCGGGCAGAGACAAAGGCACTTTAGAATCACCTGTGAACCCTACAAAGACATCAAGGAGATTTGACCAGTGATTTTTGGGCTTGAGGGACACGCAGACCCCCCAAAACTGGGCTGAACTCTGTCCATCACCTCCCTTGGACATCTGTACGTGCAGGCAGTGTCGGTGCAGCGGCGAGTGGCAGGCTAGGAGCTGTGGTGGGTGGTGGGAGTGTCCCATCTGCTCTCTGCAGATAAAACAGCTGAGCTGCAAGAGCTGAGATCCCATTTGGGACCCCTCAGCTGGCATGAGGAGGGTGCCAGGGGCTTCTGGCAAGCAGAGAGCAGGCACTCAGGCCGCCTTGTGCTATTCCCGCTAGGAGATGCTGAATGAGAGTTCGCTGTCCAAGGCTGTGTTTACTACACAGAAACAAACAACTTGACAGATTTACTGTCCATAAACAGGGAAAGAGACCAGAGTCCCCGAATGTTTACATTCCTGCAGAGGAGCTACCAGATTTGCTTGTGGTCCTTTTTGAGCAGGAATCCTCATACAAGGCACACCAGGAAGTTCGGGGTTCCGTCCTGAGTGGCACAGCCCAGGGCATCAGGTAGTAGTGGGGCTAGAGACTCCAATCTGGGGATTACTTACAGCTTGGTTAGAACACTGGAGAACAGAACCAGTGAGTGCGGAGTGGAATAAATAACTGTTGTAGATGGAAAGAGACAAATCAGCTTGTGAGACAGGCTCCTGGGCAATGTTGCTCCTTAAGGAAAGTCAGGCTCTGTGGGCCCCTCATTCTAGGGACAGTCACAGGGATGGAGAGGGCTTGCGAACAGTTTCCCAGTGTAGCTGCCTGTCTAGGTGAGACTTGCCACAGCTCCTTCCCACACTGCCTGGACTTTATTTTGGGTCACACCGGCGATGCTCAGGGGTTACTCCTGGCTCTGCATTCAGGAATTACCCCTGATGGTGCTTGGGGGGATATGGGATGCCAGGGATTGAACCTGGGTTGACTGTGTGCAAGACAAATGCCCAGCCTCTGTAGTGTAGCTCCAGTACATTTCTTTACGTTAAAGAAAGTCGTCCAGGATAGCAGCTCCCAACTCAGTGTTGCTGTGGCAATGCTAAGGTGCTGCTCTATGCTGCGTTTACTCTCAGGACCCCCAGATGGGATCGCTGGACTCCTTGGAGCCACCTTGGCTTCTCAGCTTCCCTGGGGTCCCAGACACAGGAGAAGTCTTTGGAGAGAAGAGTGGGCAGCTAACTAGCAGCATCTAGAGTGTTCTTGCTTGGTGATGCCTGGAATTAAAACTGGCTCTGCTCTCCACTCCCTGAGGTGCCAAGTTCATGACTGGCACCTGTGACTTCGCTGTGGGCCCAAGCGGGTGTCACTGTGAGGCCTGGCACAGCCTCTGTCAGCTGCATGCTCCTGAACCTGTGTTGACAGGAAGATGATTATGAAAGTCCCAATGAAGACCAGGATGGGGAGGACGACGGTGACTATGAGAGCCCAACCGAGGAGGAGGCGGCCCGGTGGAAGATGACGCCGACTATGAGCCCCCGCCATCCAATGACGAGGAAGCACTTCCAGAGCTCCATCCTGCCCGCCAAGCCCTTCCCTGACTCCATGTACATAGGTAAGGGCCAAGTCCATGCTGTGCGGGGAGGCGGGTGCCCATAGAGCCGAGACCAGCTGTTGGCCTCTGGGCAAGCTATGCTGCTTCCGGGCTCCCCATGACACAGGATGACAGGCTTGCTGTGAGGATTATTCACTATCAGTGCCAAGGGCCCCGCAGCTCTCTGAGGAGTGGGGACTTGTCTTACACCTTAGTTAGGGAGCTTGTTCCCTGTGTGGGGAGACGGGTGCAGAGAAGAGATAGATACCAAGGGATCAGCACCTGGTATGTGCCAGCTATGGAGATAGAGTGAACAAGACAGTGCTCACCCTAAGAAACTCCAAGGTGAGTGGGTGACACAGCATCAAACAAACGAGTCCCACAGAAACTGAATTTGACCAGGACGGCAGTCGGAGTCTGGGCCCTGAGAGAGTCGCAGCCGCTTCCCCAAGGTCACGTTTTAGCTAAAACTTAGGAGACAGGACTTGGCTGAGTGAGGTTGGCCGTGGGCTGGGGGAGCATTCTGTACAGTGGTACTGGCTATGCAAAGGCCCTCTCTGAGACTCTCAGAGACAGAGGGGAGGAGAGAAGGCCGGTGAGGCTCTGACGGCAAGAGGCAAGGCCAGGCCTGTTTGAATTCCGAGGCTTGCTCTCTCTGGCTGGGACTACAGTGCAGCAAGGGGGCACTCATGGGACAGAGGGGAGGACACTCTTGCCCACTCTAGAGCCAGGCTGGGCCTGTCAAAGAGGCAGGAATCCATCTAGACATAGCACTGTGTCCACTGGCAGGTGTGTTTCTGCAAGGCAGAGTCTGGTGTGGTAACAGGGGAGAGGGCCCATTTTTTTTTTTTTTTTTTTTTTTTTTTGCTTTTTTGGGCCACACCCGGCAATGCTCAGGGGTTTCTCCTGGCTTTATACTCAGGAATTACTCCTGGCGGTGCTCGGGGGAGTGCCCAATTTTAAGGGAGGAGCAAAAGGAGGAAACAGTGGGAAGAAGAGCTAAGGTGCCTAGCTCAGGTGCCCCAGGCCCAGGCAGCTGGTCTCTGTGACTCTGTACTGGCCGTGTTGCGTGTGTCTGTGTGTGCATATACACCCTTGCGCCTGCATGTGCAGGGGACTTGTGGTTCAGTTCTCCACATCCCTACGGGCTCAGCCAATTAGGAATGAGACCTTGACCTTTCTTCACCCTAATGGAGGAGATTGCTAAGTCCCATCCTGGAGAGGTGACAGGCGACTGCTCCACATGGAAGGCAAAGTGGGACAGGCAGAGATGGGCATCTGCAGTGGGGCCGCAGGGCCATGCGGGTTGAGCATGCCTCCTTTCACGCCAATGCCCTTTGCATTTCCACAGACCGCCCCACACCGGGAAAGGGGCACAGCAGCCTCCTGTGCCCCCACAAAGAACCATGGCGGCCCTGCCTCCCCCCCCCCCGGCGCCCGGAATCATGGGGTAGGCCTCCCCACTTTCTCCTCTGCTGCTTGGGGGCCACTGCACTCACTTCCTTGGCAGTGGAGACTATAAAATTTTCACCTTCTTCTAACTAGTAGAAAAGGTCTGGCGTAGGGTGGAAAAGGAAGCTCCAAGTTTTGTGGGTGAACATTAGTGGTTTAAACTTATGTCACAACCATTATCAGTTTCTTTTTTCACTGAAAGCAATCTAAAGTAGAGCACACTGGTGAGGAGCTACAGCATGAGCGAGGGCCCAATAGTGATGCCCTCGGCCCCACAGAGGCTCAGTCACCTGCTGGCCAATGCCTCAAATTCCACAACCAACCAACAAACACCTGCTGCTTCTGGTCTCCAGGCAGGCTTCACCTCCACCACCGCATCTGGGATGCAGCATTTTCACTCCCAACCAACAGACACTTAGCAGCTACTGTGTACCCCGGGTGTACCAGTGCACTGTGCTGGGACAGAGCATTAACTGGACAAATAAGGGTCCTGCTGTGGAAAGGGTCTATTGTGATCATGAAAGGCAAGAAATGGTTAGACCATGGCTGGAACGGAGCAGGAGCTGCGGGAGGGAGTGAGGGACACAGCCCGGCTGAGATGGGGCGGGAGCTGAGGAAGTAGCTCCCTTGCGGCTTTTGAGTTTGTGGGGGGGTGAGAGAAGTGATGAGGTACAGAAGTCCTTGGGGAGATGAAGCTCAGGGCTTGCTGACAGGTCACAAATGCTTCCTGATATTTGGTTCTTTTCTGAGCAGACCCTGCCACTGACCCAGCCCAGCCACCAGGAACCCAGCAGAAACCGAAACCACAGAACTCCGAAGCGTGAGTCCAGGGCAGCTCCCGCTGGCCGGCAGCCCCGAAGTCACATGCGTGACCAAGGGCGCTCCCGCCCCTCCACTGACTCCATTCTCCCCCTGCATCCCTAGGTCCCATGCCGGGCCGAAGCGCTCCCTTCCACTCACTCTATTCTCTCCTCTGCAGTCCCGCTCCTTCCATTGACAGAAGCACAAAACCAGCGCTGGACTGGTCGCTGGCTCCGGCCGACAGAGAGCCTTTCCTGCCAGGTGAGCACCAGCTCAGGCAGCCCAGGGAATCAGAGGCAACAGCTCTTGGGCGCTGCTGTGTGCTCAGCACATGGCCTTAGGGAGCTGTTCAAGCAGCAGCCTTGAGGACGGCTGCTGCTAGAACCCGAGATCACTTAGAGCGTGGGGCAAGCCTCACAACTTCTCTGCTCCTGTGGAACGAGGCGCTCTGCAGAGAGCACCCTGCTAAGTCCAAACTCTAAGTGTCTTCAATGAGTTTTCAAATTCAGAGGGGCTCAGTGGGTTTCCTCGAGCTGCGTGTGAGTGCTCTTGTTTAGCCGCTAAGCTGCAGCTCATCTGTTGCTTGTTGTTTCAGGGATGAAACCCGCATTTTCTAGCAAGGTAAGCTGTTCCTTGGGTCGTTCTTGTGGGCCGTCTCATAGGGTATCTGTGCATCTGGAAAGCTCGGAGGCACTCACACGTCCTTCCCGCTTGTCTTGTAGCCCCCACCCCAGAAGGCAGGTAAGCACCGGGGTTCAGAGGTGGGGGGCACCCACCTGGGAAGTTACCTGTACCTGTGCTTCTCACACAGCCTGCATGCCTACTCTGCAGGTCCCTTGGGGAGTTTCTGCCCAAGATACAAAAGCCTCCTCTGCCAGCAGCCATAGAAAGGCATGAAAGCCGGCCGCCCCGCTGGCGACTAGGCCGCCTGTGCCCAGGTAACTGCCCTCCTTCTGTGTCTGCGCATGCTCCTCAGCCAGGATGGCCCAATGCTGGGATCCTGGAGCCTCCGGGGCTGGGCATGTTGGAATGTTCGGGCTCAGAAGGAGGAAGTATCCGGGGTCCTCTGGCAGCAGAGCACTGAGAGGAGATGCGGCAAATCTCCTCTCTGCCACTCTGACCTGCCCGCACTCAGAGTGGGCTATGCTCCGGCGTTACAGCCAGGGAGCTGTTCTGGCCACGGGTTTCTCAAGACAGGGGGGGGAGACTCTCGCGCACTGCACCTGCCCACCCTCTAATGGCAGAAGACAGAGTCAGCTCAGCTAACTCTCACTTGACTCTAAAATCTCCTGGGGCCTGGTGACCAAAAGCCATCAATGTATCCAGGTCCAGGCCTCACTTTCTGCTTACTAAGCATAGAACCAAAGCTTCTTTCTGCTTGTCTCATCTCTGTGACCTTGGCCTTTGCTTGGTTAGATGAGGTTTCCCAGAGGGGTCAGGACTAGACAGGACGCCAAACTGAAAGAGCTCAGTAATCAAATTAATATGTAAAAAACCCAGCATGAATCCACAGAAATCCTAATAAAAACAAAGATAATAATTTGAAAGCAATAGGATGAGCTGATAGCTCTGAAACTCTGACAGATGGGAGGGGGTCAACTAGCTGTATCCCTCTGTCCCTCCAAAGAAAAAATGATGCTGGCCAGGTGTTCACAGCCTGCTTCGGCTCTCAGCAGCTGGCCCCCAAATCTGTCTGACTAGCTGCTTCTTGGGGAAAGTCCCCAAGCAGCAGTATGGCCGCACTGTGAGAGATGGTGACAGTCCCGAAATGGCTGTTTCTAGATAAATCCAAGAAGAATATCACCTAAATTGTGTTCATTTGCTCGGAGAAATATCTACTCTCTGGAATGTAATAGCTACTAAAGAGTTTGTTTGCTGACTAAACCGTTTACATACATATGGGTTTGGCTGCTTGCTGCAGCAGCTCCGCAGAATAGAGGCTTGCCTAGCTCAGCGCTCAAGGGCAGCACCACAGCGAGTGACCAGCCTCCCCCTTCCCTCCCTCCCCGTTCTGCTGAGGTTTCTGTCTTCCCACTTTGCCACAGCTCAGTGAGTTTGAGTCTTCATAATCAGAGTAAGGGAAGCCATCTATACTCTCTGGAAGCTCTTCATGCTCTCTTCTGTGCTTGAATTCATTCTAGGCATGTATGGGGACCCGGCAGAAGAGAGAACGTAAGTATAAAATGCCATTCAGTAGATGCATGGTTCAGGGAAGACCAGCCAGGCTCCACTGGAGCCCAGTGCTGAGACCGCTAGTCCAGGAGCCCAGTGCTGGGAGTAGGGCTGCACAATCCTGGCCCCGCTGAGCCAGTGCGGGAGTGGTCTTCAAACCCTGCTCCTGACCCCTGGTGCCTCTGGGGACTCCATCTTTCCTTCCTGCCCACTGTATTGGTGACTTGGCTCCCAGGGTCCAGATTCATCCCAGGCCCATTACAAGGCAAAAGAGGTAGTGGGAAGCAGTAAGTGAGAAAGCCAAGAGTCCGGGCTGACATGAAAACCACCAAGGCTGCCCTTTCCCTTTTAATACCCTCACAAGAAAGAAAGGGGGAGTATCTGTTGGCCATTCAAACTCTAGTTCTATGCCTACTATGGGAATGCTGCCAAGGAACTACTCTTGGAGGGCGGGCTGTTCACTGGGGACTGCCCCAGCTCTGCTGATGACAGGCTCACGAAGCCATCAGTTTCAGACAGACCAGGAAGGGAAAGGATGGTCAGCCCTGGATTGTGTAAGCGTTACTTTCTCCTCGCATGAGAGGAAAATGAAGGCGGTGAAAGGCACACATGATAAATTGCGCAGCTAGTTAGTCGCCAGGCGCCAACTCTTGATTTCCTCTACTTTGAAACCCTCTGCAGGCAGCCAAATCCCTGCCCCCATGTGCATGCTATTTGTTACTTGGTTTGTTCACATGAAATGCTGAGGTGTGTCCCCAAATACTGCCCCATCTCCACCACATTGGCCTAACAAAACATTTCTGCTGGCAATTTTGGTCTGTTACTACTAATCTGAGGTGTGGCCTGCCTGCTTCCCCTGGCCTCCTGTGCATGGCCATTTGAAGATAAATATGCTGAATGACTGAAACAGACTTTGGAAGTCACAAATAAAGCATTACAAAGGCATGTCCACAAGAGGGGTTGGGTTAACCACAGAGACAAAAGTTCATAAAGTGGCTAAGCTTTGAGTCAAATTGACTACGAGCTGAATCCTTTCTGTAGCTCTTGACCAGTCAGGAATCTGTCCTGAGCCGGAGGGTATTAGAATTCTGGAACACTACTCAGGAGACTGGATGAAATACCACATCTCACTCTGAGGGGTTCATGGTACACTGTGTCCTTATTGCGTCTTTTTGGGCCCTTTTAGGCCCCTTTAGAGCCTAAAATTTTCTACTATTACAAGGAAAGTCTCAGATCATCATTCCTTAGATGATCATTTATGTTAGGAAATCATAAATCTCTTAGCATGATTTCCCAAGCTTTTCCCAGGATATATTTATTATGGAGAGGTAGAATAGCTAAAGAGACATGACCACGACTGAGAAATACTGTTTTGAAAGGAACTGTATTTGGATTCAGGCTAATTTTTTTCCCTTTTCTTCCCTTTAACAGGATGAAGATGATGGTATGTTCAGAAAATACTTCTTACAACTTTAACTATCCCTGTGTTTTGCTCTGGCATCCAAATAGAATTTGAATATGGGAACCCCCATGGAATCAATTAAATTATTAAATTAGTATTGAGTATATGTAAGTTAGTTGGTATATTATATAACTACAAACAGAATTATTTGAGTGATCATAGAAGTATCAAGTTCACATATAACAGTGCAAATTACTTGAGTTTGATAGTAAAACTATGTTCTCTAAGTGACACAGGATTGCTAACTGCAGACCGATCATATTTGACTTTCCCAAGATGAAAATTGAACTTTTTATTTAAAAAACTATGATTCCTGAAAGTCATAAAGTTTCAAGTGGACAGTTTTCTGCGAAGTCAGCACTTCAAGAATGGGGGGGAGAGTGTATTACAAAGAGTGGCAGTTAAAAAAGCACACATTCTGGGGCCGGAGTGATAGCCCAGCGGGTAGGGCGTTTGCCTTGCACGCCGCCAGCCCATGCTGGCTCGGGTTCGATCCCCGGCATCCCATATGGTTCCCTGAGCACCGCCAGGAGTAATTCCTGAGTGTAGAGCCAGGAGAAACCCCTGAACATCGCGGGTGTGACCCAAAAAATGCTAAAACCCAAAAAACCCCCCCCAAAACTCACATCCTCATGTAGTTGAGTCCCCTAGAAAAACCCAGGAGAGTATTTCCATCTTAGCACTTCCTACACAACTTTGAGCTTTTGCACTTTCATACCCCCCCTTAAATTTTCTCCTGTAAAGAGGGAGCAGTTCTGTGACATTCCTTCTGTCACCTGACTGTTCACACATTTACTCCCTTTATTTTTTTCTTCCCTCTCTCATACAGCTCATCAAAGACCTTTGCCCCAGCCAGCCCTGGCCCCCAAGACGGTCAACAATTTTCCTTCAAGACATACTAAGCCAGCCTCCAACCTCTCCCTCCCAGCAACTCACACACCTGGAGGGTTCGCAGAAAGGTTTGTGCTAAGTCCTGACATTCTGTCTTAACATACGGTGCAGGTTCACAGCTATCAAGCTGGTGCCATGTGGGGGAGGAAGAAAGAAGCCAGTGAGAGCTGGCTCAGAACACACTGAGACAATAACCAAAGTTGAGCATGGGAAAATTCACTGCTGCCCCAAGTCCACGCTGACGAGTCCATGCTGACTGTCCTACAGCAACTTCAGACAGAGGGACCTTCATTGAGGCCCCGAGTCCACGCTGACTGTCCTACGGTAGTCTCAGACAGAGGGACATTTAGGGACTTTCTGAAGGAAGTGGGAAGAGTTTTGCTTTTGTGAGCTGACACACCCAGGAGCCCCGTAAATGCAGCCACACCTTGTTTTGCTGTGCCTTGTTTCACTGCGTTTTACAGACACTGCCTTTTCCTCCAAGACCCTCCTCCTGAAAAGATTCTTTCTCTGCAGTCTAAGATGCTGGCTACCTACATTTCTGACCATAGCACATCTTTAAGTTATGCATTTTAAAATCATGTTGGAGACATAGAGCTATTTTGCACACGACAGCGTGAACCTGTGTCCCACAAGGCAGTGTGAACTTTTCTAAACTCTCCAAATGAGTGGGACGAGACCTGCATTATGAACCTCTTCACCTGACATGGTGGTCTGTACATGAAATGACCCTTTTCTGTGGCTGCGAGTGGACTAGGGAATGTGGCTGGCACACAGCAGACTCCAGCCTCTGCACGGGCTTTGGCCCTTGAGGTGTGCTTGGCCCACAATGAGGCCCAGGTGGGAGAAACACTTGCTCACTTCTCCCTCAGAAGCCCACAGGTGTCTCCTGGTGCCCCAAGCTCTCCCCCAATTTTGGGGCACATCATCTTTGAGGTTCAAAGGGAGCCCAGTCCCCTCCAGCAGACCCCCTGCTCCCTCCCTGCCAAACATCTGCAAGAGTTCTCACTCCCTCTCTCTGTTTCTCTCTCCCCTCCATCTCTGTATCTGTTTCTTTCTCCTTCCTTGTTTCTCTCTCCCTCTGTTTCTCTCTCTCTCTCTCTCTCTCTCTCTCTCTCTCTCTCTCTCTCTCTTCCTATTTTCCCTTGGTGCCTCTTGTACCACTTTAATGCTTTTGCTTCTGACTCTTTGGCTGATTATTTTTCTCTACCAAGTCTGCCATCTTCTCAGGCTGCTTCGTCCCTGCTGTACCCTGGCCCTGTCCTTCAGTCTCCTACAATTCCATGTTCTGAGACTGCCAAGCAGAGCTGACTTTGACAGAAACTACTGGTGGGTATCAAGCAGTTTTCCAGGCCCCCTCAGGGCCTTCTCCCTCAAACACATATACCCAGTCCCATAGGCGCTGGCACTGCCTGAGGCACCAACTCTCTCTCTTTCCAAGATTCCTGCTCTGCCTGTGTGATCTGTTTTCATCTGCTGGTCCGTGGACTGGTGCTGGAACACAGAATTATTCTGTGAGTCCTTATAAAGCCACTGCCACTTACCTAACAGTGGTTCTTGATGTCGTGGCACAGCACCACTCCACGGGGGTAATAAGGCTGAAATCCCAGGAGGCCCTGGCGCTCTATCTCCCCAACAAGCCCCTGAGGAATTTCCTCAGGCAGAAAATCCCTCCTGCAGGAAGTCTGCCATGCTCCAAACCAGTCTCTATGGCAGCTAGCTTTTATTTTTCACTTGATTAGGGGGCAACGATAGATCAAAGTCACTTTTTCCCTGCCCTTACTAGACTTGAGGGTAGTCCACTTGGGACCGGACATGTCCCATCAGTTGTTCCCTGCACAGTCCCTAGACTGTGGAAGGCAGTCAGGGAGTGTGAGAATGTCACTCTCAGCTCCAACCCAGAGATAGTACAGTGGGGAGGGTGTCCGCCTTGTACATGGCTAGCCTGAGTTCTGAGGAGAACAGAGAGGCCATGTCTACATGTCTACACAGTAGAGGGTTAGAACTCTTCCATTTAGTTACTATCGTTTTTTCACCTCCACTGTCTTCTCAGATACAGTTTATAATATCATATATTTTATAGGCATAGTGTGGATACAGGGACCAGTGCTATGGGGGTCCATGTGTTCACTGGGGGTCCTAAAACATGCCCCCTGAGGGACTGTTTCAGAGACAAAGGAAGCAGCCCCTGGGCTGTTTTTTTTCATCACAAACCAATGCAACTCTGCCTCTTTTTTTCTCTCTCCTCAGTCATTTTCAGCACAGCAACTCCTTGCCGCCATATTTCTCTCAAGGTGTGTATTCTGGGCTCTGGTGACCTGGGCTAGACAGATGCCTTCATGTCTGGATTACTCGCCTGGCAACACAAAGCCTTTTGGCAAAGATTTTGTTGTCTCCCTGAAAATCATCAACTTCCTCATTCAGCACTTGCTGTGCCAAAGGCCGCTGGAGTGACAGGACAATATATGGGCCACCACAGAATTCTCCTTAGGAAGCTGGCTTTGATCTTATCTCCCCGTCATGTCATACCAATTTCCTAATGTTAGATTTAACCCAGCCAACAAACATTATAAAATTCCTGTCAGACTGAAAGGTGAGACCTGGCATTGTTCTGGCACAGAATCTGCAAAACAAAGCAGCTGAGGAGCAGCTGAGAGGCAGAGAAAACCTTTAACACCCCGCCCCCTTCCCTTCTTGCTAGAAGACCTGTACTCAGCAGTGTGGCATGGGTGGGCAGACAGGGACCTCTGAGTGACAGCCGTGGTCTGAGCAGCGGCTGGTGCGAGCAGGGATGTTTGCTCAAAGGCCTGCTCCTGGGTCCCAGCTCAGGTCCCTACAGAAAATCTTTTTTTTTTCCTCTTTGGCTTTGGGGCCACAACTGTCTCTGCTCAGGGCTTACTTCTGGCAATTAGCACAGGGATTACTCCTGGTGGTGCCGGAGTGGACCCCATATCAGCCACGAGCAACGCACTCTACCTGCTATACTCTCTCTCTTTGGCCCCAGAAATTCTTATTTTTGAAGACATCTGAGAACCACAGGTTGATGTTGAAGCCCTGACACTTAAAGCACATGATTTGTTTAGATCAGAGATTCCCAAACTAATCTGACCTACTGTCCCCTTTTCAGGAAAAAAAAAAATCCTCAGTGCCTTCTGCAAGTGAGCAGAAGTCGGTCAACATTACCGATACTGACAGCGAAGTTTCAGTACTGAATACTGAAAGCTGCGGACCGTTCTCTTCAGTGGTGACACTGAAGTGACTGTGGCTTTTCCATAAATGGATCTAGTCACTGGACACAACACACACATTTGAGAAATCACTCCAAGTTGTGGTACTGCTCTCAAAACGACATTTCAGAATGGTTTCCTTGTCATTTTGAGCATGTAAAAATTAAGTTTTAAAGCTCTGTTTCTTGAGATTTTACTGCTGGGAATGTTTGCAAGGGCATTTGGGAGCTAGGAGGAGTGTGTTACGACAGAAATGAAAAATGACTTACAGACTGCCGTCCTTCCCCAGGCCCCAGCAGCCGGCTGCCCCCACGAGTGGAGAGCAGGCCGCCTGTGTCCAGCAAGCCTCGCCACCATCCCCTGAGGAAGAGGTAATAAAGTTTGTCTGTTATTTGTTTTTATTTGTTGTTTTTTTTCTCCAGAAAATAAATCACCAGAAATTCCCACTGGAAACTACCATCTATCATTATCTATCATTTTATCATCTATCAGCCTTAATTTTTGTTTCTGGTGAAAAAAAGGGATGGATTCAGATAAAAATTGCTGCTTCTAAAGGCTATTTCTTTTCTTTTTTTTTGCCTTTAAAAAGAAAAAATAATCGCATTTTCATCTGTTTCCTAGTGTGCACGTCTCATTACTTTTCTCACTCTTTTACTTAAGTGAAGAAATGGTGACATATCTATTTTTTTTTTTTATGATTAAAGGATCCAGTACTAAATCTGCAGTCACGGTCATGACTGAACGGTGTTTACACAAATGTTTTCTCAAATTAAGAAAACAGATATTTCAAACCCCGACTTGAGATGCTTATTTTTGGAAATCATTATTTGGAGGCTTTTCTTTTCACATATATGTAACTGCAAAATTTACTGCCTTTTAAACTTACATTTTCAGAATTCATTAAACCAAGAGTGGTACGTTTCTTATATTACCCGACCAGAAGCAGAAGCTGCTCTTAGAAAGATAAATCAGGTACTGTGCTAAAGTTTATTTTTGCATAGCTATAAATATTAATGGAAGGGGAAAGAGAGTTAACTTTTATTGAGAACCAATTATGGACTAGGAGCTTTGTGAAGTACTGTGTGCTCTCTTATGCTAAAGAGACTGATTAGTGACAGACACACTTACCAGCAGCCATTGAAATAATTTCTTAAGTCCTGGAAAAAATCTAAATTATGGCTGATAGGATCCTATACTTTATTAACTGAAAGTGTTCATCTTGTCATAGGAATGGTAAAGGGGGACTCTTCTCCCAAATTTCCATCTTCCTCTTAAGACACGGTTGCCATCTACATCAATCTGAAGGGCAGAAAAATGCCAGCAGCTCTTTTTTGCACTTTCCTCTCGAGGAGCTGGAATATTAAAGGTCTTAACAGGCAGATTTCCTGTGATGCAGTGCTGAGCCTTAACCCTGAATCTATATAGTCCAGAGGGGGAAGATAAGCTCCTTCTTCCTTCATTCCTTGAGTCTATAACCAGAGTTCCCAACCTCAGATGCACTATTAAATCTACAGGGGAACTTTATAAAGTTCTGACATCTGTGTCTTATCTCCAGAGACCGTATTTCATTAAAGGTATTCTAGAAGTCTCGTAAACTCCATTGGTAGGTGATTTTAAAGTTATTCAAGGGTGGGTCTGACTGGTCCAGAGGGATGTTTGTTTACCAGAGATATTCTGGAATTTACTCAATGAGAACAAAAAGATGAAATGATTGGGGCTGGAGAGATAGTACAGTGGGGAGGGTGTCTGCCTTGTACATGGCTAGCCTGAGTTCGACCCCCCCAGCATCCCACATGGTCCCCTGATCCACTGCAGGAGTGATCCCTAAGTAAAGAGCCAGCAGTAAGCCCTAGTGACCACCAGGTATGGCCCCCAAATAAAAACAAAATCAATATATAAAAGAGTAAATAACCTGGCATTGTTTATGATCTCCAGAGCCCTGCCATGAGTGACTCCTGGGCACAGAGCCAGGAATAAACTGTAAGCATAAATGGGTATTGCCCTCCCCACCAAAAAAATCCTCAAAAAAAAAGTCAGAGAAGAGCCATTTTCAGAATGAAGGCTTTGTGAAACCATTCAGATTCAGAGCCCAGAGGCAGTTTAAGTACAACCTTTCTAATTAATTAAATCCACTGAATGAATTTTTAAAATTTAAAACAGATCATATTATTTTAGTAAACATAGTGATTTTAAAAGTCCATACTTAATCTTATTCAATATTTATATGGTGATGAAACACTTTGGAGATCATAAGGTTTGATATGAGAGAATTTTTTCAGCATTTAGGGGATTTCTGACTTGAGGTGTAGAAAGTGTGAAGGAATTTCATACACCTTTACCTAATACAGCCCTTATTTGTCTGGCCCTTTACCCTCCCTGCTGCCTGTTATTTTATCCTTGTCAAAGAAATTCCTTTTATTCATTGAGACTTCAGGAAGGGTGACTTGGACATTTTCTGGCATAATCTCTGCTATCTCATCTTGACAACTGAGACATCCATAGCACGTGGCACCCGCCACTGTTCGGGGAACTGCGTATCCACTGACGTGTCAACTGACCGGGCTTCCAGATCCTCAGAGCCCTGCCTGCAGCTCTTAGAGGCAACGCAAGTATCGACTTTTACTGCTCTCTTAATAACAAGAATTTATCCTTGTAGGATGGCACTTTTCTGGTGAGAGACAGCTCTAACAAAACAATAACCAACCCCTATGTCCTCATGGTACTGTACAAAGGGAAAGTTTACAACATCAAGATTCGTTACCAGGAGGAAAATCAAGTTTATTTGTTGGGAACTGGTCTCCGAGGGAAAGAGAGGTAAGGACCTCTGGTCGCAAAATTTCCTACAAATGATTTTTTTTTTTTGCTTTTTGGGTCACACCTGTCAATGCTCAGGGGTTACTCCTGGCTCTGCACTCAGGAATTACTCCTGGCAGTACTCGGGGGTCATATGGGATGCTGGGGATTGAACCTGGACAGGTCACATGCAAGACCCTCCCCACTGTGCTATCGCCCAGCCCCCAAAATGATCTTTTATGCCTCTCTGCATATCTATCTACATGGACCCTGTAATGTTCTTCAGAATTCTGACAAGTGGCAACTTTTAGAGTTCGATCCACATGACTCCTAGGGAGCAAAGTGAATAGGGTCAGTCTCTGCCACAGAGTCTTTTATGTAGTTTTTATTCCAAATAATCTAAAATCACAGAAGTAACTTTCAAGATCAGAAAAACAGTTAACATTTATACTCATTTAAAAATTCCAGTTGGATGGTGTCAAAGGAAAATTCTTTCTATCATTTATAACAATTTAAACAGCAGATTTCAGTGTAGTGAAAACTTTTAAATAAACACCTGAAAATGATGAAAAATGGGACTGTTATGATGAAATACTTGAACAATTTTTTGGGGGAAGAGTCTGGGGAGCACACCCAGTTGTGCTCAGGGCAGGGCATACTCCTGGCTCTGTGTTTGGGGATCACTGCTGAGGGTCTTGGAGGACCATCTGGAGTGTTGGGGATTGAACCTGACTCAGCCACATGCTGAGTCAAGATAAACACCCTACCTGCTGTGCTATCGCTCTATCCCTCCGGGTGACTCTAGGAGCAGGAATGGGGTTTCCTGACAGACCACACAAGGCTGGAAAGCATGGTGAGTAGGGACAGCAATGGGGGACACAGCACTGAGACTGAGAGATCAAGTCACAGCAGTCACCTCAGGCACCAGGGAGATGAACCCACACTACTGAAGAGTAGGGTGCAGAAACTGAACGCCGCCCCACTCCCCCGCCTCAACACACACACAGCCCAAAGGCAAGGAAAGCATAGTGGAATATTTACAGTGAATGGCCTATGTGAAGTTTTTTAAAAGCATGTATTTCTGCAATGGTATGCTCAATAGTGAAGAGGGATTATTTTCAGAGTTCTACATGGGAAATCATCAAAGTGTTTGCCTAATCTTACATATTTCCCTCACAACCCTCAGAACTTGATGAGATCTGTTAAATATACTCTTTCTTTCAAAATGGAGATATTCATGGTATTCACTTTTGTCCCTTTTGGAATCTTTCAGGACTTTTTGTCTGTCTCAGCTATTATCGACTACTTCAGGAAAATGCCACTTCTGCTTATCGATGGGCAAAATCGAGATTCCAGAAACCAGTGCACGTTAACGTATGCTGCAGGTTATCCCTAGCCAGTCGGCTGAGCAAAAGGAGCCTCTCTTACCTCTTCTGTCAATATGGGACGGCTAACCCTAGTGAGCGAACAAACACTCTGAACTGTTCTGAATCCTTCAACATAAACATAACGGTTTTGTCCTCTTACTCAAAAAATGGTTTGGAATGAAGACTATCAAGTACCCCATAACTTATTCTTTTTCAATATGAAGTGCATAAGTAATGATGTTCTTGCCCTAAGTAGAACAGGCGTGCACATCTCATGATTAGAACAAAAATATTTTAAATGTCCATTTTTAAACCATTTCAAACAGTAGTTTGTACAGTTAAGTAACCTGGGGCAAGTTAAGAGATAAAAAAACAGTAAACATTTATGGTATTATATGAAGTGAATTTTGTTATAGTAAAACCTTATCAAAGGAAACTGTCAGTTTTATATTTGTAACATGAAAGTTACTAAATATTCTCATCAACAATAACAAAGTTAAAAGGCTTCAAAAAATATTTCAGCCTTTCTTATTTGGTGCTTTTGCTGAGAATAATTTTGTATAAGTTTTTATGAAAAGATAAGTCGGTTTTGGAATAACTCCCTGGGATTAAAATTATTTTGTCTTCAGCTTTATTTTGGAGTTTCAAAAAGTTGCTTTACTGATGTTGCTTAGCCCATATTATGGTAATTATTTTAATGCAAACGATAACCCCACAAAATGCCAAAAGAAAACATTTCAGTGATTCGACTTTGGCGCCGAGTATGCACCTGGATCTTCACACCCAGAAAGTCCCAGCCCAGCCCACACCCACCTAACTTCCATAAGTGCTGTCACGTTCTGAGATCTAACATGCCTTCCTGGAGAATGAAAGAGAGAAATCTGACTGGGCTCTTCCAGCAGGCTCCCACTCTTCTTCCCCTCCTCCGGCTTTGTTTTCCTAGGGCTCTGTAAGGAGTCCTCGTCTTCTCCCTACTCCTCCTCTTCCCCAGGAGGCCTTATATAAACCCTTCAGCAGTTCAGGGCATTCATTCGACATAACAGAAAGGAGATGAGAGAAACAAAATTCTGCCACTTGGTTATTCTTCAAGCTTTTACTCTTGGAGGAGCTGGTTATTATTCCAAATATTTTATTAACATAAATTAAGATTTTTACTAAATACACAAGTTTCTTGGATAGCAAATAATATCATGTATATTCATTTTTATGAGATAATAGAACAGTGGAATGAATAATGACAAAAAGAACAGTTTACAAGTGATAATTTGTTAAGAACGGGTAGCTTCTAACCAATGATGATTAAAAAATTATTTTCCTTCACAAAACTTCATCCCTACATACCAGATTATTCTATTTAGGGTTCAGAATTTAGGAATTTAACAGTGGGAGAATAAAATCATCCTGTATTCATTTTTTTTCTCAGCAGAATTTTCAATAAGCATTTATTGACAACACAGGCCAGGGTGTTTGCAGCAGAGAGAGTAAATTCTGTGATTGCATCAGCTGACCTTGTGTCATCTATGACTTTTCTTTTGTTCCAAAATATCTGAAAATGAAATTCATGGCAGATTTCAAAGTGGTCACCTGACAGGGAGTTATGTGCATAGGGCAAATCCAAAGCCTCCTAAGTGTTCTTTGTTGAGAAGGAGAGCTGAAAAGTTTTGGAATAAAGGCATGCTAGCAAGGAAAGCTAACTGGCTACTCTGATCGAAACAGTGGGGAATCTGACAGATCAGGACTTTTCTCTGGGGCTCTTCTCTTTGGCCAGAGATGTACCATCTGACCCCATGTCACCAATAACATTTGCTCAGGATACTGCTCGCTTATGGATAAACAAGTTCACCCCAGCTCGGTAGTCATCACTCCTCTGAAGCAGCAGCCAGGGCTGGAATGGGGGAGCTCTTGTCTCTGAGGTCCTGCAGTTGCCTGTTGGCCTGCCTCTACTCTTCCTTCACCTGCCAGAGGGTCAAAACGAGTCTGAAAAGAGATAATGAGGCGAATGCAGAGAAACAGAACAAGGAATCGGGTCATGTCATGGGCTGGCAGTGTCCCTGAAATCTGCTCAAACATGCCTGCCAGGTCACACATCCAGTAAGTGAGCTTGAGCTGTTTTCAGTACTTACAATCAGCAATTCATACTAGCTAGACTGAAATCTCTAAAATACACTGAGAAAAATATAGGTGGACACACTCGAGAATCTGGACTTCAGAAGTGCTTTCAATGATGCAATTCCATTGTAAATGATAACATAAAAAATGGGCTGTAGGGGCTAGAGTGATAGCACAGCAGGGAGGGCATTTGCCTTGCAGGGTTCAATCCCTGGCATCCCATATAGTCCCCTGAGCACTGCTAGGAATAAATCCTGAGTGCTTGTCTTCGGAAACTCTTGAGCTCATTCACCAACATGACTTGGCACAAGCCTCAGGCAATCATAAGTTAACGTCCAAGCTCGCAAAGCAGTGTAGAGAAACAATAAAGGAAGACCTCAAAAGAGAAGAGCAGCAGTGCTGGCTGATGCAGCAGAAACCCGGAAAAGTATTTGCAATGTCCGCCTGTCCTTCACCTACTATAAGACCAAGACTGCCCTCCGATGTCCTGATGATCTATCACGGCTTCCAGAAAGGCAATGGAGATTATTATTCACGACTTCTAGTCAGATCTTTTTGTAGCCACATCCACCTGGCCACATACCAAATTGCACAGGATGGATAAGTCATTCCCAACATACTCCCTTCCAAAATCCGACATGCCATTTCACCAATAAAAAAGTGTACAGCACCCATGTTGGATGACAGGCTTGGCTAGTTTGGGAGCTTTGCAGTTTCACCCACTCAAAGCTTAATCTACTTACATGTTCTTAAGCCAAGGTTCATTCTAATGAGATCTCTCTTCTATGTAAACACTGATAGAGGGTGTGGCAGTTATAGAAGTCACCTTGACTCTGAATAACTTCTGACTTTTTATACATCTACTAAGACTTCTATGTTTTCTAGATTGGGCACAGCTCCTCTTTATATCCACTGCACCCAGCATGGGACAGTTAAAATTTTACCAGGAAATTACCATCCTGGCTATGTTGAGACTATCTTTAAGATTATAGGAAGGATCATATTAGTTTGCCCTCACGCAAGCGTGACCCTTTCAGTACATGGAGAACAAGATATTCAGAATCACCCTGGTGTAGATAATAAATAAGAAGGACCTTGAGGGTACCATCTAGATTACATGAAGCCCATGAAATTAAGATGTATTACTTTATACCAGCCCCCTCTCTCTCCAGTGTTTTACATTAGAGATAATCTTGGAAGAAGGGATTAATCCTTTGTTTATACTTGTAATAGGGTATAAACCCTTCTACACTGTTTAGGGTTCTTTGTTGACAGGACCCTCCCTGTGCACAGATAGGATTACTTTGGTGTATATAAGGGGATTGACTTGAGGCCCCTGCTCCTCTTTTCCCCTCTCTTTTGGGTAGGGCTCCTCTTGGGTGAGATCCTCTCTCTTTGGTGGGAGACTTGGGCTCTCTTGTATGGTCTAAGTCCTGACCAGAGCTAGAGTTCTTTCATTATATTGGATTGCAGTGGTAGAGCTTTTGTACTATTAAAAGCCTTTTGGAACTGTGCCGGAGTCATGAGTTTTCATCTGTTCCCCTGTCGGCCTCGGAGGTAGAAGAGAACTTCTGTCCTGATACTGTCTGGGACCCCAGCGGCTCCTTGACACACCCAGTCCAGACAAGATTAAACTTGAACACCTGAAGAATCTGCTGCCAGTATTCATCAATACACTGGCTCGGCTCTTTACACTACCTGTCTGAATGCAAGGTCCCTTCCCAATGGAAAACCAGCAGGACTGTTCTGTTGTATAAGAAGGGCGACATCCATGACATCAGCAACTATCGCCCCATCTGCCTGTTGTCCATTATCTACAAGTTATTCATTCAAGTCATCTTGAATAGAATCGGCAGAACACTAGACGAAGGACAAGCATGCGAACAAGCTGGGTTCCAAAAGGGATTTAGCACAATTGATGATTGTGACCAAGTTGTGACCAAGTTGATTGTGACCAAGACCACACAGTGACCAAGTTCACTGAGGTTTCGTGAGAGTTCAAGATGCTGCTCTGTCTAATGTTCATTGATTTAAAGAAGGCCTTTGACTCTGTTGAGACTGAAGCAGTCATCAAAGCCCTAGCTAAACAGGGTGTTCAAACTCAGTACATCAGGATCCTCTGTGATCTGTATTATGGATTAACTACCAGGATTTCACCATTCTACAAAGAAGTGATCATCAATGTAAAGAGAGTGGTTTGATAGGGAGATACCATTTCACTGAAACTCTTCAATACCACCCTCAAGAACAATGTCATGTGACGACTGGAATGGGAAGGAATGGGAGTGAAGACAGATGCCCGGCAACTACACCACCTAAGCTTCACTGATGACAACATTCTAATAACACCAAATATCAGCCAAGCATCATGAATGCTGGCCGACTTCAACCTTGAGTGTGGAAAGGTCAGACTGCAGCTGAATTTCAAGAAGACAATGTTCATGAGAAATGGACTAGTTCCTGATGTTCCATTTGCTCTCAATGGAATGAACATCTCCAAGTGCAGCAGTTATGTGTACTTAGGTCGAGAACTTAACATGACGAAAGACCTGGCACCTGAACTACGCAGGAGGAAGAGAGCAGCATGGAATGCCTTTAAGAGCATCAAGGAAGTGGTTAAGGAAATGAAGAACCTCCGGCTCTGGGCACATCTTTTTTGATTCCACCATTCTTCCTGCACTAACATATGCCTCAGAGACCTGGGCCTTACGAAAACAGGATGAGAACGCTATACGGGTATCCCAAAGAGGGATTGAAAGAGTTATGCTTTTAATATGAAGCACAGAGTATCATGCTTCACTCAAGTGAGAGAAGAAATCTGGAGTTCTGACCTCCGCTGATGATCAAGAATCAGGGATGTTGTCTTGTTTGCCAAGATGATGAAAATCAGATGGACGGACATGTCATGTGATTTAGGGACAACTACTGAATTAGAGCTGTTACTGACTGGATTCCATGGAATGTCAAAAGAATGCATGGCCACCCAGCTATGAGATGGTCAGACTTCTTCATCAAAAACCTGAATGAGCGGTTTGAGCCTCTTTATGTTCCTGGAGTGAACAGATGCCATTGAGATACACTAGCACGCAACAAGGATGAATGGAGATGTTACTGGCACCTGCCTAAGCAAATCAATGAACAAAAGGAAGACAAGTGACAAGTGATCTATAAAGCACTCACAGGCTCAGCAACAAAGAAACCAATAACCCCATCCAGAAATGGACAGAAGAGATGAACAGGTACTTCTACAGTAAGTATAATGAAAAGAAAAGTGTGGGCCACTTACTCTAAGGGACCTGAATCGAGATGACAATGAGTTCTCTCACACCAGTGAGAATGCCTATAACCAAGAACATGGGAAGCAACAAGTATTGACTGGGATGTGGTCTTTTTTAAAAAAATGGCACTCTTGGAACTCTTATTCACTGCTCATGGGAATGTTGTACAGTTCAACTTCTATGTTTCACTGTATCACAGTCTTCCTGTTCATCATCGATTTGCTCGAGTGGGTACCAGTAACATCTCCATATGTCCTGTCTCATGCAAGTGGAGCCCAAGGGCACCTGCTTGCTCCAGGAACATAAAGAGCCTCAAACGATTCCATCAGGTCATGGGAATGAGGTCTATAATTGTTACTGGTATTTGGCATATCAAATACAACACGGGTAGCTTGCCAGGCTCTGCCGTGTGGGTAGTATACTCTTGTAGTCATCTCTAAATTCAGCATTTATTGATGAACCAGGCTGTGATAAGCTGATCTGCTGGGTGGAGTTCTGATGAGGGGGAAGTCCGGATGTGGAAAATGGAGGCCCTCATGGAGTGGGGGGGGTTGTCTGGCTTGTTGCAAGGCTCTGCTGGGGTGGCGGGCCAGGGCTAGAACCCTCCATCCCCCGGGTGCCTAGTGAGTGGCTGGGCACAGGGAGAGCAAGTAGCAACTCTGCCCCATGTCTGTGAGTGTTTTACCCACTCACTTCTATGTAAAAGTATGAACTTTCTCAAAATTAAAAAGAAAATGAAACAACAAGAATAGAGAGCTCCTTTATGACCCTATACACTTCTTGGCTTATCCTGGCAAAAGACAAAAACAAGCATTTGAAAGATATATGCTCACCTCTATTCACTGCAGTGCTCACTACAATATTCATGATCCAACTGTTCAATGGCAGACAAAATATAAAGTTGTGTGAGTGAAGGATTGTTTTCCAGCCTTTTATTTTGAGCCTGTCTTTGCTCCGATTGTTCAGGTGTGTTTCTTGAAGGCAGCAGAATGCTAACGAAGGTCAGAAGGGACAATGAAGGTCACTTCTTAATAGTCAAGGGATGCATAAAGGCTCCAGCTTTGAGGAGGGGACCGAGCCCCACCCATCGGCGCAGGACCTCCCTCTGGCGCCATCCAGCCCCGACGCCCAGCAGATCCCCGCGCTCTTCCCACCAGGTGCGTTCCCGCGGCGGGCAGCCTCCTGACCACTCGGCTCCAGGAGAAAAGGCTCCAGCTTTGAGGAGGGGACCGAGCCCCACCCATCGGCGCAGGACCTCCCTCTGACGCCATCCAGCCCCGACGCCCAGCAGATCCCCGCGCTCTTCCCACCAGGTGTGTGTGTGTGATTCTTGCATCTCCGCGGACCCCAAGCTGCCCCAGGGAAGAGCGGAAACTCCATCAACGGGAACCAAGGCAAATTGCCTTGGTTTCACCCCGGACCGACCCTTGGGCCCTGCGCGTCTGGGAACATCCCAAAACTCAAAACCGCCCGGACTCAGCGCGACCCTCTTACTACCTACCTTGCATGAAGTACCAGTGAACCTTAGTTCCTACATCCTTGCCACCCACCCAAACTCTGCAAACGGACCAGACACCTACTAACTGTACTATCTAGTCACCCAAGAACTCACATTTGCAACCTACAATAGTCATAATGGTAAAGCAACGCAAAAATCCATCAAGCTCTGTGAGTGAAGTCACTGGTCCAGATGAGTCTAGCAATACCAATGAGTTGTATAACCTCTCTGAAAAAGAATTTCGGAAAGAACTGTTAAGGATTCAAAAGGAATTCAAAGAAGCAATGGAATGCAAAATCAATAAAATACAAGAGGACATGAGAGAAGAAGTGAGGAAAATGCAAAGGGAAATGACAGATATTAAAAATGAGGTAAATGAAATAAAAACACAGTGGAAGGCCATCATAGCAGAATAATAGCTACTGAAGAAAGAATTAGTGATCTCGAAGACGAGTTCCAAAGATTCTCTACACAACACCAGAAGATAGAAAAAAAAGGCTCACAATTACCGAACAGACAACAAGAGATAATCGGGATGAAGCCAGAAGAAACAACATACGGATCATTGGGGTCCCAGAAGGGCAAGAAGAAAACCCTGATGAAGAAGAAACTGTCAAAGCCATAATTGCTGAAAAGTTCCCGGAACTAAAGAATGCTTGCCTCAAGATCCAAGAGGCCCGTAGGATACCAGCTAAAAGAAACCCCAACAAGAATACTCCAAGACACATCTTAATAAAAATGACAAAAACTATAGATAGGGATAGAATACTGAAAGCAGCAAGATCAAAGAAGGAAATCACATACAAAGGAACATCTCTAAGATTTACAGCAGACTTCTCTGATGAAACACTCCGAGCCCGAAAACAATGGTGGGATATTGTGAAAAGGCTCAATGAACTGCAGGCTTCACCAAGAATTCTTTATCCGGCCAGGCTCACATTCAGATATGAAGGAAAGATACACAACTTCATGGATAAGCAACAACTCAGGAACTTCATGGACTCAAAACCAACTTTAAAAGAAGGACTGAAGGGTCTACTGTAATGCGACCAAACCCATAAGCACAACAAACACAAAAAGAAAGATGGCACAAAATCCAATGACAATAATCTCTCTCAATGTCAATGGTCTAAATGCACCAATTAAGAGACACAGAGTGACAAAATGGATTAAAAAATTGAACCCAACATTCTGCTGTCTACAAGAAACGCATCTGAATAATCAGAACAAACAGAGACTCAGAGTCAAAGGTTGGAAGACCATTCTCCATGCAAACAACTCCTCCAAAAAGGCTGGTGTGGCCATATTAGTATCAGATAATATAGACTTCAGGCTGAAAAAGGTTAGAAGGGACAACGAAGGCCACTTCTTATTAATTAAGGGGGTATGTACACCAGGAAGAAATTACACTACTAAACATATATGCACCCAACGAGGGGTCAGCAAAATACATAAAACAACTGCTAAGAGACCTCAAAGAAGACATTAACAGTAGCACAATAATAGTTGGAGACTTCAACACTGCTCTATCAACGATGGATAGATCAACAAGACTGAAACTCACCAAGGAAATATTGGCCCTGAAGGAAGAAATGGAAGAAAGAGAGCTAGTGGATATATACAGGGCTCTTCATGCCAAAAAAGCTGAATACACATTTTTCTCTAGTGCACATGGAACATACTCCAAGATAGACCACATGCTGAGCCACAAAGCATACCTCAATAAAATTAAAAGATAGAAATTGTGTCAGCTATCTTTTCAGACCATGATGCACTGAAAATGGAAGTTAACCATACACAGAAACAGGGAGTCAAACCAAACACCTGGAAACTGAACAGCTCACTCCTGAACAACAAATGGGTCATAGAAGAAATCAAACAGGAAATCCAAAGATTTCTGGAAACAAATGAAAATGAAGACACCAATTATAAGAACTTGTGGGACACGGCAAAAGCCGTGTTAAGAGGGAAGTTTATAGCTCTGCAAGCATTCATCAGGAAACAAGAAAGGGCCCACATAAATAACCTGACTACACAGCTGAAGACATTAGAAAAAGACCAACAAAAGGAGCCCAACCCAGGCAGAAAAAAAGGAAATAATAAAACTTAGAGAGGAAATCAATGAGTTGGAAACCAAAAAAAAACAATCCAAAAGATTAATGAAACCAAGAGCTGGTTTTTTTGAAAAAAATAAACAAGATTGACAAACCATTGGCAAGACTTGTAAGGACAGGGAAAGAGAAAACCCAAATAAACAGAATCAGAAATAAAAAGGGTGACATCACAACAGAAACCACAGAAATCCAAAAGATCATCAGAGATTACTTTGAGAGCCTGTATGCCGTGAAACATGAGAATCTAGAAGAAATGGATCAATTCCTGAAGTCCTATAACCTCCCACGGCTGAAACAAGAAGACCTCCAATACCTGAATAAGCCTATCACCATCGAGGAAATAGAAACAGTAATTAAAAGTCTGCCCAAACACAAAAGCCCAGGTCCAGACGGATTCACTAGTGAACTCTACCAAACCTTTAAGGAGGACCTACTGCCAGTCCTTTTCAAGCTCTTCCAGGAAATAGAAGAAACAGAAACACTCCCAAACAGCTTCTACGAGGCACATATCACCCTGATACCCAAAGCAGGGAGAGACAACACAAAGAAAGAAAACTACAGACCAATATCCCTGATGAACACGGATGCTAAGATCTTCAACAAAATACTAGCAAACAGAATCCAAAGAATCATCAAGAAGATTATACATCATGACCAAGTAGGATTCATCCCGGGAATGCAAGGATGGTTCAACATTCGCAAGTCAATCAACATAATACATCATATCAATAAAAGAAAAAATAAAAACCATATGATCCTTTCAATAGACGCAGAAAAAGCATTTGACAAGATCCAGCACCCGTTCATGATTAAAACCCTCCAGAAAATGGGAATTGAAGGGACTTTCCTCAAGATAGTTACAGCCATCTACCAAAAGCCCACAGCAAGCATCATTCTAAATGGGGAAAAGTTGAAAGCCTTCCCCCTGAGATCAGGGACAAGACAAGGTTGCCCACTCTCACCTCTTTTATTCAATATAGTACTGGAAGTACTTGCCATAGCAATCAGAGAAGAAAAGGACATCAAGGGCATCCAGATAGGCAAGGAAGAAGTCAAGCTATCATTATTTGCAGATGACATGATATTATACCTAGAGAACCCTAAACTCTCTACCAAAAAACTCCTAGAAACAATAGACGCATATAGTAGAGTGGCAGGATACAAAATCAACACCCAAAAGTCAGTGGCTTTCCTATATACAAATAACGAAAGAGAAGAAAGGGATATTAAGGAAACTATTCCATTCACAATTGTGCCACAGAAAATCAAATACCTAGGAATCAACTTACCCAAGTATGTAAAGGACCTGTACAAAGAAAACTACAAGACACTGCTCCAAGAGATAAAAGAGGACACAAGGAAATGGAAACACATTCCCTGTTCATGGATGGGGAGAATCAACATTGTCAAAATGGTAATACTCCCTAGAGCTCTGTACAGATTCAATGCAGTCCCTATGAGGATACCGATGACATTCTTCAAAGAAATTGACCAAACGCTCCTGAAATTTGTATGGAACAATAAACCCCCCAAGGATAGCTAAAGCAATCCTCGGGAAAAAGAAGATGGGAGGCATCACCTTTCCCAACTTCAAACTGTACTACAAGGCAGTAGTAATTAAAACAGCATGGTATTGGAATAAAAACAGACCTGTGGACCTATGGAATAGAATTGAGTATCCTGACACCCAACCTCAAACACATGATCATTTAATCTTTGATAAAGGTGCAATGAGTCTAAAATGGAGTAAGGAAAGCCTCTTCAACAAGTGGTGTTGGGAAAATTGGGCAGCGACATGTAAAAAAAATGAATTTGGACCTGTGTCTAACACCATGCACAAAAATCAGATCAAAATGGATTAAAGATCTCAATATCAGACTTGAATCCATAAAGTACATTGAAGAAAATATAGGAAAAACCCTCCACGACATTGAAGCTAAAGGCATCTTCAAAGGTGAAACATCACTAACAAAGCAACTAGAAGAAAAGATAAACATATGGGACTACATGAAACTAAAAAGCTTCTGCACCTCAAAAGAAACAGTGACTAAGATACAAAAGCAGTCCACAGAATGGGAAAGAATATTCACCCAATACCCATCTGATAAGGGGTTAATATCCAGGATATATCAGGCACTGGTAGAACTTTACAAGAAG
The DNA here is from genome assembly GCA_021461705.1 of Cryptotis parvus. NCBI lineage: Eukaryota > Metazoa > Chordata > Mammalia > Eulipotyphla > Soricidae > Cryptotis > Cryptotis parvus. The sequence goes on from JAJIBD010000838.1 coordinate 54,428, forward strand.
AAAACAAACAACCCCATCAAAAAATGGGGAGAAGAAATGAACAGAAACTTCAGCAAGGAAGAAATTCGAATGGCCAAAAAACATATGAAAAAATGCTCATCATCACTAATCATCAGAGAGATGCAAATCAAAACAACAATGAGATACCACTTTACACCACAGAGACTGGCACATATTCAAAAGAGCAAGAACAACAAGTGCTGGCGTGGATGTGGGGAAAAGGGGACACTCATCCATTGTTGGTGGGAATGCCGGCTGGTACAGCCTTTCTGGAAAACAATATGGACTTTCCTCCAAAGACTAGAAATTGAACTCCCATTTGACCCAGCCATACCACTCCTGGGAATCTACTCTGGGAAACCAAAAATACGCAGCGGAAACACCATCCCTACTTTTATGTTCATAGCAGCATTATTCACAATAGCCAGAATCTGGAAGCAACCAGAGTGCCCGAAAATCGATGACTGGATAAAGAAGCTTTGGTACATCTACACAATGGAATACTATGCAGCTGTTAGGAAAAATGAAGTCATAAAATTTGCCTATAAATGGATGGACATGGAGAAGATTATGTTGAGCGAAATTAGCCAGAAGGAGAGAGACAGATACAGAATGACTGCATTTATTTGCATGGCATAAATATATATGTACATATTATGATACCAATATCCAAGGTCAAGTGAAACATATATCAGGAGGTCTTGTCAAAGGTGGAAATTATCACAAACGTGTGGGAGTCAGAGGTTAGGTAAGACAGAAAATGGAACAGTGTGCTAATAATTGTCGAGGGTACTAATGCCAACCTAGAACTGAGCATTAAATAGAGGCAAAAGGATACACATGCCAACCTCTTAATGTATGTTCTGTAATCCATAGTCTGGAAGGGAAGGAAAAGAGAAAGAGAGAGAAAGGGAAAGAAATAAAGAACCTGCCATGGAGGGGGGCTGGGGAGGGGGGAGGGAACCGGGAGGCGTTGGTGGTGGGAGATGGGCACTGGTGGAGGGACGGGTGCTGGAACACTGTATGACCCAAAACCCAAATATGAACTTTTTAATTGTATATCTTTTTATTTGTATATCTCACGGTGGTATAATAAAATACTTAAAAAAAAAAAATTAAAAAAAATAGTCAAGGGATGCATATATCAGGAAGAAATCATGATATTAAACATATATGCACCCAACGAGGGCCAGCAAAATACCTAAAACAACTACTAATAGACTTCAAAGAAGACATGGACAGCAACACAATTGTAGTTGGAGACTTCAACACTGCTCTATCAACCCTGGATAGATAAACAAGATTGAAACTTACCAAGGAAATACTGGCCCTAAAAGAAGAGATGGAAGAAAGAGGGCTGGTAGACATATGCAGGGCATTTCATCCCCCAAAAGCTGAATACACTTTCTTCTCCAGTGCACATGGAACATACTCCAAAATAGATCACATACTGGGCCATAAATCATACCTCCATAAAATCAAGAAGATAGAAATTGTGCCAACTCTGTTTTCAGACCATGATGCACTGAAAATAGAAGTTAATTGTACACAAAAACGGAGACCAATACCAAGTACCTGGAAACTAAACAGCTCACTGCTGAACAACCAGCAAGTCATAAAAGAAATCAAAGAGGAAATCCAAAGATTCCTGGAAACAAATGAGACTGAAGACATGAATTACCAGAACTTGTGGGATACAGCAAAAGCAGTGTTAAGAGGCAAGTTCATAGCTCTTCAAGCATTCATCAGAAAAGAAGAAAAGGCCATCACAAACAGTCTGACCTCACAACTTAAGATCTTAGAGAGTTATCAACAAAAAGAGCCCAACCCAAGCAGAAAGAAAGAAATAATAAAACTAGAGCAGAAATCAATGAGATGGAATGTCAAAACACAATCCAGAAGATCAACGAAACCAAAAAGCTGCTTCTTTGAAAAAATAAACAAGATTGACAAACCACTTGCAAGACTTGTAAGAAAAGGAAAAGAGAGAACCCAAATAAATAGAATCAAAAATGAAAATGGGGACATCACAAACAGAAACCACAGAAATTCAAAAGATCATCAGAGATTACTATGAGAGCCTGTATGCCACGAAACAAGAGAACCTAGAAGAAATGGACAAATTCCTGAATTCCTATAGCCTCCCAAGTCTGTAACAAGAAGATTTGGAATACCTCAACAAACCTATCTCCATCGAGGAGATGGAATTGGTAATCAAAAGTCTCCCCAAACACAAAAGCCCAGGTCCAGATGGATTCACCAGTGAATCTCACAAAACCTTTAAAGAGGACCTACTCCCAATTCTTTTTAAGCTCTTCCAGCAAATTGAAGAAACAGAAACACTCCCAAATAGCTTTTACGAGGCACATATCACCCTGATACCCAAAGCAGACAGAGATGTCACAAAAAAGGAAAACTACAGACCAATCTCCCTGATGAATACAGATGCTAAGATCTTCAACAAAATACTATCAAATAGAATCCAAAGAGTCATCAAAAAGATTATACACCATGACCAAGTGGGATTCATCCCGGGAATACAAGGATGGTTCAACATCCGCAAGTCAATCAACATAATACATCATATCAACAAAAGAAAAATAAAAACCATATGATCATATCAATAGATGCAGAGAAGGCATTTGACAAGATTCAACACCCGTTCATGATAAAAGCTCTCCATAAAATGGGGATTGAAGGAACCTTCCTCAAGATAATCCAGGCCATCTACTACAAGCCCACAGCGAGCATCATTCTCAATGGGAAGAAAAACTGAAAGCCTTCCCCTTAAGATCAGGGACAAGACAAGGCTGCCCACTCTCACCACTTCTATTCAATATAGTATTGGAAGTACTTGCCATAGCAATCAGGGAAGAAAAAAGGCATTAAGGGCATCCGGATAGGAAGGGAAGAAGCCAAGTTGTCATTATTTGCAGATGACATGATATTATACCTGGAAAACCTGAAACTCTCTACCAAGAGGCTCCTAGAAATAATACATTCCTATAGTAGAGTGGCAGGGTACAAAATCAATACCCAGAAGTCAATGGCCTTCCTATATGCAAACAGCAAAAGAGAAGAAAGGGACATTAAAGAAACTATCCCATTCACAATTGTGCCACAGAAAATCAAATACCTAGGAATCAGTTTGACAAAGAATGTAAAGGATCTCTACAAAGAAAACTACAAAACGTTACTTCAGGAAATAAAAGAAGACCTGAGGAAATGGAGACACATTCCTTGCTCATGGATTGGAAGGATTACCATTATCAAAATGGTAATACTCCCTAGAGCTTTATACAGATTCAATGCGGTCCCCATAAAAATACCCATGATGTTCTTCAAAGAAATTAAACAAACACTCCTGAAATTTGTATGGAATAATAAACCCCCACGAATAGCTAAAGCAATCCTTGGGAAAAAGAAGATGGGAGGTATCACTTTCCCCAACCTCAAGCTCTACTACAGAGCAGTTGTAATTAAGATAGTGTGGTATTGGTATAGAGACAGACCCGTAGACCTATGGAATAGAACTGAATATCCTGAAATGCACTCTCAAATATACAACCACTTAATCTTCAATAAAGGAGCAAAAAATATTAAGTGGAGCAAAGAAAGCCTCTTCAACAAAAGGTGCTGGGAAAACTGGGCAGCTACGTGTAAAAAAATGAACTTAGACCTCCTTTTAACGCCATGCACAAAAGTCAGATCAAAATGGATTATAGATCTCAACATCAGACATGAATCTATAAGGTACATCGAAGAAAACATAGGAGAAATGCTCTACGGCATCGAAACTAAAAGTATCTTTTAAAGACGACACACCACTGACCAAGCAAATGGAAGCAAAGATAAACAAATGGATTATATAAAATTGAAAAGCTTCTGCACCTCAAAAGAAACGGTGACCAAGATACAAAGACAATCCACAGAGTGGGAAAGGATATTCACCCAATACCCATCTGACAAGGGGTTAATATCCAGGATATATCAGGCACTTGTAGCCCTTCACAAGAAAAAAAAAAGCCAACCCCATCAAAAAAAGGGGAGAAGAAATGAACATAAGCTTCCAAAACGAAGAAATTTGAATGGCCAAAAGGCATATGAAAAAGTGTTCTTCATCTTTAATCATCAGGGAGATGCAAATCAAAACAACAATGAGGTACCATCTCACACCACAGAGACTGC